>CM052085.1:3095786-3108409 GCA_028453745.1 Agapostemon virescens
AACTAACGTTTGCAGTTGCAGACTAATCATTGCACAACAATCTGAAGACGATACAACGTATGGTAGTCTTCGTTTCTGCGTTTTGAGCGACGTTTCAGAGACTTCTCAAAATCTACCCAGGCTAGCTCGATGATTTTCACCTTTCCGACGCGAACTAACTTTTGCAACTGCAGACTATTCGTTATACAACATTCTTAAGACAATACAATGTATTGTAGTCTTCGTTTCTGCATTTTGAGCGACGTTTCAGAGACTTCGCAAGGTCTGCGCACGACTAGCTTGATCATTTTACCTTTCCACTACGAATTAATGTTTGCAGCAGCAGACTAATCATTGTACAACAATCTTAAGACAATACAACGTATCGTAGTTTTCGTTTCTGCGTTTTGAACGACGTTTCAGAGACTTCTCAAGATCTACCCAGACTAGTTCGATGATTTTCACCTTGCCGACGGGAACTAACGTTTGCAGCACCGGTATAATCATTTACAACGATCTTGATCGCCTTCTTTAATTGCCAATCTTTAATTGCCTTAAGTGGCAATACGACGAACGTCGACTGAACCGAAACGGTTCCAATCGGAGACGTGGAATTAACCCCTTGGCCTACGAGTTATTTTACAATAACAGTGACTAGACTGTCTTTGTCCTCCGCAGAAGTTGTAGTTACTATGTGCCTAGCTATTCTCCAATGATCGTACATGATCAACAATTAAATAAAATATTGTTTCCGTTTAGAAGATTCAGTTCGAAATTTTGATCACGAGTCTGACTCCTTGTCGCAGGGCCAGTGTTTAAATTGTAATAATTGTTTAAGCGAATCTTCTGGAAGAATGGATTGCACATCATGGGCGCCATTGTGTCGCAAACCGCCGAATCTCAGAGCGGGCACTTTCGATCGGAGAGAGTCGACAAGTTGCAAAAGGCGTCGCGTGTGCGAGCGTCGAGGTTCGCCGCTGCAGCGAATTGCATTATGCACGTTCGAGTATGGGTATCGGTATCCTTGGGGAAGTTGAAGGTACGGCTCGCGTGGGCAGTTGGCCAGCGCAGAAACACGGACAGGAATCCGCACGGTGGTCGAAAAATCGGTAACGATTCGCGGACCGGTAACTGGAACGGGGAGCAGCGTGTCGAAACGCGTTTTTACAAAACGAAGCTAACGATTACACAACGTATCCACGGTGGCAGCGGCGACGACTACGACGACGACAGTAACGTAATCTCGTGACGTGGGTTTCAGCCGTTGGCAAATTCGATTGCCTTCGAAATCGGCGCGCGACGCGCTCTGTCGCATTTCAAATCCCGTCGCGTTTTAATGCATCGCCGAACCGCCTAAAACCGAAAGCTCTCCGTCAGCCAGCGATTCGATACGAAACACTTCGGATCGCTGCGATCCGATATTTACGACCGAAAGTTCGACTCGCTTTCAACGTAATTCGAAACGCCCAACTTTTCCAAGTCCTCGCCGTCTCGAAAATCTTCTAACCCTCGATATTTTCCGGGCCTCGGAAAAATACTGTTGTTCAGTGTACACGATAACAGTTTATCGAAAGAGACTCTGTCCAGTTGAAAATATTAATCGAGCATTAACTTAACCCTTTGCACTCGAAGCTGCTCTAACTAGAAAACCATAGCATTTTTTGGAAAGTAGGATATTTTCATTCTACATGAATTATTTCACCTTATGTATATGGGCTTTTGTTACTGTTACTCGTCCTTACAACCATTACATTTTTATGTATGTTGAAATTGTTTAAATTAAAATATAATAAAATTGTTAAAATTGTTTTACATAATAGTGAGGCAATTTTTCATGACATGGCACAACCATTACATTTTTATGTATGTTGAAATTGTTTCAATTAAAATACAATAAAATTGTTAGAATTGTTTTAAATAATAGTGAGGCAATTTTTCATGGCGCCTCAGAGTCGCCACTGGAGTGCTAAGGGTTAACTCTTTCCGGTTGTATTAAGTTTATACATAGGTGTCATGCTGGTCGGAATTAAGTTTCTTTAAACAAACAATAATATATAATATGCAGATACATGTAACACAGATATACGAGTGTCCTTTTTGGACCACCGCAGGATACTCCTGGATAAAAAATTCTTTCATTCATGCTGTGCACGAAAAACTCACGTTATTTGTCTTTTGGAAATCTTCGACTTCGAGCCACTCTCACAGAGTCCATAAATTTTTTTCGAGATCCGGACCTCGATGCATCGATAGACAAAGGTCTTCGCTTTCCGTAGAGTCCAGAAAAATTGATCTACGATTTTTTCTAACCGTTTTACAGCTGTTAGAACGCACAGTTCCAAAGATGAAGCTCAAGGTGTACGTAACTGCAGCCGTATGCAATTTGTCTGAAACCAACTGCAACGAGAATGCACGTGACTCTAAACCGGGAAGCGTCGGTGAACGGAGCCATGCTTTCCCCAGAAATTCCGCCTTGATTCGGTGCGAAACGCTGCGGAATTAAGAAGCTAGCTGATCCACGGTTCGCGGAGCGACGCGGCGATTTTTGCGGGATCGACGCTCGTAAAATTTGCTCGTTCGCGTAGCCGGAGAAACAACGCACGGCGTTTTTATCAGCCGGCTGCGGATAAAGATTTTACGATCTTCCGAATTCCCCGAAGATTTCTCCGTGCCTTGATAAGAATTTCGTCGGGAATTCGCGAGACAGCGGGAAATAACGTCGCGATGCAGAAAGGCAATCAAATATCAATTTCGCGCGTGCCGGAGAGGGTGGACGTGGACCGCGTTTCAATTTACGACGGAAACGATTTCAATTGCCGGAAACGGTCTCGAAAACGTCGCGTTTACAAGCGTAACGACGTACGTCTGCCTCGGGACCGGTTATTTACCGCCGAAATTATTTTAACGCTGTTTCAAGGTTCAAGATCGTATACAGGAGGTCGTTGAATTCACAAAATCAGGATTGTATGCAGTTCGTTCCTGGAGATGTTCTAAGTAACTTTTTCCTTTGCGACAATATCATGCGCGGCTTCGTGTTCGAGTTATTAACGGAAAACACGGACCAATCGGAGCGTAGCTGCGGCAAACCGGCTCCGCCTCTTAGCCATAAATCACGCCCAGGATGGCACTGCCGTCGATCCAGTAGCTAGGTTCCGATTGGCCCGCGTTTTCCTCCGATAACTCGAAAACGAAACGTCGGATCGCGAAATGACACAGGAAAAAGTTTCTCGAAAGAATCCCAGCCACCCTTCGAGGATCTCGACAATTTTTAAGACAGTTCAACCCTTTGCTCTCGAAAATGACTCGAAAACCAAGGGATTTCTTCTAACTTAGGATATTTTCATCTCGCATGATTTATTTCATCTTATGCATCTGATGTTTAGAGATGTATGTGTTTTTTTTTAAATCAAACTAATTTATATAATGCAGCAACGATTGAAAATCTAAAACGTATGCCACATAGTTATCCTTTCAACCTTGTTGTATTCTACAGATATCAACTGAATTGAGTGCAATGAATCTATTAACGTACAAATTTATTTTTAAGCACGGACAAACAATTCTGTCACGTGGCAGTCAAAGTGTTAATCGTTCTTGCAGCAGTTGTATTGTTACAATTTTCTTAGATGCCTAAAAATTGTTTTAGTGGCAATTTTTACTTAGTGCAAAGGGTTAACGTTAACTTCTGAGATTCTGGAGATTACCAATGTTTGCAAGCCTGGCAAAAGATTGTCAAGGCTTCGTAGATTTGTCGGAAAGTTCCGAGCCACAGGTTCTGTCGAATGTTAGCCTAATTGCCGGCGTAACTAATCGGATCGAAGGCGACTCGAGGTGTCTCGAATCCCATCGCCGGTTACACCGCGGCGGAATCGATGGCTCGCGTGCGACTAGAAAATGGTAATCGCATTATTAACTCGGCGGCCGGTCGTTTCGCGTTCCTCGGCTGCCTTCTACGCGGATTTCACGTTAATCGGCCACGTGTCTTGTTCCAATAATCGCTCCGTTTCGCGATTCATGACTTCCTGCTGGGACTGGATTTATTATACAAGACCTCGCGCAGCACGCGCGCTCTTTTGTTTCTCTCTCTCTTTCTCTCTCTCTTTTATCTTTCTATTTTTCTCTCTCTCTCTCTCCGGGGAAACTGTATCGGAACCCTGCATGTTTTTAACGCTGCAAAATACCGGCCATTAAAAGCGACCGGTTCGCAGCACGGTGCTCGAACTGCGACGCTGAGCTTATGCAGATTCCGCGAGCATTTTTGTCGCATGCCGGTGAAGCGGAATAGGGATAATGGAAGCTCGTCCTACTCGCGTTTCGTTTTATCTTGCGCGAAACAATTGTTGTTCGCGTACAGTTCAGATTGCCGCTGTTTTAGAAAGTACCAGGAAACTTGGTTAACGCTAAACGTAACCAGTATTAAAATCGACCTGTGTATATTGTCTTATAAGTATGGCAAGATTTAAAAATTCAAATAATTTAACCCTTTACTCAGCGCCACTTTACGACAGAAACGAACATTTACAGATCCTCGTATTATTTATTAGAATTTTGGAAATGAGTAACGTATTATAATGATATTGGACTTATTTGAACTGGTTGAAATCGAGGAATGTATATGAGTATGTATATGTCCCCTTAATATTTAACTCTTTGCACTCGAAGCAATTCTACTCCAAAATCGAAACAATATTTTTATCTATAAAAGCTCCACTGTAGATAGTTCATTTCCTTTCGTTCATACGAAATTAATTACTATGACTCGTATTTAGAATTTTAACATTTTTCTCAATTTCTCAACTGCAAACTTATCGATGTAAAAATTGTTTAAATAATGGTATGGCAATTTTTAGTGTCGCCTTAGAGGCGCCATTCGAGTGCAAATGGTTAATAATTGAAGAAAGAAAAGGGTCATTTCACTCGCTGTGGTAAATATAGTGTTAACAAACTTTCTACAACCAGTATGAAGGATGTTAGAAAACTGTCTTTATACTGTAGGCTACTTTCTAAATATGGACACCTTATCGATTTTAATTGCATAGGAAAATGTTGTTTAGAAATCACGATACAATGGATTCCGCCTGACCCGTGTCTATAAATGTGCAACAGTAAATTGTGGCTATAACTGACTGGCCTGTGCTTACACCCCTGCCTAGGACCTTCCGTCCTTGGGGGAAAAAACCGCCCCTTAAGCCTAAGCACTTAAAGCTAGAGAAGCTATGATTTCCTTGCATTCCAACGACTGCGATATGAATTTTTTGTAATTGCTAAAGTTTCAGAGATTTCAAGATCACCTCGATCTCCTTTTAGTAGAAATATTTAGCTCTTTATCGTGGATCGATGGCGTATCAAATTTTCTGTGAACATGTATCCGCGATATTATCGTATTAGGATGAACAAGCGTTGAGATTTGCGAAGCCAATGCTTCCATAATCATTTTATTACGTATAGACTGGTGGGCAAGCTAGAAAGTTGTCGCCTTTCGATAATTGCTCGTCGCTCCCGGACAGTCTCTCTTTCTCTCTCGAACGCAGCATCCATTCGCAATACTTTCGAAAATCGCACAAATTTCACTCTCAAATTCGCGCGCAGCTTAGAACGTTTCTGGAATATTCCTACAAAATCTCAAACAACTGCACAACACTGGAACGGTACGATTTATCAGAGCGACTCTTACCTCGACACTTTCGCAATCGCAGGAACTTAATAAAACTCGATCTGTTTACAACGTTTCAAGTTTTCCTAACTCTCGGCATGAATCGTTCTATGTAACTCCGTTGCAACAGATAAAATAATTAGTTAAGCCTTAGCATTAGTAGTTAGTAGTTAACCCTTAGCAATGGCGTCAGTAAAAATTAGTACACTATCATTAAACGCTAGAACTACCGAGCAGTAAATTCTGCTGATTTATATTACTTTGTAATAACAACAAGACTGCATTTATTAACACAGTAACTGGCCAACTGACGACCTCAAAAATTCCATAAAATCAAATTAAATTATTTAATGAAGAAGCGATTGAAAAC
Source organism: Agapostemon virescens (assembly GCA_028453745.1). Taxonomy (NCBI): domain Eukaryota; kingdom Metazoa; phylum Arthropoda; class Insecta; order Hymenoptera; family Halictidae; genus Agapostemon; species Agapostemon virescens. The sequence goes on from CM052085.1 coordinate 3,101,789, forward strand.
TTTAAATTTATGGCATATAGTTATCTATCAAGCTTCTTGCATTCTTCAGATATCAAGTAAATTGAATGCAACGAATATATTAATGTACAAATTTATTTAAAAAAAGGGACTGATAATTGTGACATGGCAGTCAAAGTGTTAAGACCTCGTACAGTTTTCATCGTAATGTCTGCTTCAATGAATAAGTTCATTAGAAACATTCCGATCAGAATACTTTTATAATTTTAATAATTCTGAAAGATAAAATTAGGGATCAGTCATTTTGCCACCTTTTACATCACTGCGTTCGCATTTAAAAAATCGGTAAAAATTGCAATAATTCATTTACAAGTGTTACCAATAAACTTTACATTGACGAAGGCGAACGACCCCCGTACAATGAAACTATTGCACCTCGAAAAATGCCTCGATTTTGGAACAAAAATTGCCTGGAGTAGAAAAAGTCAGGTTATCCCAGGTCTCGACGTCCCACGTGGTCGTCGGCCATATTGCGAGCAGATCAAATGAATATCCCGTGCACTCTAATCGCGTCTCGGCCGAGGTCCCGTAATTGGAAATCGGTTTGCCTCGCAGAAAGCGTTTGCAAGACCGAACGATTTCGACCGGCGATCCTAATAATAAACTTTTCATGCGAGTTTCGCGGCTTCGCGACAGTTCTCGATCGCTTCGGAAAACGGTCGTTCCTCCGGGTAAGCGCATGCGGTCGCGGTAATGTGAAAAGTTATTTTAACGAGATTCGATGCGGTACGAGGGAAAAAGAGAAAGGATGAGACGGGACCGTGGTCCAGCGTCGGTTAGGTTTTTCTAATTTAGCCAACCGTCGCAGAGACGGGTTCCCGGTATTTAAAAGTGCGCAAGAACTATCGCATCTTCGTTCGCGGACACTCGAGGACGTATTTTCTATCGTCGAAGTCATTTGTCCTCGTCAGTTTTATGTCATGTTTTGACATAAAATAAACTTGTAGTTATAAATAAATTAATAATACAATGCCACTAATAAGTTTTTATACAGGATTTCAAATAAACCTCGACTACCTAAAGGGAAAAAGAGAGAAAGAAATTATTTACGAAGTTATTAACACTTGGTTTACGGACGTTTCTTATATACCTATATATACGGCACCCGTCAAATTGTCGGGTGAATGAAAATACGCACTTTCTTTAAAAAACCGATTCATTCAAGTTAACACTTTTTACAGGTATATTGCACTTTGCAATATACATATATATTGCGTATACATATACATATATATATATATGTATATGTTTTGACATAAAATAGACTTGTAGTTATAAATAAATTAATAATACAATGCCACTAATAAGTTTTTATACAGGATTTCAAATAAACCTCGACTACCTAAAGGGAAAAATAGAGAAAGAAATTATTTACGAAGTTATTAAAGAAAAACTAATGTTGGGGGACCTAAAGTCCCCCACTCCGTGCTCTAAGGGTTAAAAGCATAATGCGAACGAGTCTGTTTCGTCAGAACCAACACGATTGGTAGGCGTTCTACGTCGAGAAAATTCTACCGTTCACCGTCAGCAGTTTTGAATTTCAGGGACAAGTCTGCGAGCGTGTCCACGATACGTGACAAAGTTTCCTTGATCCGAAGTTCATGTTCGATTCTTATCGCCCCTGTGACACAGCCGCCGAGCCATTGACCCGTTGCCTTCCTCTCTCTCTCTCTCTCTCTCTCCTCGTCTGTCTTCGGCAGCACAGGGCCCGCAACCAGCAGGAACGCTCGCAGACAAGGTCTGCGCCGACGGCGATAGTTGTCTGTGCAGGAAGAGACGGGCGATAGTAACTCGGTTAGGGCGACTGGGTGGGTGGTTACCGGGGCCCACCGATTGGCGGACGCGTTCCTTGCCAACGGTGAAACTATGAAATAATGAACGAACAAACGGCCGGACAAAAAGCCGCGCTGCAAAATAATGGAAGAGCCTGTTTCCCGGGCAAACGCCTTTTGCAATCGAATACACCGGCGGGGTCGCGTTACAAAGCAGCGGCCGAGTCGAGTACGCGCGGACAACAGCCGCGGCAAAGTCAAAGTCGACTTTGTAACCGACGAACGCCGGCATCGATGCTCGAATTCCACTCGTCGAACGATTACGAACGCCGAAGAAGAAACCGCTGCCTCGCATTTGCACGGCAGACCTAGGGCAAACGAATCGACAGATCCAGGGATCTAATTCGGATCCTGGATCCAGGGAAAAATTCAAGGATGACAGGGGAACATTGTGTTCTAGGCAGAGGAGTATTTCAGAATTTTTCAAGGTCCTTTGAACATGATTAAAAACTTTTCAATGGACCTCTCGACGCTTACAGCAATTTTTATTGTAAATTTATACGGCAGACCTAGGGCAAACGAATCGACAGATCCAGGGATCTAATTCGGATCCTGGATCCAGGGAAAAATTGTAGGATGACAGGGGAACAGCGTGTTCCAGGCAGAGGAGTATTTCAGACTTTTTCAAGGTCCTTCGACCATGATTAAAAACTTTTTAATGGACCTCTCGACGCTGATAGCAATTTTTATTATGAATCAGCATGACTCGGTCACGTTATCTAACAATTTGGTTACAAATTACCAAAAGTAGTTTGTTAGGCTTCATTTTGTTACAGTGCAATATTAAAAGTCCTAATAATAGGTCGATAAGCGTTAAGAAGTGTGCGATCCTTTCGCAGCAGCTGAAAATGGCAAAGTAGCGAGAATAGAGAAAATGAACGGGGACGTTTCGTGTTGGGCCTACTAGAGGGCCATCGGCGAGACTACTTTGGCGCCGCAGACGCATCGTCGTTGCAGGAAACTGCAAAAGAACACGATGACAATGTTCAGAGGAGAGAGAAGGGGATCTAGACGAGAGCCTAGGCGCTCAGGACAGCTTTACCTCCTACACTCGCCAGCAGATGGACAATTGGACGACTTTCTCGCTAGTACCCGCCTCCGATTCACATATATACCGTTCTCAACCCGCTTCCAAATGTCCCAACGTCCAAGGCCCTGTCTTCAGCCTGCTAGGTCGCCTCATCCATGAATTTTCTCGCAGGCCCAGAACGAAACGCGTTCCTGTCATTTCCTTCTCCTTTTCAAAAATACAAATCCGTGACGGTTTAGATAGCAATAGAAAGGTATCGTCTAACACTAATTAAAAGACGTCCAACTACACATCCAAGAAGTTAGAAGCAAGACATTGCTCCACAAACCGAGCGACAGTCGCGTCACCGTAAATGAAAATGGTTGGCAGGATTTCGTGGCGGGCTGAATCGAAAGCCGCACAAATCATTCCGTCACGCATGCCGTGGGTGACATGGCAGTGAAAGTGTCAATGCACCGCGGCGGCTGCTACCTACGTTCACCGACAGATGGACGACAATTGGACAACGTATTAAACGGGAACGTCAAAGTTCAAATCGCTTATGTACCGTTCATTCGTAGCTCTCGATCGTTACTTTGGGAGAGAATTTATTTCGATCGGCGGTTGTGCGCGAGACTGTCGGCTTGGCAGCGAAAGCGTTGGCCGAGAATCGTTGTCGCAGCTATGGGAAAATCGGCGACGCGAGATCAACTGAGGCACGAAATGAAATCGAACAAACCCGCGACACCGGTTTCCGGTCTTGTCCGAGGTTTCTGGCGAGTCGCAGTTTCACCGACGAACCTCGTCGCTTGCAATTCCGTTTCGTTGCTGAACGTCGACGGGGCTGACGAGGATCCGCAAAGATTCCGTCGTTGCGACGGTAATATCGATCTTCCGGTTCGCCGGCAGCTATCGTCTCACGTTGCTCGCGGAAGTTAGCGCCGCAAGATTTCTCACGTATCATTAGGTTCCGCGTTGCGGCGATAAAATGATAAACCTTTGCTCCGCCGTGCATTATCCTGTCCGCTTTGCCCCGGGTTACGCCGAGTATCGTGGGGGACCCTGTTCGCGACCCTCCTATCCGCGGAGGACGACCTATTACCCCGGCAGACTCTGTAAATCGGAAATTATCCCCTTTCGCTGAAGATAACAGGTCCGAGTGCCGTTACCTGGCCACTGTTTACCAACTGTTTCGCGCACCGCGTCGAATCCCCTTTAATCTCTTCTTCGGATCTTCGCACGGTGATTCGAAACCGTAAAAACCATCGGATCCGCGTGCCCGTAAATTTATGGGCGTCTCGCGGGTGCGAGCTACCGCGATTAAATCATCAGCTAGTTTCCAACGTTCGTTGAACTCTGCGAAAACTTTTGACACGAGGGGACGCGCCGGAGAAGCCGTTAGATCTCGTCGTAAAGATTCCATCGTGGATCTTTACGCGGATGAAAAGCTTTTGCAACTGTTGAGGAACGATCTTTTGTTACTCCTTTTGCAATTTTATTCAAATTCTTTGAATTCGTCTACTGCTTCGAGTTTAAACGGTCATTGACATAAATGCACAAAATTCAAAGACTGGACCGCGGATCTTTATGGAAGCTACAAAGATTTTGCAATAATTGCAGAAGACAAAGTTTTGCTCCTCCCTTTGCAATTTTAACCAGTTCAGCTGGTTGAAAATTGAGCCATGACGAGTATACTCGTCAATCACAGTTAACTGGTTAAGAAGCCGAATTTAGTTTATCGAAGGTTGAAATTCTTTTAACTCGCGTCCGCTTTTAAGTTCGCATAAATATGAAACTTGTAACACATGTCAACGCTTCTACAGCCAAACTAACATTCCTAAAAAATGCCGTAAAATCGACGGAAGCTATTAACCCTTTGCACTCCAAGCAATTTTAATTCCTAACTCGAGACAATTTTTCCCTCCTAGAATAATTCCATTGTACGTGGTTCATTTCCTTTCATGCATACCAAATTTGTTACTATTAATTGTACGAGCAACAGTTCAATTTTTACTAGCTTCTTAAATACAAACATTGCAATGTAAAAATTATTTTAAATAAGGGTTAACACAAACGAAAATTGAAAAGCTAAAATGTGAAAATAAAGAGTAGACCGCCAACGTGAAAGTTCGTTTAAGAACCGTAAAAAAATAACGCTGGCAATTTTTCTATCGCACGATAGATCGGCATCGTGTGCATTACCAAATGTGCGAATCCAGCAGGGAACGTGGCTGCGCGTGAAAGGCGCGTTATTAACAGCTTCTGTTGGTAATGGCAACGCGTCGAAGGTGCGCGAAAGATCACCGATAAATAACGAGCGGCCGCTTTCCCGTCGGTGAAAATTTACGGGATTCACGCATCGTGGGCGTCGATGTTTTAACCCAGTTGCCTTGACCGAGATGCATGTGCCTGCTGTTACATAAGTGCAACGAAGCGATCGGCTGCAAGCGTGTGCGTCCTATGCACGGGATGCGTATTGGCAGAAGTTGCGCGTCGCGTTCCCGCGACAAAATCGAGGGAGAACGGTGAACAACTTTCCATGCGCCATTACAGATACTCAAAAACTTTGCAATGTCTCGTTAAGTGCCACCTTTTCCGATCCGAATGGTTGTTCTTATCGCGGATAGACGCGAAATCGAAATTCGGGGCTTTTCGAGGCTTTTCGAGGAGCACAGATAATATTCTGACAGTATAATAGACAAAATGGCGACAATAGCATGCGATTTTATTTAATTTTAAAATTGAAAAATATTAGACTAAACCCTTTTCGGTTCAATCACTGATCGATCCGCCATCCATCCATTATTAACAGTACAGAATTAATTTATTTACATTTTGTGCAATTTTTATTGCAGTGTATGATAGGATAGAAAAGTCTGTTGAATCGATTTTTGGGAAGACAATTTTATAACTTTGGTAATTGTAAAATATAAAATCTGGGAAGGGACGTTTGGTTCGATAAATTTAGTAGCAATTTACTTTGTAAGCTGGGATCAATTTGGAAGACAGTGATAGCAATTTTCGGAGAGCAGAACCGAGAATAACTTTCCATTTCGCCGAGGTTCGTTGCGATTCGGGTCGAAAGTTTAAGAAGTACGTCAAGACCCTCGGTCCAGCAACCGTTTCAGCAGTTAGTGTGCTTCCGTGGGACGCCGTTGCGACAACTCGTGGGAATGAAGTTCCACGTGCATGAATGAAGTTTGCAACAGCGTGAACGCGATCGAGCATCGAGAGATATCAGGCTCGTTGGCGATCGAAACTCGTAAACAGTATAAACGGAGCCTAATTTGTCTACCGGACGTGTCTTCGATTCCCATGCACACTTGTCAGAGCCTGTCTCTTTCTGTTCTCCGGTACGCCTCGCTCGCTCGGCCTCACGGAAAGAATGTTACGAAACGCGAGACGTAAACGCGCGATTATGCGCGTGAAATATTCATAGGGAACGGTCGGTGATAGTTGTGCGTACATCAACGACAGAAACGGCGAGATACGGGGCGAAAAAAAGAGGATAGCGTTTCCACGCCGGTGCGAGCTGCATCCTTCGCGGTCCTGTATGCACAGGGTGTTTCCGAAATCGGATTCTGCATTTCGAAGCTGGTCCAAGAAAAAGGAATCTTCTGAATCGCCACTTTCGGTTTTCAATCAATTTCGAATAACTGATTCATTGTTGGATTGGGGATTTGATTTATTTATGGGGTGACGTCGTTGGTAGCTATGGCATGAGACAGCAGAGGATTAGAAAACTTCGAAAGTAGTCCAAGA
>CM052085.1:3130315-3142472 GCA_028453745.1 Agapostemon virescens
AATCTTCTCAGTTATTAAAAAATTACCTGTACTGTTTTATAAACAACAGGACACGCGAAACGGAATGCCACGTCTGCTAATTCCGATCTTGGAAATGTAATAGCGAAACAAGGGTCTTTGTAAAAATCGAAAATACCCTCCTATTAAAAAACAGGATAATCCTCGGAGTTGTTAAACGATTACGTTTATTCTTTCACGAACATCGGGAGCACTCGCCTTTAATCCGCGCACGTTTTAATCCGAAACCCGGGGATTAAACGGCGTAGTAGCAGTTGTTGGGAAAGTATAAAAACGAGGAGATCCGAGCGTGTCATTAATAAATCAACCGTTTCGAGTCGTTCCTTCGGCGAACCTCTCTTTTCCGGTTTGCCGAAACGCGATAAAGCATCGGAGGGACCAGGCCGAAGAAACCCGCGAGCTTCCTCGCGGATTTACTCAGCGAACGAGCGGAGTTAAAACGTTTGTTGCACGTGATTAATGGCAGCACGCGCCGCTCGCGCGGTCGTTAGAACTTCTTTTCCGCGATTCCGCTTTTCCCCCGTCTTTCTTCTCTGCTTTTCCTTTTTCACCGAGTGCGAGCACCGTATCCCGGCCCGCAGCTCCGCGGAATTTCCTCTTTTGCTACCTTTCGATACCGTAGCACGTGTGCAAGATCGATCGCGACTCGTTCAGCCTTTTGCACATACTCATTGACGTTCTCGCCTCGTACTATTATCGCGTGCAGCCACCGAACGGTTCGCATCCTTCCGCGACGGATTACGTGTTCGCCGTACTTTTCCACCGATACGTTGAAACGCGCCTTAAGGACCACGCTGCCTGCGAGAGATCGGGAAAGTTGATTTCCTTTTACGGCTTCTGGAGGACGCTCGAGAACGCTCGCCTTTAGGCTTGCCTTTACCATCGCGTCGCCTTCGTTCGGTTAGATTCTTCTCCGGGGCGAAAACAAATTTGTTGCAACCACCTTGGCACATGATTTTGCACTGTGAGATCGAATCACTGGCGCTAGAAACATTTAGCAATTTTTTGAAAACCTTTGCTTGGAGTGCAAAGAGTTAAAATTGCTTGGAATTCAAAGGGTTAAAATTGCTTGGAGTTCAAAGAGTTAAAATTGCCCTGAGTGCAAAGGGTTGGAGAGCAGCTCACGCAAAATTGATAGACTATTGTCAGCCTGGATAAATTATTAACACGTTGAACGTAGGTTTCGTGGTCTTCGGACAGGTTTCGTTTCCTTTATTCGTTATTAGAATTTAATTTAATATTTTATATGGTTTCGTTGCATTCCAAAGAGAGTATACGCGCACCCTCGAGGTGCCACGAATATCCCGTCTCGCGCACGATAAGTGCAACGCTTCGGAGGTGGTGGCACTTAACGCGACAACGGGAACGGTTGCCTAGCAGGATTCGGCAGCATTTTATTTCGGTGTCGCTTTACCGTGAATGATTTTTTTTTTTCTCGCAGAGCTGCCGATCGAATTTCACGGGGCCACGTTGCCCCGGGACACCGTGTACGCGATCAAGTGCAACATGCACGTAAATGCAGGGGCAACGGCAGAGCGGCGGCAGCACCGCGGCCCGCCACGGGAATCGCATAGATAACTGCATCTCGCCGCGAACCATTAGCCTGACCCCTTTCACGTTCGATAACGATATACGAGTTCGAACGTGGAATATTGTGCGCGCTCGCTCGCGCTAGCCAGCAGCAGCAGCACACGGCCGTCGCGTTGCCAACCTAAAAACTGTTAGTCGGCTGTCCGCGAAGCTTCTGGCTGCTGCACGAAGCTTCGTGCACGCCGCTTCTGGAAAACATAATCGAGCCGTAAATTATAATGAACGTATCGGACACGGACGATTACGAACGATCAGCGGAATCGAATTACGCCTCGCAGCTCGAAAACGCGTCCCTCGATAACGGCTACGAAATTCTGCGAATTCCACCGAAAATCCCTGTCGCCGTTTCGCGCGCGTTTCACGATCTATTTTCACCTGTGCAACTCGGATTTTTCGAAAATGGTTCCGAGGTGTACCTGGGTCGGCGTTATCGTACGGCGAATAATGCTGACGGTTGTTGCAGTGTCGCGTTAAATGCATCGCGCGCGCATCTTTGCAGTCTTAGTCCGTTTTCTCGGTACACTTAGAGCTGCAATTTCAAATAGCCAATTTTATTTTACGAGGAAAACTGTTTGTTGGAGGACTGATTGCTCGCGAGGATCGCAGAGGAGTTTCGTGTAAACGATTAACACTGACAATGCGTTATCCTGCGGCGAATAATCGCGAAGCTGACGATTTTTCCAGTGTCGCGTTAAATGCACCGCGCAGCCCTGGTGCGTTTCTTCGGTACGCTTAGAATTGCAATTTGAAATAGCCAATTTTATTTTACGAGAAAAACTGTTTGTTGGAGGACTGATTGCTCGCGAGGATCGCGGAGGAGTTCCGTGTAAACGATGAACACTGACAATGCGTTATCCTGCGGCGAATAGTCGCGAGACTGACGATTGCCGCAGTGTCGCGTTAAATGCATCGCGACCGCATCGTGCAGTCTTGCTGCGTTTCTTCGGTACACTTAGAGCTGCAATTTCAAATAGCCAATTTTATTTTACGAGAAAAACTGTTTGTTGGAGGACTGATTGCTCGCGAGGATCGCGGAGGAGTTTCGTGTAAACGATTAACACTGACAACGCGTTATCAGTTGGCGTTGGGCGTGCTCGCGAAAGCTCAGCCGCGAGAGAATGCTTCGTTGTCTCTATTCCCTGACAGGCTGTTTCTGTTTCCCAATTTAAGGCCAGCGAGAGAGAGAGAGAGAAATATGGATGCATGTAAGAGTGAGTGTGAATGTGAATGCATGATTGTGCGAACGCGTTTGGTAAAAGATCGAAGAGCATCGAGTCGGTTAAGGGAGTTTTATCGATGTTTAGATTAGAAGGCCCCACGAGGGAACCGCCGGATGCTGCGACAGTCTCGCCTCAGCCGCCGAACAATAAACATTTTCTCGTCCACGGTCTATTTTAACGGAACTCCCTAAATTTCTTGGGCAATGTCGTCCGCCTCGGAGGACGTTGAAAACGAAGCGCACCGCGGCGTTCTGGGGTCTGGAATTCGGCGTTTAGGCGATTTCACAGTCCGCGAAGGCCGAGAATACGCTCCTCGCGACGAATGGCTCTTCACGCGCCCTCAAGCACGCTTTTCTCTGAAAACGGTGCGATCAATTCCACTCTCGAAAATTAATTGCCTCGCATGTCGAGAGTCACGGCTGATTTAATCCCGTGCTCGCGAATAGGGAGAGAGAGAGAGAGAGAGAGAGAGAGAGAGAGAGAGAGAGAGAGAGAGAGAGAGAGTGCGAAAGAGAGAAAGAAAGCGCTGCAACGATGGACTCGTTTGTTCGCGATTTTCCTTTATCGCCGGCCCGATCGGCCGTGAATTTTTCATCGGTCGATCTAGCGGCGCGTGTTCGCGGAAGCTGATCGCATAGCATCCGCGCGCGCGTGGGAGTGCCGATGAATTTCAAAGTCGCTTCCGCGTCGTTGCTCCACAGGGTTCGTAAACCATGGAGGTCCATAACGCTGCCCGAGGAACGACTTCCACGCCCGGTGCCGGGCGATGTAAAAATTTTACAAGCTTGTCGCACCCGCCTCAGCGAAATCGTTTCCAAGGATTCGCTAAGGATCTCGGGGACTCGAACGAAGACGAATCGCGGGCCGCGTTAAACGGGGCCTTGGCGTGCACGCGCGGCCATTCCGGGCCTCGTAACTTCCCCTCTAGCTTTAACGCTGAATCTATCGAACATTAACCCAAGCAATTTTACTTCGAAAGTCGAGACATATGCATGGCTCATTTCCTTTCGCACATATCAAATTTATTACTATTATTCGTACGCACAACGCTTCAATTTTTAGCGATTTTTTAAATGCAAACACGCTAATGTAATAATTATTTTGAATAATAGTGTGGCCATTTTTAGTGTCGCCCCGGAGGAGCCATCGAAGCGCTAAGGGTTAAACCTTGGCGGTCCAAGGAAATTTATCTTCCAAAATCGAGAAACTTTTTACACGCGTAACACTTAAATTTTAATTGATTTTTCAAACGCAAACATAGTGAAGTAAAAACTGTTTCAAATAATAGGAATTATTAACGACTCCTCGGTTACCTTTTCCCCAGGAAGAGTAGAAGTTTTAATTTTTCAGGAAACTTGAAAAATTGGCTGGTAGAAACGACAGGATTTAATTAATTTGAGTTCACTGGGATTTCCGTTAAACGATTCAACGAAGGAATGTATCGATTTTTTCGATAATTAAAAACCGTTCCGTTAACAGAATCATTATTGCTAGTCCGACGTAAAAAGTGTAGAACGGTTCGCTTGAACGTTAAAAATTCTTTTCTAAAAGAATTATTACCGATCGGATACAAAGATGAAACTGTTCTTTGATATTAAACATTCTCCCATAATAGTAGGAATAAAAAAGAATCCGAGAAGCGTCGTTCGATACGCAGCGAATAGGATCAGCGTATAAATTCTTCTTTCAAATCGCGTCGATTCGCGTAAATTCTTTTCCAGCTCGCGAGCGGCGGCTGCGTGTTTCGCTTTGCTCCATTCGCAAGCCTAAAGAGAAGGTAGTGCCCGTCGATGGACACCGTGAAAGATTTAAGAGGTTTCCACCCACGTCTCGACCGCCTCCGGCTATCGACAGTCGATTGCGAGCGATCGTTTCCGCGGCCTTCGACGCTCCGAGGAAATTACGCCGCGTTTCTATCGATCTCCGACGTCTGTCCTAAGCGATCCGCACGCGGTATCTTGCCAGGGCCATTAACAAACATTGTCCGGGCTGACATGTGACGAGCGCACTACCGATATCTGCTAAGATAGCACGAGCCCGGACTCGTCGGTTATTGGCTGTGTTCGCCGTGGATCCGACAGGATTCTCCGATCGAGCTTACCCGATCGTCGCAGCTCCACTGGCATAATTAGCGGGACTCGGCCGGAGGAAGAACAAAGATTAGACGGGATTGTTTATCGCGAATTGCGTAAGTCGCCAACGTGGCTGGAAAACTACGAGGCTTCGTTGCGAACACGTCCGACACGCGTATCCCGTCTCAACAGCCGGCTTTTCACTGTCACGCTGTCGTCTACTTTTTCCGTTGTGCAACAATCTTGCAGCAAACAATTTACAAAGTTTTCCCGCGTTCAGCGGCTAAGGAGGAACTATTAGTAAATTCTCGAGGCACTTTCCGCGGACGATGCGATCTCTAAGAACTGTACCGGACGTTTGACATTAACACTTGAACTACCGAACGATAAACAAAACGATGTACATTGCTTTGTGATTATAACAAGACTGCATCTAAACAAACTTTGTTCAATTTTTATTGTAACACGTGGTTCATTCCGCCTAAACCGGACGCGTCCTTTCCGCCATTTTTAATAACGACTCTCGCGCCTGCGAGTCTATCCAAATTCCTAGCCTTTCCCAAACTAATTCGTACCAAAAACAAATAAACCAACAAACGCGTTCTTCGTGAATCAATGCTGCTAGTTGCTCCAGAAAAGTCAAGTCGTTTGGTTCAATTTTGAAAAAGTTATGTAGGTTTGAAGAGTATCCGAATACTTTCGTGCGCCACTGTATGTTAGAAATTTTCCTCGACGATAAAAGATGTTACAGACTTGTTACATTTACTTTGACGCTGTAATATATTGTTTGGACAAGAATGAAATTTGATTTCGTCTAAAACGAAAGCCGTAAAATTCTTCGGTAAGAGTCTGGCTCGTCATGATGACGATTGTATAATATATTTCGCGACGACTGACGTCGTTGTAAGATAGCAAGGTGTCAACTGTCCTCCGATATCTCAGCGTCTACATCAGGGCCTGTCGTGTGTCTCGAGTCTAGCAGGCCCAAGACGAAACACTCCCTCTTCTTTATCGCTTCCCGTATCGTCTTCGACCATGAAAAACGTCCCACTGGATGAAGTATCAGAAATTTATAAAATACGCGTTTCGTTTGAAACATTGGTCGCGAGTCCGTCTCGAAATATCGAGTAATAACGGAGGAAAGGGTTCAAAGGGTGACAAGCTCTGCTTTGACAATTTAGCGAGCACCGAGGGGTTAATCTCCTCGCGTTTCGGTGTTCAGCTCGGAACGGAGATTCAACGGGAGAATATATATATATATAATAGCTCCCCCATTGCCAACGTTGACGTTTCCAGTCGTGGCGGAAAATAGAGACGATACAATAAAATATCCAGCAATTAGATACAGAGGTAACCCGAGCGGCACGAACGAGGAAACGAAGCGACGTCATTTATCTTATGATAAAATAATACGAGCTCTTTGTCCGGTGCAACCCTCGTTATACGGGTGTAATTCAATGATTACATAACCCACTTCGATGCAACCGTCTCTGAAGCTTGATCCCGCTTTAAATCGGACTGCGCGCGATTCCCATCTGGCAAGTCAGCTGTGCGCACCACAAAGGCTCGCCTCCGCGAGACAAGTGTGCGCTATTAACGAACCGCCGACCGAAATTCATGTTTACCGCCTCGAAACCGTCGAACGAAATTTTATCCTATCGCTTGCCGTTTCTTTTACTCGAACGCCCGCGAAATCTGCGACGCGACCGTGCAGCGGATTCATGTTTGAACGATTGAAATTTTTCCGGGAGCAGAGGAGAGCCTATCGGCAGGGAGGCGAGATGTTTTAAAAGAGTGGAGCCCACTTCCGGTCAGAGGGAAGCTGACGCAATATCTGACTCCGCTGGAGGAGGATTTATCGTGCAAGGCACAAAGCTTTCAGACCGGACGCGTCGTGAAGCCCCGTAATCGATTTTCTTTTCGCCCGGTTACCGTCCCGCTGCTCCTCTGGTCCTCTGCCATCCGACGTCAGCCGCCGGCTTAATGGAACTGGCAAAACGCTTCTCTTTTCCACGGTAACCGAATTACCCGAAAAATGGCAGGGAATCGCATTCGCCCGCGCGCAAGCGCGTCCCCGTTTTCAGAGCGTGCCCGGTTATTCGAGAAGACCCGGGACCGACGCGCGGAAACCGAGGGAGGAGACGCGCACACAGAAAACGTCGGGATAACTCGATCAGAAAAATTGCGTAAAATTACACGGGAACGGGATCAGCGAAGAAGAAGTAGACGGAAAGAAATTCCCGTGGCCGGAAACCGATCGATTCCGGCCGCGCCGCGCCGGAAGTCCCCGATCCCTCTGGTTATTTTTCACCGAGACAGAGGAAAAACCATCGGGAACCGTCGATTCGGCGGCCACTCGAGCGTCGTAATCCTGCCAGACACATCCGCATCCGTCTACCTCGTCTTTCTGCTTCGTGTCAGCGACCGATCCGCTGCCGATAAACCGGCAAAGGCCGTGAACCAGACGAAAATCGAGGCGACAGCCACCGCGACGTCCCTTTGTGGCTCTGTCGCGTCCGGCGGGAAACAAAATCGCAACGACGTTCGCGTCTCCCGTCGACTAGATCGATCAGGCGTTCTTAGAAATTGTTAACGAATCGTTTATTTATTCGGCAACTCTTTCGGGAGTCGAAGAGCGCGTCGGCTGAACTGGCGGATCGTCTGCGTTCTCGACAGCAAGCGAGAAGATAAGAACTCGTTCGTAGTTCCGTAACTCTGATGTTACATTGCTACGAATCTGTAAAACGTATCCGTTCCTTGTACCCAGATTTATTTCGCGGTTTCAGTGATTAGAACCTTTTTCGTAGTTCGTAATTCCGACGTTACATCGCCGTGAACCTGTAAAACACATCGCATCCTTCTAACCACGGTTTATTTTGCAGTTTCAGTGATTACAACCTTTTTCGTAGTTCATAATTCCGATGTTACATCGCCGCGAACCTGTAAAATACATCGCGTCCTTGTAACCACGGTTTATTTCGCGGTTTCAGTGATTAGAACCTTTTTCGTAGTTCGTAATTCCGACGTTACATCGCCGTGAACCTGTAAAACACATCGCATCCTTCTAACCACGGTTTATTTTGCAGTTTCAGTGATTACAACCTTTTTCGTAATTCGTAATTCCGACGTTACATCGCCGTGAACCTGTAAAATACATCGCGTCCTTGTAACCACGGTTTATTTCGCGGTTTCAGTGATTACAACCTTTTTCGTAGTTCATAATTCCGATGTTACATCGCCGTGAACCTGTAAAACACATCGCATCCTTCTAACCACGGTTTATTTTGCAGTTTCAGTGATTACAACCTTTTTCGTAGTTCGTAATTCCGACGTTATATCGCTGCGATCCTGCGAGCAGAGCTGCGGAGTAAATCCTGCTACAGGAACGAGACGAGGAATTTGGGAATAAAAATTCCTAGAGAAAACGTGCAGGATGTCCGTAAAGCAACGGATCAGCGTCCGTTCAATTTTCCAACGGGCGTTTGCTCGACTCTTAAGATCCGCGAGGTAGTCGTAATGTAACCGCCGGATCGGGAACCGAGAAAACGAAACCGTGGACGCGTCGAAGCCCGGCTATTGTCGTTCCATATTTTATGGACGGTTTAGCAGAGGAGAGAGGAGGATCGGCCCGCCTATCTGTATTCCGCGTGGGATCTGCGCTTTCGAAAAAAAAAATATATATATAACGGGTGTTCCGGACGAAGTCGACTCGGTCGACGAACGGCGAAGCGACGACGGGAATATCAAAGAGAACGGTTCCGCGCGCTGATGTCTCCGTTGAATAAATTTCAATTTTGCTGAAACGAGAGGAGAAACGATCCGGCGAAGACGCGGGAATCGAGCGAGGGAGAGAGAAAGGGGAAGAAAGGCTACAAAAGAGAGGAAGTAAGAGAGAGAGAGAAGGGAGGGACCGTTTACGAACGAGTCTAGAGCGGGCTGGTGCGTTTACAAAAGCCACGGGGCGCCGCTTCGACCGGGAATAATACAATTAACTCGTTCCACAGATAGCGTGATTCAATTTCTGGAAAGACGCAGCCTTCTAGCAGCGAAATTAATTGTTCGTGGCGAGAGAAGAAAGATCCTAAAGCCTAGCCCGACTTGGAATATGGGATAGAGCGAACGTTCGAAGAAGTAGCACTTCGTTCTTGGTCGTTCGTCCTTTGGCCTATAGGGTGGGCCGGGAAAGTTCGATGGAAATAAAGGTGAGACATTCGCGAGATGATTTCGAGCAACATTTGTCTTTGCCAAATTGCAATTCGATGCTTCGTTTACGAGTTATCAACGGAAAAGACTGACCAATCGCAGCGCGAGGGCGGGCGTACGCCAGCGTGACGTCACGTCTCGGAGAAAATGGCGGACGAGCTGGAAGAGCGATACTACGACTTTCTACTTCTCCCGGAGTTCAAGCGCTTCGAAATTGCACACGTCTTATTGGAGTGCGCTTTTAATGCAGATGTATCCAATTTTCGAGCGCTCTCGAACTCTATGCACTTCAAAATTGCATGCATTCGAATTTCAAACGCTGCAAAATTAAGTATATCCAATTTTTAAGGGTGCCAAAATTGCTAAAACTCAATTCTCAATACTCGAGCACACCAAAATTATACGCATTCAATTTTCAAGCGCTCTTAATTCGGACGCATCCAATTCTCAAACGCTCTAAACTTGCACGCACCCAACTCCCAAGCGCTCTAAATTTGCACGCACCCAATTCTCAAACGCCATAAAATTGTAAGCGCTCTAAATTTCCACGCACCCAACTCTCAAGAGCCCTAAAATTGTAAGCGCTCTAAATTTTCACGCACCCAGCTCCCAAGCGCTCTAAATTTCCACGCACCCAACTCCCAAACGCCCTAAAATTGTAAGCGCTCCAAAATTGCATGCATCCGAATTTCAAGCGCTACAAAATTCAGTACATGCAATTCTCAAGCGTGCCAAAATTGCTAACACTCAATTCTCAATACTCGAGCACACCAAAATGATACGAGTTCAATTTTCAAGCGCTCTTAATTCGTACGCATTCAATTCTCAAACGCTCTCAAATTCTATGCGCTCCAAAATTACATACGTCCAAATTTCAAGAGGTTCAAAATTGAAAACGTTTAATTCTCAATTCTCAAATTGCACGAATCCAATTGTCAAGCGCTGGTGGGCGGAGCATCGGTACGACTGCTTTTTGCTACGAGATGCCACGCTCTCCAGTCGCCATTTCCCCCAAGAAATGGGGCGTAAAACCTGTGGTAAGCCAACCTTCGCCGCGCTCCTATTGGTCCGCGTGTTTGGTTAATAACTCGAAAACGAAACGTCGAATCGCGAACTGGCAAAGGAAAATGTTGCTCAGATTCGTCCCAAGAATCTCTCGTTTCAAATTTCTTCGAACTTTACGGGACACCCAGTAGAACGGAAGAGACTGTTCTTATGGAGCACGATATTTCAGATAGCATCGCCGCGGCTAATTGCGAGGTACCGTTCCCGAGACCTCTGGCCAATTAATTATCCCGAGGCAGCGACCAATTAAATGGGACAAATCGTCGACGTTCCCCGCGACGTAACACGACGATCTCTCTCTATCTCTGTTCTATTTCTCCGTCTACTCTCCCAGTTTTCGAAGGGGACGTTTTCTGCCGCGGGATCATCGGCACAAGGAAACCGGACGGTTTCGTTTTCGCGGCTGATCAGTCGGAGAATCCTCGCCTTGTTAGGCGCCGCGTCGTGACTAATCGGCTTATGGTAATGCCTGATTACTCTGCTGCTCTTGTTCCCCGATTCTCTTGTTTCCGAGATGCGCCACGATGGTCTCGCTCAATACGGAGGCGAATCACTGTAAAACATAGAAGAATCACTGTTCACCTTCGGAGAAATTCAATCACAATTTTATGACGTGGAAGTGTTTAGGGTTACACGCTGAACTGGAATTCTAGACTAACTGTTTCTACAGACTAAACTCAGAGATAGCGGCCTTGACTTTACGCCCTCGCGTGGACACTTTTGTCTCTGGAAAAACCGCCCCTCAACCCTTAAAAATACTCGAAAAAAATGCACACGATTGCGTGGGCAATTCTGTTTTGCATAAAGATTTTTCTGCCGCAATAAATCCATCCGGTATTCGTATCGACAGGGTTAACCCTTAGCACTCCAATGGCTCCTCTGAGGAGACACTAAAAATTTACATACTATTATTCAAAACAATTATTGCATTATTATGTTTGCGTTTAAGAAATCGATAAAGATCGAACTGTTGCGCGTACGAACAATAGTAATAAATTTTCTATGCACAGAAGGAAATGAACCATGTAGAATCGAACAATTGTAGGTACAAAGAATGTCTCGATTTTGGAGTTAAAGTTGCTTGGAGTGCAAAGGGTTAAACCAAAATATTTAAAAGCAGGGACGTTCCGTCGCGTTCCAACGTGGACAGGGCTTTTCGACAGCCTCGATCCTGATTCCGCGTTTCCCTCGGCCGGCTAAGTCGATGGCGGAAACAAAGAAAACACGGCCGACGAAATTCGCAGCGAGGCTCAAGCTCGAGCATCGAATTTCCATGCGAATCGTACACTGTAAACAAGCATGCTGGCCGGAGAGTGTGTTCGTCGGCACGATGCAGTGTTCCTGTCGGCATCCGATTAACCAACGTCGGGCCAGACTAGCTTCCGTTATTACGAGCGAATTGCCACGGCCCTAGAGTACACACGATCCTCCGTTGCTAAACAGCTGACTCTGGCGTATACTGGCGGCTGCAACGTTATAGAAACATATCCTGTGCTCGCGATGCTCTTCGAATCGGGTTACGAGCGTCCGGTTGCACAACGCCTGCGAATCGCGGTTTTTCCGTTTCGGTATCTCGCTATCGAGTTCCCGAACCGGCGACAAATATCGGCGGAACAACGCACATTCGACACTGAGTACCTAAATGATACTATTCTTCGTTCTTCGCGTTAACGACGAACATGGAAATTAATATGCGCGCATGCGAAAACGTACCACTTTGAGATTTGGCAAACAAAAATTGCAGACGCCGCAAGACATTGCTATACTCGGTTTTTATTTTATTCAATTTGTATTTAATCTTTCGGGGAAATTTACAAGCCGTTCCGTAAAGCCGAAACGTTCCAAGAACAATTTCATTCTTCGCTAATAGCACCGATGCGACGGGTCTTCGCAAAAATATCATCGAACAGCGCGAAGAGCACTTCTTCGCAACGACGCGGGTCCCTACCGACCTGCTAATACACGCCTGCTGGCGGGTTGCTATACTTC
>CM052085.1:3143135-3161994 GCA_028453745.1 Agapostemon virescens
TGTAGATGAAGCTTGATCTCTAAAGAGCCTCCAATTTTGAACATTCCTCTAGATGAAGCTTGATCTCTAAAGAGCCTCCAATTGTGAGTTTGCCTGTAGATGAAGCTTGATCTCGGTAGAGCCTCCAATTATGAACGTTCCTCTAGATGAAGCTTAATCTCTAGAGAGCCCCCAACTATGAACGTTCCTCTAGATGAAGCTTAGTTTTGATGGAGCCTCCAATTGTGAACGTTCCTGTAGACGAAGCTTGATCTCGGTAGAGCCTCCAACTATGAACGTTCCTCTAGATGAAGCTTAATCTCTAAAGAGCCCCCAACTATGAACGTTCCTCTAGATGAAGCTTAGTTTTGATGGAGCCTCCAATTGTGAACGTTCCTGTAGACGAAGCTTGATCTCGGTAGAGCCTCCAATTATGAACGTTCCTCTAGATGAAGCTTGATCTCTAGAGAGCCCCCAACTATGAACGTTCCTCTAGATGAAGCTTAGTTTTGATGGAGCCTCCAATTGTGAACGTTCCTGTAGACAAAGCTTGATCTCGGTAGAGCCTCCAATTATGAACGTTCCTCTAGATGAAGCTTGGTCTCTAGAGAGCCCCCAACTATGAACGTTCCTCTAGATGAAGCTTAGTTTTGATGGAGCCTCCAATTGTGAACGTTCCTGTAGATGAAGCTTGATCTCTAAAGAGCCTCCAATTTTGAACATTCCTCTAGATGAAGCTTGGTCTCGGTAGAGCCTCCAATTGTGAGTTTGCCTGTAGATGAAGCTTGATCTCTAGAGAGCCCCCAACTATGAACGTTCCTGTAGACTAAGCTTGATTTCGATAGCGCCTCCAATTGTGAACGTTCCTGTAGACGAAGCTTGCTTTCGACAGCGCCTCCAAATGTGGATCTGCTTGTAGACGTTAGCTCGTTCTCGACAGCGTTCCCAATCGCGAACCCGCCTGTAGATGAAGCTTGATCTCGAAATCATCCTAAATCTTGAACAAACGAAACGGAACTTTACTCGATTTCTATAACCGCGAAATGAATAAGTAGGATCTATTGAACACTGTGCAAGAGACACGCGTGGAATGACTCCTCTTCTATTTTTTTTCTTTCAGACTGGACCGTTTCGTAGCGGGCAAAAATGAAGACACGAGGTACACAGAACCCCTTAGCCTAAACGACGTACGTTCGCTCCTTATCCATTTCGATTCCGAACAAAGATTTTAAGGCACTTCCGAAGACAATTTTATAACTTCAGTAATTGTAAAATAGAAAATCTGGAAAGGGTCATTGACCTCTTATGGTAGGTTTAGTGTTAACCCTTTGCACTCGAATGACGCCTCTAAGGCGACACTAAAGCTTGCCATATCATTATTTAAACAACTTTTACATCGATAGGTATGCAGTTGAGAAATTGATAAAAATGTTACAATTCTAAGCACGACTCATAGTAATTAATTTCGTATGAACGAAAGGAAATGAATGATCTACAGCGGAGCTTTTATAGATAAAAATATTGTTTCGATTTTGGAGTGGAATTGCTTCGAGTGTAAAGGGTTAAATCAATGCAACTAATTGCTGAAGAAAAGTCAACACGTTTGGTCCAATCTTAAAAAAGTGATTTAGGTTTGAAGAGTGTACGAATACTTTAGTCCCCCACAGTATATCCTTCGATCGGCGGAAGAAATCGCGAGGGAAAGCGAGGGACTCGCAAATCGATACAGAAAATTAGAATGCCGCATGAAGAT
The DNA here is from genome assembly GCA_028453745.1 of Agapostemon virescens. NCBI lineage: Eukaryota > Metazoa > Arthropoda > Insecta > Hymenoptera > Halictidae > Agapostemon > Agapostemon virescens. The sequence goes on from CM052085.1 coordinate 3,144,868, forward strand.
CCGCTGATTACCGTTTCGTGAAACTTGCGACTGCTGCGGGAACCTGCGCGAGTTAAACCTTAAACTTTCGGTTCCCGGCGAACCGAGTTCCAATTTCGACTCTCGGAACTCGAATCTCGACACTCGAATCTCGCTTTGAATTCTGGGGTAAGCTCCGGAGGGTCGAATCTCGGTCAGAGCGCAGTTAGTTTCCATCTCGGAGAATTGTATCCATCGAGCGGGCAGGAAATCGAAGTTGGAAGGAAAAGAGAAAGACTGCGAACTGTCGGGGACGCGGAAGAGAGAGTGAGACAGAGAGAAAGAGATTGAGAGAGAGAGATTGAGAGAGTGAAATAGAGAGGAAGGAGAGCGGATGATGCGGCAGGATGGTTGGGTGGGCGTCGGTTTATATTTATGCGCGAAAATAGCGGCGCTAACGGCGTCGTGCGGGCTTAGTCGAAGCCGAGCGCGCTCTTAGACCGTGTCGTCATCGAGCAGCAGCTGTTTTCATTCAGCCTCGCCCTTCTTAGTTGGCGACTTCCTTTGCAGCACTTTTAATTAACGTGCACGAGGCACGCTCCATTCCGGACCCCCTCCTCCGCGGCCCCCTCCGTGCCCCGTTCAGCGACCACGTTTAACCCCAGAACCACCGGGGGGGAACATTACGCTAATGCCAGCAATATCAATTTAATCGTTGCCACGATATTTTCTAATTACTCGTCCCATTTCAAGTCTTCGAGATTGACGCCGCGATGCCGATCGCGCGCGGTTGCTACGAGGGGTGGTCGTCAACCCCGCCAACCAACCCCTGCGAAATAATGATTGCGAAACTTTCCCTTGGATTTCCTGGTCGCGTCGATTTATTTTTAGAAATCCACGAATAAAGTGTCAGAAACGGTAAAATTATTTTTATTCGTTTGTCGTTCGTTAAGAGTCACGTTTTGACTATTTTGTTCTCTGTAACTTGTTGGAGTTGTACGAGCTGCGAAGAGTTTGATCGATCGAGGAAAACGCTCCCGTAAAGTTGAAACGTACGACGGAAACGAGTCGTTTCGAAAACGTTTCGGAACGAACCTCGTGAAAAATTGGAAAGCAGCCCAACATTTCCACAAAGATCGATCGATAAATTCAGCGACTGTCGTAATAGAAGAATACTTCATCTTATGAAAACCGCATGAATTCAGGAATCTGGGACAGCCTTTCAATAAATGGCACCGCTTTGCGACGCCTCTTCTTTTTCATCGCCTTTCCTCTTCCGCCGCGTTTCTTTTATTTCTATGTATAACTCTCATTTCGCTTTTCTACCTTCTCGGGTTCGCTTCCACTACTTTTCTTTGATTTTTCACTTTCTTTTCCTTTCCTGCAATTTTCTATCTTCTTCTCTCTGGTTTTCTATTTTCCTTCTTTCCTTCTCTTTGGTTTTCCGTTTTCCTTCCTTCCTCTCCTGTCGGGCAGAATTTTCTCTATTTCATTTCCTTTTCTTTTCAGTGCTCTTGTCTTTTCTTCTTCGTTTCCCTTTCAATATAATTATTCCTTTTTGATGCGCCTTTCTTTTCCTCTTATTTTCCCTTTCAATATAATTATTCTTTTTTGATGCTCCTTTCTTTTCCTCTTCTTTTTCCTTTCAATATAATTATTTCTTTTTGATGCGCCTTTCTTTTCCTCTTATTTTCCCTTTCAATACAATTATTCCTTTTTAAAGCTTCTTTCTTTTCCTCTTCTTTTCCCTTTCAATATATTTGTCCCTTTTCTATACTCCTTTCTTTTCCTCTTCTTTTTCCTTAACAATGTACTTTCCCTTTTCAATGCACCTTTCTTTTCCTCTTCTTTTCCCCTTCAATATATTTTCGTCCATTCCAATGTTGATTCCTTCTCCTCTTCTTTGCCCTTTCAACGCTCCTTCCTTTTCCTCTCCTATTTTTCTCCGCATTCCTTCCCAATGCTTCTTCACCTTTCCGCTCCCCTCCGTTCCCGACGATCGTCGTCACCGTTTCCTCATCACCAGATCTCGTTCTCGTCACCCTCCTCGTTCTTCCTCTGCTCGGAAAACGTCGACGCCTCGGTCCACGTGCGTCGGATTTTCGAAATCGTTGCGCAATTCCTCCGGAGAGGCAGACTCCTCTTCTTCGCCCTGCCCCATCTCGAGACAAAGGATTTCGCAAAGCGCAAACACCGAGGCTCCGGCAAAGTGGAGAACCCTGTTACACCGTTGGCACTCTCGGCCTTCGCCTCGGCTAATTATTTACCAAAGGCAGCTACGCGCACGCACTTGCTCCTCGAACGCAGAATCAACAGCGACTTCGGACCAGGGATACGTTCTACTTCGATTCGGTACTCCAGAAAATCTAAAAACCCCACGAAAGCTATTCTCCACACCTCGACATTTTCAGAAAATCCATTCTTCCGAAATGTCTCGTCAAAATCTTCGTCTGACAGCGCAAAACACGTTAAGCGCCACGCCGATGTTGCCTTATTTAAATATTCGCTGATATTTCGGTACATTTCCTAATTTATTAACCCTTTGCACTCAAACCACTGAGGCACTACTGAAAATAGCTGCAGCACTGTTTCAAACAATCTTTACATCGCTATGCTTGTGTCAAAGAAATTCCTAAAAATTTCATCGTCACAAGGACGAGTAATATTAAACAAATTTAGTATGCATTGAAAAAATGCCTTGGGGTTGGACTTAAAATAGCTTCGAGTGCAAAGGGTTAATAGAATGTAACTTTTTCAGTTGCACATCGTATTTTACACTGTTAGTCACCGGCAACTGTCGCAGTTTAGACAGAAAGTTTAGCTAAATGTTAAACTTTCAGTGTTAACTTTAACGTGTTAAATTACTATGATTTTCTGGGTTGCTGGCAGCCACTTCTTCGTCAAAGCGTCCATCTTTCCTTCGATAAAACATTTGTGGTAGACAAATGAACGAACCAACAACGCATCGTCGCCAGTCGATTTATTCGTGCTCGTTCGAGCGCGCGTTGCCTTTTTCGCTGTCCACGTTGGACTGCCATTTTCCTCAGCGTCCGTTGCCGAACTTTTCCCGCTTCCGGTCGTCGCAGCTCGACTAGCATAAACGCATGCCAGTCTCCGTGGCATTGTCACACGTTGTTAAAACTGTTGCAATTATCGAAAACGAAGCAAAAATAGTTGTTACCTAATTTCCGAGTGTTTTGCGGAACTGTTCATCGAGAATTGCATGGAAGGAGATCGTGTCCGGCAGTCGTGTGGACCCTGCGGCCTCCGGTCTCGCATTCGGAAGGACAGTTATAGTCCCTGGAGCAGGCAGCAACGACACCATTGCTCCAGTTCCGCTCGTCGACCTCGAAGCTGCGAACTCCCGCAGCTCGGGTCGTCTGCAAGTAGCTCAGTCGATATTCCCGCTTCGACGCGGATACTCCGCGGGCTTTATCTCGCGTATCCGGTTGCGCGCACTGGGTCACAGAACCGACGAAACCCGGTCTCGTCCCTTTTGCCCTCCTCGGATCTCGAATCCGCCGAGCAAAACGAGCCCGCGCGCAAAATTTATCGGCCGGCGCGGCGTCGTTCGTTCCTTCGTTCGTTCGTTCGCTCGCCGCCGGCGCCGATTGTATTTAAATTCGCGCGGAATTGCCGCCATTTGTTCCGATCCGGAAGCGCACCGACGCGCTTTCGGCGCCAATGGATCGATAAATTTCACGGCTCGGAGCGGCCAGAAAACAGGCACGGGAACGTGCGCCGAGCGTTACGTAAAATCTATTCGCGGAAAATCGGGAGAAACGCCGCCGCGCGTCTGAGACCGAAAAAAGAAACGGGCCAACGGAAGATAAAAAGAAGTAGAAGAAGAAGAGGCAAAAGAAGAGGCAAAAGAAACGGGGGAAAATGATGATGACGAGAAGAAAGAAAATGAGGCTGGTTCTCGAGCCCCGTCTAAACGGACGGGGCCGAGAGAGAGACGGGGAAAGAGAGGGAGAGAGAGGAGAGGGTCCAGGCTTCCAATTAGGGCTCGTTAGGAATGCGCTTCGAGGCCCCTCGTTGGCCGTAAAGCTCGCGAGATAACGGCTCGGGCTCGCAAACGAGCAGCCTCCACGTCGAAGCTGCTCTCGACGGAGAGAAAAAGCACCCCGAGAAGGCCACGGATCGGCGAACGATCCCCGGCGAACGGCGGCCAACGGAAACTGCAAGGCAAATTTGCAGAAGGTCCGCTCGATCGCGAATAAGATGCGGAACACGGTGCAGTTCCGCTTGGAAAATCGCCCAAATTCGTCGAGCTGCGATCTCTGGCTTCAGGCGAGTCTGCTCCTTGCAGAAACATGGTGGATCCGTGGACAAACATTGTCGAACGGTCGATGCAGGGCAGCGCAACAATTTCTGCCTGGTAGAACAACTACTTATATTGGGCAAAGCAGCAATATCTGCCTGGTAAAGCAACAATTTCTACCTGGTGGAGCAACAATTTCTACTGGGCAAAGCAGCAATATCTGCCTGGTAAAGCAACAATTTCTACCTGGTAGAGTTTCAATTTCTACTGGGCAATGTGACAATGACTACTGAGCAGTGCAGCAATTTCTGCCTGGTAGAACAACAATTTATACTGGGCAAAGCAGCAATATCTGCCTGGTTAAAGCAACAATTTCTACCTGGTAGAGCAACAATTTCTACTGGGCAATGGGACAATGACTACTGAGCAGTGCAGCAATTTCTGCTTGGTACAACAACAATTTATACTAGGCAAAGCAGCAATATCTGCCTGGTAAAGCAACAATTTCTACCTGGTAGAACAACAATTTCTACTGGGCAGCGCAACAATTACTGCTGGACAGCGCAACAATTTCTGCCTGGTAGAACAACAATTTATACTGAGCAACGTAGCAATATTTCCTGGTAAAGCAACAATTTCTACCTGGTAGAGCAACAATTTCTACTGGACAATACGACAATGACTACTGAACAGTGCAGAAATTTTGTCTTGATAGAACAACAATTTACACTGGGCAAAGCAGCAATATCTGCCTGGTAAAGCAACAATTTCTACCTGGTAGAGCAACAATTTCTACTGGGCAATGCGACGATAACTGCGAACTGTTGCGAAAACTGTGTCGCTATTCCTCTTTTCCGGGCTGCAATTTATCGTGTGCAGTCTCTGGCTGGTTCTCGGCCGAATCCTTGGAAACTGCATTGAATTTAAGGCAACCCAGCCAATTCCTCAGGAAGACAATTTCATAGTAAATTCGCGAAAACTGTGGTCGATGCAGCAGTTCGCACAGGCAGCCTTCGTTACCTGTCCGAAGCTTGGAAAAAGCCGCCGAAAAACCTTCGCTTGGCGGACGTTAATTTAATTAGCCACTCTAACCCTGCCCCCTCCCTCTTTTCCAGCGTCTCTCTGTTTCTTTTCCTGGCCGTGGACAAGGAGACGCGAAACGAGACGGAACGCTTCGGTTCCCCGAGAGGCGCGCAATTAACGCGGACCCAAGGGCCGAGGGGCTGAGTTTAATTAACCGCCGGCTGGCTGAGACCTTAACGAACGCTTCTCAAGCGCGATGTAGGATATTGTGTCAGGAATTATGTCATTAATAACTCCCCGTCTCTCTCTCTCTCTCTCTCTCTCTTCCTCTCCTCCAGCTGTGATCTAGCGGACAGGATGGAGAAGCGCGCGCTCTATTTGACGCTAGTTTGCGAAAGTTGAATGAAACCGAGGAAGAGACTCGCGACTCCGTTTCCTTTCATCGAGCTAGCGGTGTCTTTCTTCTCGTGGGAATGGCTGGCACTCGCGGCAGATGGGGAGAATCGACGTGGAAGCAGTAAAAGTTGCCGGGGAAAAACGAACGAACACGCGACAACGCGCCTGCCCGAGACATGCGGGATTTTCTCGGTTTATTGTTGATCATTTCGAATGAATGCGGTGGGTGGTCTTTTGATCCGGAGGTCTTAATTTAAGCCCCGGGTTATTCAGCGATTGCATCTTTAAGGCTTTACGGCACAGATGATCTCATCGGAGGTGGCTCGCTCTTTGATCGTTCGCTGGAAATAGATTAACGCGTTAACGTTGCGGGTCTCGGCCTCTCGCGTGGCGCCATCGAAAAACCGTTCTTACGGTGCTCGAGAAACTTCGGATCGGTTCCTTTGCCGAGATGTTTCAAAGTCGATCGAACAGCACCGGTGAACTTTATTATATTCGTATTTTGAGTCAAGTTTGTCGAAAAAGTTTTGCAAAGGTGGTTCGAAGATCAACGCATCCTTCGAATTCTTTTATTCGTTTTTATTAAAACATTTTGCTATTACCGCGAATATTATATTCGCAATTTTACACGTTGACTGCCATGTCACCCACATATATTAAATAAATATTATAATATATAATATAATAAATAAATAAATATAAATAGTATAACCTTTGCGCTCGAAGCAGTTCCATTCCAAAATCGAGAGAATATTTTTATCTATAATAGCTACAGCTTGTGTATAGTTTGTTTCCTTAACTGCATATGAAATTAATTAGTATTGCTCGTACTTACAACACTGAAATTTTCAACGATTATTTAACTGTGGACGTAGCAATGTAACAGTCGCTTAAATAATATTATGGTAATTTTTGGCAGCGCCTTAGAGGCGCTGTTCGAGTGCAAAGGGTTAATATATTCATTTGTACGAAAGTTGATGATTATACAGAAAGTGCAACAATTTTTATTACAGTCAATATCTCATTTCGAGTTTATAGAAATTTTGTGCTAGTTTGGCAGTGAAAGTGTTAAAGTCGCGTATTTTGTGGAGTACCTTCTCCAAAGGTCGTTCGAAGGTCAACGCATTATGAATGGTCGAACTCGTACCGCAATTGGCTGCAAGATTGCATCGCCCGAAATATTTAATTTTATTGCAAGACAATAGCGGTGATATTTTGGGAATATATACAGTCTCAGGGAAGATGGAAGGTACGAGCAATTGCCACATTCGTCGCAGTATGTTCCAAACCGAAAATCTCGCCGTGACTCGGTCGTGTACGATCGAATTGCTGCAACAAGTTCTGTACAATGCTGCAGCAAGTTCTCAGGTAAAACGAACACGTTCGACCACAAAGGTTTGGATTTCCGCGGGCGATCTCGTTCCAGGAACATCGCGGGCTTCTCGTAATCACTCCTCCAATTACCATTCGGTAGCGCAACAATTTCTAGTGGGCAGCGCAACAATGACTACCGGGCAGCGCAGCAATCCCTGCCTGGTAGAACATCAATTTCTACAGGGCAGTGCAACAATGACTACCGAACAGCACAGCAATATCTGCCTGGTACAACAACAATTTCTACAGGGCAATGCGACAATGATTACCGAACAGCGCAGCAATATCTACCTGGTACAACAACAATTTCTACTGGGCAAAGCAGCAATGTCTGCCTGGTAAAGCAACAATGTCTACCTGGTAGAGCAACAATTTCTACTGGACAATGCCACAATGATTATCGATCAGCGCAGCAATTCCTGCCTGGTAGAGCAACTATTTCTACTGGGCAAAGCAGCATTGTCTGTCTGGTAAAGCAACAATTTCTACCTGGTGGAGCAACAATTTCTACTGAGAAATGCGACAATGACTACCGAGCAGCGCAGCAATTTCTGCCTGGTAGAGCAACAATTTCTACTGGGCAAAGCAGCAATGTCTGCCTGGTAAAGCAACAATTTCTAGCTGGTACAGCAACAATTTCTACTGGGCAATGTGACAATGATTACCGAGCAGCGCAGCAATTTCTTCCTGGTAGAGCAACAATTTCTACTGGATAGTTAAATAATTACTACTGGGCAGCGCAACAATTTCTGCCGGGCATCGTAACAATTTCTACTGTTTGGCACAACAATTTTTTCTGAGCAGCGCGCGCGTCCGTTCCGGTTCGGTGTATCGGAGAAAAGTCGCGTCGATACAGCGGCCGCATAAATAAAGTCGCGTCGATACAGCGGTCGCATAAATAAAGTCGAGACGCGCGTTTCCCGCGGCCGCTCCGGTTTGGAAATAGTCTGTCCGCGTTTCGACGATTTCGCGACAAAACGCTTGGCGGTCATCGTTGGAGAAAGAAGGAAAGAGGGAAAAGGGGACGGTCGGAGGCGCACGGCCCTGTCCTTCCCCGTGTGTAATTCGTGGAGGTGTTGTAAGAATCGAGCGCGCACGCGGCAAAAGGTGTGTGGCAACGCGAGTACGCGCGAGTTTCACAAATGGGTCAGTCGAGCCGACAGTGGCAGCGGCGTTCCACGCCGTTTCGTATACGTTTGGAAATATATTTATCGTCGCTTACGAAAAGGCCTCTCTCTCTCCCTCGCCGAGCCAGAACCGCTTCCCTCTGCTCGCCGTTCCCCGCGCCCTTCGGCCTTAGGCACGCGCCGTGAATTTTTAAAAACCCTCTCGCTCGCTCGCTCGCTCGAACGCAGCCTTACCACCGCCACGAGGAAATTATTTTCGAGCGAGCCCCGCCGGGAAAATTCGTTTCGACGCAACTAGGTCGCCGGGCCCTCGCGATTTCTTCGCCGGGGGATGATCCACCCCGAACGAGACGCCGTTGCGCAACGTTCTTTCGCTGGGAAAAAAGTTTCCGTCGATGCGACGGCATCGAGATCGTCGGCTCTCACATTTTCGCATATACCGGTGCTGCATGTTTCACGGAAAATAATAGTTGATCAGATTTTCTAAATTGTCCGTTTCGCTTAATGAAAGCTTGCCCGACTCTTCGCAGCATCTCGAAAAGATTTTCTTAATGGGATTTAGGAATTTTTTCTGGAAGAATGATTGGAGGATTTGTTTCAACAAGAGGCACGTCGAAAAGTGTGCATATTGAACTACTTTTGGTAATTTTTCTGTAGGGTATTCTTGCAAAATGGCCGACCAGCAGCGTCTTTCTTGTAGGGCGTTCTTGAAAAATGACTGATCAACAGCGTCTTTCACAGCCGTTCAGAAAGATTTTCTTAATGGGATTTGGGAATTTTTTCTGGAAGAATGGTTGGAACATCTGTTTCAACAAGAGGCGCATCTAAGAGTGTACATATTCAACTACTTTTGGTAATTTTCCTGTAGGGCGATCTTGCAAAATAGCTGACCAACAGCGTCTTTCCTGTAGGGCGTTCAAAAAGATTTTCCTAATGGGACTTGGGAATTTTTTCTGGAAGAATGATTAAAGCATTTGTTTCAACAAGAGGCGCGTTTAAGAGTGTACATATTAAACTACTTTCGGTAATTTTTCTATAGGGCGATCTTGCAAAATGACTGACCAACAGCGTCTTTCTTGTAGAGTGATCTTGAAAAACTATCTCCGTTGCTCGGCAATTTTTCAAGATGCTTCAACCAAAAAATTCCTACAACTACTACAACACGTGTATTTTCAAATAAGCCACCGGTTAAAACAGAAACATCCGTCAACTGTCTCAAAAAATAGTTCCCAAAACTCTTAGAAGATAAACTAGGTCAGGTAGATCTTTCGCCGCAATTCCGCAGCAGCGCTAATGACCGCGAGAGTTAAATCTTGGCGCTGTCTATCGTCGACCACGTTTATTTCGACTAAATTTTCGAGAACGAGGAAGACGGAACTGAGTTTCGTTGATCGAGCAGAGAATTTTCGAGGAGCGTGCTCGAGCCGTTCTTCCGGGAGCGGTGTTCTGCGTTAATCGAGAAAAGAGGGAGGTTTCTGGAATGAATTCGGTCGCGTGATAACGCCGCGAAACGAATCTCTCTCGAGAGCTAGTCGTACAAAGGCCTTTGTACGATTCGGTGGCGCAAGGAACGCAGAAGCGGGTATCGGTCAGAGCCCTCGCCGTAAACGGCTTTATCGAGCGCGATATATACGCCGATAAAACGCGTATCAGCCTCTCGTGTAATTCGCCGCCCGTATTTTTTCGCTGGCGGCTCGTCGGTGTTGCGAACAGTGTGACGCCTCCCTCTCTCCCTTTCTTTCTCTTTTTCTCTCTGCCATTCTCACCCTTTCCCGTGGATTTTCCATAGGTCCGCAGGGCCGCTTTGTTCGCCGTAGCCTCTCGCCGTAGCTCGCGTGGTGAAATATCGCGCGCGTAAGACTTCGACACGCGTCCGCGTCTCGCCGCCGACGATATTCTACGATTTATTGCGGAATTAATAATTATCGTTGTCCAAGATTTACTACGCTTGTCTTTGGTTTCGCGGGATCTGCTCTCGCTTCCGCAATCGAAACTCGCTCTTATCGGCCGACACATCGAACTGTCGAAATCTCGACACGATCGCGCGCGGTTACGTACGGGTCGGTCGCTCGGTCGTTCGTACGCTCGCTGCGTTTGCTTCGTGTGGAATTACGTGCGCGAGAGAGTATAATAAACAATTTTCCCGTTGTAAATCGACGCCGCTTTCGAATTCATTCAACGATCCTCGTTCTTTCGCTTTCGGTCGATTAAACCGCTTGGTGTAACGTCGCGCGGCGAACGATTAGGAAAGATTTCGCAGATTTTGTTGGATCTTTCTAAAATACTATTGCATGGTTTCGAAGCTTTCATGATACTAAACGGAATGGTAGCGAAGCGTACAAATGGCACGTGTTTCAGAAAATTTATGCAGTTCTATAGTCGATTATCGCGATCTGGCACCGGAGAGACCGTGTCTCGGCGATTTACGTCCTAATCGAGTCGCGTTATGGCTTGCTGACGAAATTATTGACGTCTATAAATTGTTTATTGTTCCGGAACGATCTTAAGAGGTCCTACGGGTCGCAGAATTTGAGAAAATCAAATTGGTCTGATATCGTACAGAAAATGGTACGTTTTTCAAAGAGTACCTAGAGTTTCGTAACCGATTTCATATTTCAATTTTAACAATAAATTTAGGAAAAATTGTGACTGCACTGGGAACTACATTGCATTTAAAAGTAAACATTATTTTATATTTCTATATGGGGAAATTGTAAAAATTCTACCGAAGCGATTTCTGTCCTAATTCAATCTCATTATGGCCTACTGTCGAAACTGCAGTCGTCTATAAATTGTTAACAAACAATTCGTAACTATTGCGAACAATTTTAGGAATTCCCTCGGATCGTATAATTCCTAAAAATCCCAAAATAATAGCAAATTAGCTAAATTAAAGGCTGAAATAGCAAATTAAAGGCAGAAATAGCAAATTAAAGGCAGACTCGCAATAAAAATCGCGAAAACTCGAGATACGATTAGTGCAGTATTAAATCTTGCAAATTTTGTAAGAGAACGCATGCCAGTCGATTTTCATGTTCGATACGTTCACCGAGAAGTGATCGGCGATCGCCGAGCGGATCGCAGAAGCTCGCGCGAAATCCGCTCGCGGAACACGCGCGGAATCGTTTGCCGGAGGAAGTCGGTTGGCGTGCAAACGTCGATACTCGGCTTGCGCGGGAGCGTATTGCGCAACGCGAGACAGTCGGCGCTTCGCAAATTGACATTTTCCGTGCGAATATGCGAGGGAACTTTCGTGCGAGCGAGGAGGAGCTGCTCGCGCGAGTGTTCCCGCTGACGTGCATCGTGCCGAAGGTCATGGGACCTGTTCGACAAGCTTTGCATTAGGTCCTCAAAAAAGTTCATTCTGCTGCGAAACGGCTTCGTCACGTTCTGCGACGGAAAACCGTGCAATCTATCCGAACGCAACGTCAAACTGCGAATCTGCAAAATAAAAGTTGTGAGACACGCGAAACAAATTAGACTGTTCGCTGAGTTGTGGGAAACGTATTCAAATCTTTGCATTCTTCGTGAAATCGTCTTTGCACACGGGCAACGTATCTTGTTCAAACGGTCTGACATTTGTTTTCGACGTTGATGCATAGAATCTGCTGTTTATCAATGAAATTATGTCATTCGGGATTCTTTCCAATGAAGATCGTCAAATATTAATCAACCCTTTGCACTCCGAGCAATTTTAATTTCTAACTCGAGACATCTTTGAGTCCTAGAATTATAACCATTGTACGTGGTTCATTTCCTTTTGTGCTTATTAAATTTGTTACTTTTAGCAGAACGTGCAACACTTCAATTATTACTAGCTTTTTAAATACGAACATTGCAATGTAAAAATTGTTTCGAATAGCCTGACGATTTTTAGTGTGACGTACTCAAATCTTTGCATTCTTCGTGAAATCGTCTTTGCACACGGGCAACGTATGTTGTTTAAACGGTCTGATGTTTGTTTTCGACGTAAATGCGCCATTAGTTATTCTTTCAAATGAAGTTCGTCAAATATTAATTAGTATTCGCACAGTCTTGAGGGGACACTAAAAATTACTTATAACATTATTTAAAACAGCTTTGACAATAGACTTCTCTGTTTGATAGTTGTGCTGTGTTGTGGGAACCGTATTAAGTCGTTTGTTTAAACGAATTCGCATCGTTAGCTCAAATAGGCGCGGAATTTACCTGGCCTCGCCGAAGCGCAGATACGTGCGCCGAAACATTCCTATCTTCTGCTTTTCCAAATGTTGCAAATGGGCGAGATTTTTCAATAAAATGTAACACGATAAGCCAAATAAGATGGCTCCGTGTTTGACGCGTTGAGCGCGACACGTATCCTTTTTTAATTAATTCGCAGTGTTCAACGAATCCGCACAAAATGGCCGCACCGAGTCCACGCCAACAATGCAATACTTGCGACAGCGCCAGTTTCGAAAATTGCCGTATCGAGGGTTTAAAACTGTGTGTTGTAGAAAAATGGCGTGTCAATGGTTTAAAATTGTGTATCGCAAAGAAAATGGCGTAGCAGAGGGTTAAAACTGCGTACCGCGAACAAAATGATGCAGCAAGAGGTTCAAACTGTGCGTTGCAAAGACAATAGCGCAACAAGTTATTAAAAATTCTGTATCACAGAGAAAATAGTGTATGGACGATTTAAATTTGTGTATTACAAAGAAAATGGCGTAGCAACTAGTTAATACTACGTATGGCAAACAAAATGGCCTAGCAAGGATTTAATACTGCGTACCGTGGACAAAATGGCGCAGAAATAGGTTCAAACTGTGCGTCGCAAAGATAATGGCGTAACAAGTTGTCAAAAATTCTATATCTCAAAGAAAATAGTGTATCCACCATTTAAAATTGTATATTACAAAAAAAGTAGCGTAGCAAGGGACTGAATCTTTGGGTGTCGGCAGTGTTCGTACGATAACGGGAAGGCAACCGTTGAGCAATCAATGTCAGGTGTACGAATTCACCAAAAACAAAATGACACGGTACGGTTAAAATCGTGGGTTTTCTTGCGGGTCGGTTAACAGGCGGTTGTGCAGCAGGAGAACCGCTGTCGGCCGGATTAATTGGTTCCCACAAAGTCTGGACAGGGCGAAACTCGTTAATCGGGCCGAATATTCGAGCGGCGGGGCGCAGGTCTGGCGAGCATTAGGAAATGTTTCGATCACAAAGAGATCCCAGCAAGGCAGGCAGAGCCAGTCAGAGCCTAGCCAGACCCCTTTGTCGCCGTTGGAGAAGGCTCGAGCGTGCCTGCACGGGCCATTTCGTCGTTTTTCTTCGTCCCTCTCTTGCCACGCCATGCCACGCCATGCCACGCCACGGCAGGGCCCAGCGTCCGTTGCCTTTTATGATTCCTTTTTATTTATCGTCGAACCCGAAGGTCTGGTTCACAATGGTCCCGTACGCGGTATGCGGGCTCTCTGCGGAGAATCGCTGCTCCGGCTCCGGCTCCTCTGGCTCCGGCTCCGGAAAGTTCCGCCCTCTTCGTCTCCGTCTGTTCCTTTCTTCGGCAAACAGAGGGACGAGGAGCGTCGAGGGACCAATGAAAAATCGACGCCGCTCGCAGAGATGGCCCCTCCTTGTGAAATCGTTTTTCTGGCTCCGACGTTACGACCGGAGAGCACCACCGATGGATGCCTATCTTCCCCCGAATTAGCATCCGGCGACCTTTTCATCGTACTGCTCTCGTCTCTCTCCCTCGTCGATCTACCGGGATCCACGATCGATCGATCCGAATCATCGCGTGACAACCCACGGTCCCCCACAAAAGCATCTTCTTCCGCTATCTCGAGAAAATACGGGAAATATTTCGATCAGCTGACGGAGTCCGTTGAAAATAAAAAGCAGTGTTCGTTTTATGAAAGATTACGCTAGCTGGTGAGCTAATAAAAATTCCCCCAAAGGCTTGATACCATATCAGTTTTAATTTCAACACGCAAATTTATTCAGATACTCGCCGACATTTAAGTACACTTATTAATTCGTTAACACTTTATCGAGCGGAAGCCTATTAGTAGGATTTACATTCCAATTTTTAACAACATTATTAGACAATATTATTGGGGATGCATTGTTGATCCCCAATAAAAATTGCTGTCAGCCTTGAAAGACCCATTAAAAAGTTTTCTGTCATGGATCATGGATCTTACATAAATTCTGAAATAATCGCCTGAAATAATAATCGGATGCTAATCCTTGCACTCCAAGCAATTTCAATTCCAAAATCGAGACATTCTTTGACCTGGAATAGCTCCATTGTACATGGTTCATCTCCTTTCATGTCTATAAATCTTATTACTATTACTCGTAAGTATAATTCTTCAATTTTTACAGATTTCTTAACACTAGAACTACAGGACCAGTCAAAATTGACTGGTTCATGACTTTTTCTTCCACAATTCGAGAAATTATAAAAGTATCTTCATTGGAAAGCTTCGAACGAATTTCTTCATCGAAGCAGACATTGTAATAAAAATGAGTCTCGGTTAGGTCTGGGTTAGATTTTCTCGGGAAGATTTTCGTTTCGCTTAGAAATCCGCAGTTTGTCGAACACCGGTGGTCGCAATTTCGCGGACGAGCAGAACAGGGCGAAGAATCGGCGCGAAAATATGGCCGGGCGACGATTGCAGTTTCGCGCAGATCCGCTTGCAAAAATGTGTCTCCGAGCGGTGCTCTTCGAGCGTTTTGTCGACAAGGTGTCGAAACACGGTTCTCCGGGCTCTCCTTTCACTAATTGTGCACGAGCGAGGAGAGGACCGCCGCCGCGAGCGACCGGCTTGAAAAATTTATGAAACGCCGCTCGAAACTTTTGCGAAAGCGTTCTCGCAGGCGTACGGGGCCCGGTGAAAGATGCCTTCGGTCGGTCTGCTGCTGTTGCTGGCAGAATCGAAAAGGAAACCTGTCGAACGAACGTTGCGGAAAAGTCGCGTGTCGCGGGCCTCCGACGAGTTTCTTCTCGCTGCCGGGTTTCTTTAGGGAAAAACTTTTTAAAATTACCCTCTCGCTGCTTCTCCATCCTCGCGACCGCAGGAATGACTGGCTTCTTCTTCGACCTCGAAATAACCGAAGCAAAACTGCTCCGGCGAATCGGGTTCCTTCGGAAGCAAACGCGAAGCGTTTTGCGATCTTCAAGCGTCTTAAGCGATTTTCGGGACCACTTCCGGCGGCTGTAGACGAGATTTAGCAGTCTTCGAGAGAAGATACGCCATTGGGGAATTTGTTATTAGCATGCGGCTAATTTGCCATTTTTCTCTGGCACATGAAAGAATTAAGTTTATTTTCTCGAAAATGCTAGCGTTCGAACCTTCGTTAACACTTGGACAATTTTTATCTACGACTGTAATCTCGTAGATGCGAACACCGAGGTTTTCCTCTTCGCATCGACACCTTGAAAATTGACATAAGTATTTTTAAAACAGTTTTGCAAATTTTGTAAGTCGAATAAGTTCCGTCGCAGGGGTTCCAAATCGCTCGCACTTGCTCCCCATTTTTATTGCATAAAACGTCGTATCGAAGAGACTTCGATTTTCGAATTGAAGGTAGTTTTGTTTGCGAGAAAAATTGTTTGAAGATTTTAGAGAAGCTCTGAGAAAAATTAACACAAAACTAGCAGCTTATGGTTGTACCGTTTCCTGTTACGAATCTACCATAATTTAAGAACTATCGATAGGATAAAGGTGGAGCGTAGATCACTGGCGGCAAAATGGCGTCTCCGACGCTTCCGGTTCACGGCGTTCTTGAGATTGCAGAGCTGCGTGCGCGACGATTCGGCTGCTAGATGGTGTGTTGAAAAGAGAAAGAAAAGGAGCGAAAGAAGGGAGAGCGTTTCGTCCTAGGTCCGCTGGAAGATTCTTAAAAATTCAAATTGAAAGTTCTAGTAGACCCATCAGACCCAGCAGACCCAAAGTTCTCGCTCTACCCATCTGGCAGCGTAAAACGTCAGCTTTCGGCGATCCTCGAAGCGAATTTGACGAAATCGTTTGTGGATCTCCGTCGAAGGAGCACGTTTGCCTGCCGATCGTACCTGAAAATTATCTCCGCTGGATCTTCGCAGCGTGACGCTCGTTTGCGCGCTCCGCTCGCGAAACAATAAGATTCGAAAGGGAAACTGACGAACGAGGACACCGCGATCTCGTAATTTTCATCCTCCCTCCTCTCCCGTTCGCAAAGATCGTACACCGCCATAAGCAGCCGATCGTCTCTCAATCCAGCGGGTCGCGTTTATTGCAATCGATGATCGTCTTGACTCATTCCCAGAGAATGTCGGTCGACGTTACAGGCGTCGCACGTTGCTTGTCGCTGAATACAGGTAAATAACTGTCGACGACGCGCCGCGTGGGCGGTTCGATTTATTCGACGATCTTTTGTCGCTTTTGAGAATTACTGACAAACACCGTCGAACGTTATGCAATACACCGGCCGACTAGGTTTGTACCTTTTTCTACATAATCGCTGGGTTACTGCAGCCATTCTGCTTCGTGGATTCTGATTTTGTGTGGTCTGTTGCGTTGATTAATTTTGTTTTAAAAATGTGTAACTATTGGACACGTTGAATTGCATAATGGACAACTAGCTGATTAGATCTTTCTACCTTTTCCTCGATAATTGTGTAGTCTGTTATGTCAATTAATTTTGTTTAAAAAATATGTAACTATTGGACACGTTGAATGGCATAATGGTCAACTGACTGATTAGGTTTTTCTACCTCTTCCTCAATAATTGCTGAGATACTGGAGTGTCATCGTCCTTCATGGTTTCTGATTCTGTGTGATCTGTTGCGTTGATTAATTTTGTTTAAAAAATTTGTAACTATTGAACACGTTGAATGGCATAATGGTCAACTGACTGATTAGGTTTTTCTACCTCTTCCTCAATAATTGCTGAGTTACTGGAGTATCATCGTACTTCATGGTTTCTGATTCTGTGTGATCTGTTGCGTTGATTAATTTTGTTTTAAAAATGTGTAAGTATTTG
>CM052085.1:3173156-3189276 GCA_028453745.1 Agapostemon virescens
GTAAGACCAGACGAAATCGAACGTCCACAAAACGTCCACACTATACCGTGTCGATTTCAGACTTTGCGAAAGATCGTCTAGACAAGAAAAATGCCTAGAAAAATCGTCGCGAAACGTCGGTATAATCTGTGTTCGTTTCCGGTTCGGCAGGACGACGACAAGTTGACGTTTCACCGACATCCCGTGGCGCAAAGCACGGATTGCATCAGGGGGAAGGTGGGTTACACGAAGGGTATGCACGTTTGGGAGCTGTACTGGAGCACGAGGCAACGAGGCACAAACGCCGTTGTCGGCGTCGCGACGGCAGACGCGCCTCTTCACAGTGTCGGCTACCAGAGTCTGGTGGGCAGCAACGATCTCAGCTGGGGCTGGGATCTCGGCAGGAATAGTCTGCTCCACGACTCGAAGGACAACAACGGCGTCACGTATCCGGCACTACTCAAGCCCGACGAGACGTTCATTGTTCCTGACGATTTCCTCGGTGAGCAATCCTCCAACGTTCGATCGAATCCCGTTCAGCTCTGAGACTTTCCTTGGATCATCCGCGTCTCTCCCAGGTGTCCCAACAAACTCGCCGACGGTCGTCGGATAGAGCCAGCTGCGATGCTGTCTTAGAAAAATATGTAAAACTAAAATATGTAACAAAACGCAATATGTAACGCTTGGAAGTCTTAGCGAGAGAAAATGATCGCGGATCGAATTTTTACTGAACGCACCCGTTGCTTCGTTTTTAGTTTACCGATTGGTATAGTCGGTGCGAACCCTTTCCTACCCCCTGAATTAATTTCATTCATTTCTGTGAAGTCGTTCAAGTATAGCAAATTTTTAAAACGAACTAATTCTGCAATCTTTATAATGGTAAAAATAAGAGGAGCACCCTCAATTCAATATTGTTTATGAATTTTTCCAGACACGCCAATAACAATGTCCTCATTTTACCGATTGCTAAAATTCAATTCAATTCCTTTGCCATCCCCTGAATTAATTTCATTGATTTCTGCGAACTCGTTCTTGTATGGCAAATTTTTAAAACAAACTAATTCTGCAATCTTTAATAACGATAAACATAAGAGGAGCACCCACAATTTAATATTGTTTATGAATTTTTCCAGACACGCCAATAATAACAGCCTTATTTTACCAATTGGTAAAGGCAATGCAAACCCTTTGCTACCCCCTGAATTAATTTCATTCATTTCTGTGAAGTCGTTCAAATATAGCAAATTTTTAAAACGAACTAATTCTGCAATCTTTAATGACGTTAAAAATAAGAGGAGCACCCTCAATTCAATATTGTTTATGATTTTTTCCAGACACGCCAATAACAACGTCCTCATTTTACCGATTGCTAAAATTCAATTCAATTCCTTTGCCACCCCCTGAATTAATTTCATTGATTTCTGCGAACTCGTTCCTGTATGGCAAATTTTTTAAAACGTACCAATTCTGCAATCTTTAATGACGTTAAAAATAAGTGGAGCATCCAGACTTCAATATTGTTTATGAATTTTTCCAGGCACTCCAATAACAACAGCCTCATTTTACCAATTTGTACAGTCAATGCAAACCCTTTGCCACCCCCTGAATTAATTTCATTGATTTCTGTGAAGACGTTGAAATATGCCAAATTTTTAAGTGGAACTTTCTGTTTGAAATAATACGTCGAACCATCAAGAAATTTCGTCCCTAATTTTCCCAGGTGCACAGGTAGCACGATCCTCGCTTCACCGATTAATGCAATCAAAATGAACCCTCTTCCACCCCTTGCATTAATTCCATCGACTTCCATGATGAAGTAATCTATTCACCCTCCAAGTGTACGAATCTAGTCATCGACGATAATGTCATACAGATCAAGTAAACAAAATCCATAATTATTAGTTTCCATCATCTGCAAATAAATCAATAAACAATAGCTAAACAAATACAAGTTTCTAAGTTGCTAAGATGACGATGGATGATTCGAGGACAGTCTCCAGTCGCCTAAGAGCCTTTCCCCAAGAATCTTTCAACCTAGACACCTCGTAGAACACGATTCAAACTTATGCGAATTGTTGCAGTGGTCCTGGACATGGACGAGGGTACGTTAGCGTTCGTGGTTGACGGCCAGTACCTGGGTATCGCGTTCAGGGGCCTTAAAGGCAGGAAGTTACATCCCATCGTGTCCGCCGTATGGGGACACTGCGAGATCACCATGAAATACATTGGCGGTCTAGATCGTAAGTAGAAATAATCCTAGTGACAACCAATTCCGAGTGTCTCGATCGTTCGATCGTTCGATTTCGAAACATCGTTCGAAGAACAAAATCACTGATCGATTCCTCCTCCGACGTTTCAGCGGAACCCCTGCCCCTGATGGACCTCTGTCGAAGAGTGATCCGCCAGCGGATCGGCAAGCCCAGACTAGAAGAGAAAATCCAGATGCTGAACCTGCCGCAGGCGATGAAGACTTATCTCCTGTATCGCGACAGGAGATAACAACCGAGTGGCGCCAGCGAGAATGCCACCACGATTACGACTGTGAACACCACCGCGCTATTATATTTTCCACCAGGACGCACAGGGGAACACATCGTGGTGAGACGAGTACGATCGTGGTCGTCGTCGTCTTCCTCATCATGCTCATCGTCATCTTCCTCGTCATCTTCCTCGTCATCCTCCTCGTCGTCCTCGGCGTCCTGAATCCTCCGCTGCTGTCCTCTCCCCGTGTCATCCTCGTCCCCGTTCCAGGGCTCCGTCTGCCGTTGACTTAAACACAAACAGACAGACAGACAGACACACACACACATACATACACACACAGAGAGATATATGTCCTCGCTCCGACAAAACAAGAGCCTCGTCGTCGCCCGTGACGCGCCGAGAAAAAAAAGGGGGGGGGGTGAAACGAAACGTGAAAAGAGATAACGAGAATGAATAAAAGAAAACGAAGATGTTGTGCGTTCGTGGGTCGGTGTCGTTCGCCGATCGTCGACGTCTTCTCGTCGTCTCTCGTCGAAACAACGAGCCCTTCGAGAGAACGAAACGAGAACGAGAAAATGGACGAAAAGAAAGAAAGAAAGAAAGAAAAGAAAACGAAAAAAAGAGAAACGAAAGCACCCCGCGAGGGTGACGGGGGCTGTAGCAACTATTATTTAGGTGATATTGTTGTTTTGTGTTATGTCGACACGATTAAAATCGTGGTTGAAGTCTTTATTGATTGTTATAACAACCGGCGACGCAAAGCGGCGCGGCGCACCACTTTATTCTTGATCCTCTTAATTTTCGACCGCCGCCGTCGCCGTCGCCGCCGCCGCTGTCTGCTGTCTCTTTTTGTTTCTTCTTCTTCTTTTTTCTTTTTATTATTATTAAAACTCTTTTCGTCGCGTCGCGCCGTGACGACGCTGCGAGAGAATAGAGAGAGAGCCCCTCCGGAAGACGCCCGAGGAGGACGGCAGGAAATTCTGGCACGAGGACCGTCCATCGTTTTGGAGAAACCTTATATACAGCGCTTCGCACTACCGTTGGCCAGTAAACAAAACGTGTTAGGCTTTAGTCGAGTCTGGAGGCTGATTTACGGGTGAACGTTTTTCGGTTAATTAGTCAACGCACGGGGAACAGCGGGGGACGGACATACACGAGGACACCTATCGCAGCGATAGACGTTATTGGGCGGTTCTGTTGTCCAGCGGGAACCACCGGAGGATCGAGGGAAGTGTATAGTGAGACAGAGATAGAGATAGAGAAAGAAAGAGAAGCCAACCACTCGAACAGCCACCTTCCAATAGACTCATTTTTCAAGTATTTTCTAAGCATGCTAGGTCTAATAAAATATAGTGGTGTGCGTGAACCGTGGAAGGACACGAGGGAGATACGATGACGAAGAGAGATAAGAGAGAGAGAGAGAGAGAGAGAGAAAGAGCGAAACAGTGAAGAGAAGAAAAGAGGATAATGGTGAGGATCCATTGAGTAAACGCGCCTCCGATTTGCTGTGTTCTTTTCCTTTTTTAAAAACGAGACAAAACAAATAATACAGAGTTAGCCAAGCCCTAGAGACGCGCGGAATAAAAGCGTTTCGGCGACAATCTGTCGCCACCTTCACCGGAGATTATTAAGGAGAAACGAAATTACCTCAGTCGATCGAAGTAATCACGATTGGACGACGGGCGTCCAGCCTCCCCTTCCTCTTCCCCCCCGCAAGGTGTCTTTCGGAGACACCTAATCACACGGCGACGATCGCGCGCGAGAGCGAGAAAGATAGAGAGAGAGAGAGAGAGATAGTGAGAGAGGGAGTGAGAGAGAGAGAGAGTGAGAGAGAGAAAACTGTCACCGATCTTCGACGAAGATGACGCGTCGACGCGACAGCGATACCGGACATATATATAAATATATGTATAATGTATATGTATATATATCGACGACGGCCGACGTCTCGGCGGCGAAGACGATGACGACGACGATGATAGTAAAACGATTATAACGGGCGTGTTGCTACCTATACTATTAGCATGACAAATTATGACTGGTCCCTAGTAACTCTTTACTCTTACGTTTGTCGCTTAGGTTTAAATGATGATGCCGTGTTGCCGGCGATGTCGATTTGTACATAGGGTATAATTATAATAATGATAATAATAATAATATCTATCGGCACGACGATATGAGTGTATATGCGGGTGGTGAATTGTATCCGAGACCGTAAGAACGCGAAAACGAGTGCGAGGAAAGTCTAGAGAAACAAAAATGACGAGAGAGAGAAAGAGAGTGTGCAAGAGAGAGAGAGTGCGCGCGCAAGAGAGAGAGAGAGAGAGAAGAGGAAAAAGAAAAAATACGAAAAAAATTTATTGAGTCGATGTCGCTTTCGTTCCGCCACCGCGTAGTTGTTTTTTTCGTTGTGTCGCTCTCTCCTAACGGGGTCAGAAGGTGGTTTCTCGCTGGTGCCACGCATTCTTGTTCAATTCTCCTCGAGCCGCGTCTTCCAAAATTGTCCGCGAGATCCGAATGACGGTCAGAATGATGTACTCTGACAAACACAGAGGTCGCGTGTACACGTAGATACACAGAGAGAGACAGATACACACGTACACATACCGTCGTTTCCCGTTTCCTCTCGCTAAAACGCGACAGGGTAATCGTTCGGCTTTTTTCGAAAACCGGTCACGAGCTGAACACAGAGCCGTTCCGAAATAGCACAACAAGCACGATCTTCTCTCGCAATCGGCTGCCGCTGCACCTGATGATCTTGCGGTACTCAAATACGCACATCCGGCGCTGCGCTGTTCGTTGCGCAGCGCTCGCAGCCTTCACACGTATTTATACACACATGTACACAGAGAGAGAGAGAGAGAAAGAGAGGCACGTTTAATTGGAGACTCTCTCGCTTCGAGCTCGGAGGATCGCGAAAAGAACACCGGAGTCGCACCGAACCCGTTTTGTACTCGGTACTGACTTTACACTGTCAATACTGTCACAGTCAGAAGTAACACTGATCTTTCGTGCACAGATGATTGCTTTTACCGAGCTACGTTGCCGTTCATCGATGACACGGATCTATGAAGTCTATGGATCTATAGATCGTGATCGTCTATGGACGAGCGTAGCGTTTTTAAAAAATTGTCTAGAGACGATTCGTAGAGCAGCGCGAGTAGCGTAGAGAATCGCCTGATTCTCTAGCGGATTCTGAAATTTATGACAGAGGATACGCGGAAGGTTCAATCCTTGGGACGGCACTTCCGGTTGCTCTTGGCCGTCTCTTGTATTACCAGACTACGGATTTTCATATATTCGTGGCTTGTTGGATTTTTTAATTCAATTTTTATTTATCTTCGACTCACGGAGAACATTCGAATTCGAGGGACAATGCGGCACGGTGGACAATGATGATGACAGCAAGCGACGAATACATAGAATCGTACGATCGTGTCTCAGCGAGTTCCAAACCGGAAGTCGCAGCATGTCCGAACGGTTGAATCTTGCGTCAATGCGTATTCGTATGAATTAGTTTTTAACAGTCTCATCGTTAAGCAAATTTCTTTTAAAATTGAGGACGCCGACGAAGTGCTTTGTCAGTGGGGTGGAAAAGACGGTTCCGGCGATGTGGGACGCGCAAGTGGCTGGAAAATTCGCGACAAAAGGGGGAAACGGAAAATTCGCTGCAAAATGGGAAATGGAAAATTCGCGACAAAAGGGGGAAACGGAAAATTCGCGACAAAAGGGGGAAACGGAAAATTCGCTGCAAAATAGGGAAACGGAATATTCGCGACAAAAGGGGGAAACGGAAAATTCACTGCAAAATGGGAAATGGAAAATTCGCAATAGAAGGGGGAAACGGAAAATTCGCTGCAAAATAGGGAAACAGAATATTCGCGACAAAAGGGGGGAAACGGAAAATTCACTGCAAAATGGGAAATGGAAAATTCGCAATAGAAGGAGGAAACGGAAAAATCGTGGCGAAAGAGGGAAACGGAAAATTCGCTGCGAAATAAGGAAATGGAAACTTCGCGACAAAAAGGGGGAAACAGAAAATTTGCTGCGAAATTCGTGGCGAAAGAAGGGGGAATGGAAGATCCGTGGCGAAAGGGGAAAATGGAAAATTCGCGACAGAAGGGGGAAACGGAAAATCCGCTGCGAAATAGGGAAATGGAAAATTCGCGACAAAAGGGGAGACGGAAAATTCGTTGCGAAAGGGGGAAATGGAAAATTCGTGGCGAAAGAAGGGGGAATGGAAGATCCATAACGAAAGGGGAAAATGGAAAATTCGAGGCGAAAGGGGAAAACGTAAAATTCGAGGGGAAGATCCTCCGAGGGTGCAGCGAGGGAGCACAGGGCGCATGCTTCCTGCCTGATCCTCGAGATCCTGGTCGCGAGTGCTGGGAACCTCGGAGAGAACCACGTTTTTCGCGTTTTGTAACAAAAGAAGATGAGCCGAGCGTTCTTCCTCGGCGACTCGGACCTCGAAAACGAACGAAACGAACCAGCTCCGGATGGAAGCAACGAGCGCTTGAGAATAAGTAGATAAATTGTGCGAGACACGAGAAAAAGAGGGTGGTAATTAGCAAGAGGGGAATTTTGAGCGTGGCAAAAGGCCGTGGACACTAGAGGGGGGAGACTATTATATATATATTTTCTAGAAGAGGTACGGAATTTTATCTTCTTCTTTCCTTTTCGCGGCGAGAAGAAAAGGACTTTTCCTTTTTCTTTCTTCTTTCTTCTTCGTTTTTCTTCTTTTTTAACGATTGTTTTTAATCTGACGGTGCGCGTGGCACGATCCGAGGTATATGAGACACACAGGACAAACGAAGTAATAGCGTTTAGAATGTTGTACATATTATTATTAATTAATGATTAATATTAATATTATTATTATTATTATTGTATCGACTCGATAGTTTAATTGATTAATCGATTGTATCGTGTTAGTCGGCATAATTGTGGATTCAGTTTTTCTACGGTAAATAGGATGATCTACGAATGAGAGAGAGAGAGCGAGCGAGAGAAAGAGAAAGATAGAAAACGATAGAAGAGAGACGAGAGAGTAACGAGAGACAGAAAAAGGTCTGGATAAAAGACGCGATCGATCGATCGGATAATCGGGGCCGGATCGACGCGGATCGAGTTTTCCGCGTGCTCTATTGTTCGACGCCTCGACTCGCCGAGAGAGATAGGGACGATGGATTTTCACCGAATAAAGCAAAAGTGAAACAGCAAAGAAACGTGTTTTTATACCGATCGGCGCGCGCGATCGTCGAGAACGATCCGTTTTACTTCATTCTCGAGACAGCTTGGCGTCCGTTCTTCGTGTTCTCTTTCGTTGTCCGGTTGTCTTCGCCGTTGCTGTTTCCATTGGCGTTCGCGTAGGCGCTCGCATCGAGGACAAAACGATTCCCTCCCGAGCTCCGCGAGAATTTTCCCGTTTTTCTTTTTGCATTTTATTTTATGATTCTTTTTTGTTGGACTCTCGCGAGGATGGATTTTTGCGAGAACCGCATCGGTCGGGAGCGGCGGTTTCTTCGGACGCTCGACGCGCATCCGTCGCGATTTCGACACACGCATATACACATATACATAAATATATATATATTTTTTTTTATTTTATCCGAAGAGACTCGGTCGACCGATCGATCGCGGGGCGAACGGAAGAGATCGAACGCGTTCGATTCGCTCGACGACGGGACACGGAGGAGAATAGAAACGGAGAGAGGAAACAGAGAGAAGGGAAAACTATAAAGAAAACTTGGAAATAGAGAAAGAGAGAAAGTGAGAAGCGTACTTGAAGGTATTTTCCCCGCCCTCTTCCCCCCTTACCCCGTGATTGCCTGTCGCCTGCCTGTGCAAACTACGTTGCCTCGACAAATGTGTCTAATTTATTGACGATGCGATAATGAGCAGGACCTTTAAGCCGCGTGCGTGCAAGTGATAATTGAAAGAACGATAAACCGTGTACATGTGGCTGCGCGCTTGTGTGTCTGCTGTGTGTGTGTGTGCTTCGAAGAGGGTGACTGCGAAAGAACCGAGCAAACAAAGGGTGAATGCCAGAAAAAGAAACGAGAGGAGCGAGATGGAAAGAGGAAAGAGAATGGAAGAAAGAGAGAGAGAGAGAGCGAGAGAGAGATAAAGAAGGTAAAAGAACAAAAAGGACGCGAACGCAAATGGCACCGGATGGTCCCCGACAAGAGTTTCGTTCCTTTTCCTCGCAAGCCGCGAGAGAAACCAGTCGTTCTTTGCCCGAAATTCGTATTTAGTGAATTGTTTAGCGCGATTATCGAGTAGAATGGGTACACACCGGTTCGACGCTGCCACGGACGTTGCGCAGCCGTTTCCATGAAAGAACGCGAGAGAAAACGGTTTACCGGGCTCGAATCGTTCGACCCTGGTTCCTCGAGATCATCCGTCTTGTAAATATCGAGAGCGAAGGGTCGTTCGTGAAAAAGCCGTGAAAATGAAAGGAAAATAAATCGTCGCGGTTCTCGGGACTTTGCGGCGCAACCGGCCGCCATTTTGTCTTTGCACTCGAAATCGGCGACGGTAATATTTGTGTGACGATTTTGAAAGCGTTAGACGCCGTGCAAAGCGCGTTGGAATCGTAAATTACTGGGGAATCGAGGTTTTTACCTTTCGTTTTATAGTCTATTTAATTTCGGTAGCACCAAACTGACGTCCAGCGTTGTTAAGTTTATAGCAATCACGCTGGAACAGTAAAATGGCGCCGGTCACCGGCGATTTCCACGGTTTTCGACGTGGCGATTCAATTCTAATCGATCGAGAACGTACTAAATTCGTAGAAACGTTGCCAACGAGAACGTTTAGCACTAGGTTTGCCTATTAGGAGTCATTTTTAATTCGCAACAATTGAAATTACAAAGACGCGTCCGCTCGTCCAATCTGTTTCTCTGAGAATATTTTAACACTAAACCTACCACAGTAACTACTGTACTAACTAACACAGTACTACCACCTAAACACATATTGTCTCATAAATATGATGAAATATAATTTATTTAGAATTTCTGCGATTTTTATTGCAATATATAATTGAACAAATAAATCTATCGAATCGATTCCTACGAAGGCAATTTTATAACTTCAATAATAGTGAAATAGGAAATCTGAAAAAGGTGATTTGACCCTCTGTGGTAGGTTCAGTGTTAAAAAAGCGGTATTCATATTTGAACAACTGCAGTTATTTTCTACGAAGCAATGTAAGATAGTTGACGCTGCGTAAATCTAGCATGGATTAGTTCAGATTGTTACAATAATATTTTAATTACGTGGCGCGACCTTTCTGTAGGAAAATCGAACGTCCATATTTATTACGGTTCAAGATTACAGAAACGGTTCCGGTAAATATATATTTATTGTGTTCGCGATATGGATAGCGTCGCTCTGATTTCGTGGGACTTCTGTGGAAACTGGCAGTTAACATGTTCAATTAGCGTTTAATTAGTTTGCCAGTGCGACGATCGATCTGATTCCGATTAATTAGCGATCGCGCGGTGTCTATAACGAGGTGCGCGCGAAATATTTCGATTTCGCGTACCGCTGTTTGCGAAAACGTTGAACCAACTTCTAAACTGTACAGTCTCGTTTAAACGCGTCGAACGAACTGACAGGAAATTGTAATTATTACTTCTCGAAACACTTTTACGAGTACTGACGTGGCAACAAACGTGTCGAACAAATTCTTCATTACCCAGTTTCGTTCGAATGCGACGAATCGACATCGAATTTATTTGACAATCGCGTCGGCGACACTATTCTGTCGAATTGTCGGATTCGAAGTCTAGATCCGCCGACGTTTCACGGATATTTCAAATATGGCGGACGGTGGGGTCGCGACAGCGTTGAACCGTTCGAAAGAGAATAAGAAAAATGGAGGAGGACACTTCCGGTGCGTCGCGCGTTCGCGTTGCCGTTCTTTTCTCTTGTGTTTTTTTTTTCCTTAAGCCTGGACTATTTGCAACGAGCGATCTCACGTCTATTTAAGCATAAGTTTACCGAGTTTAGCATGGTATTGCTGTATAGCGGCGAGTGAACGCGAAGAATTTATAAATATGTAATGCCTTAATGTTATAACGATAATAATATGGAATAGCGTTACTTGTATAATTAGTTGTGACGCGAGAGAGGGAGAGTGAGCGCGCGCGAGAGAGAAAGAGAGAATGGGAGACAGAGAGAAAGATAAAAAAAAAGGGGTGGTTGAACACACGGTGAAACACGACGAGAAATATATTTCCCCGGCGAACGGAGAAGAAGATTTTCGTTTCGCGAGGGTGGCGAGTAAACTAGGGAGAAAAATAAAAAAATCTGAACACACAGACAAACATACACACACATACACACACAGCCACACATATAAAACATATGGAGCGAACAAGGGGAAGGAGAGTGAAAGAGAGACGAGCGAAAAGAGAAAGAGAGTGAGAGAAAGAGAGATTTAAAAAATGTAACAGACGACGCAAACATACATAAAAGAAAGAAAAGAAAAAAAAGAAAAAAGCGAAAGGGAGTGCAGTACGCGCGGCCGTTTGTCTCCATTCTGTTCGTGATTTGATATTTTTTTATAATTCCGACGACGAGAGAGAACGATTGGAGAGCACGAGAGGGAGAGAGTATAAATGGAGCGTGTATAGAGCGGACTGCTATCTAAAATAGTTCAGGCTAGATGTCGATGTTTGTAGCGGATAAAGAACAAAAAAAACACAACACAGCATATTGTAATTAAAATTAAAAGTCATTAATATCGACCGATTTTTCATTCGTACCGTTCTCCTCCGAGGCGCCCCTCTTTTCCGCCCTTGTTTCGCAATAAATAAATGAAATTTCTCTCGAAACTATATTCGTTCGTTCGAACGAAATTTACCACAGGGGCTCTTTCGCAAGATGGAGTCTTCGAACGGTATCGATCTGCTCGAAAATGCCTGTCACAAAGTCAGTAGCACCAAACGTTAACTTATTCATCTCGAAACCCGCTAAATTATGGTGCGACCTATAAACTTCATCATCGAACAGCTAATAATAGTTATCAACGGCTCTCATCTTTTATGCGAATCGAATAGCCAAGGCTCGCACGTAGCACACGAGGAGCTTTGCCAATCGACTCGCCGATTAACACTTCGCCGACCGGAAGCCTATTATTAGGACTTTCGATAGTTGCGCCGTCGCAAAATCAAGCCTAACAAACTGCTTTTGCATTGTGACTTGTAACCGAAATTATTAGACAACGTTACCGAGAATGTCGCGTTGATTTACAATAAAAATTCCTGTCAGAGCGTTGAGAGATCCATCGAAAAGTTTTCAATCGTGGACAATGGACTTTGAACAATTGAACAGTACTCGCCGGTCGGTGAAGTGTTAACAGTATCAAATTACATCGGAAGGGAAAGGTAACCGAGTTCTTAACCCTTTGCACTCCGAACGATTCTGGACGTTGGCTATCAGCTACTCAGCGCCACTTTACGGCAGAAACGAACATTTACAGACCCTCGTATTATTTATTATAATTTAACTAAGTAACTATAATTATAATAACTAAGTAACGTATTATAATGATATTGGACTTATACGAATTGGTTGAAATCGAGGAATGTATATTAGCAAAAAAAAATCAATATTTTATTGTTTAGAATTTTGTACAGTATGATAAATTTTGGAAACACTCTTCAATATGCATTGCAGGCTGATCAGTGCATGTTTGACAATAATAAGTTGTTTGACGCTTGCCACCAGGTGTTTTCCTGT
This sequence comes from Agapostemon virescens, assembly GCA_028453745.1. Taxonomy (NCBI): domain Eukaryota; kingdom Metazoa; phylum Arthropoda; class Insecta; order Hymenoptera; family Halictidae; genus Agapostemon; species Agapostemon virescens. The sequence continues at coordinate 3,185,373 of CM052085.1, forward strand.
TAGAACACACAATGCAGTCCCGTTTTCTTTGTCCCGCATCGAGAATACGTAGTTTATTGTCTAATCTATTGTCCGCAGAAGATGCGGATGGACGCGTTTCTCGATTCAAGAAAATCACCTACCAACTGGTCAATGAGTGCCTTAAAAATTTCTAATTCGGTTGAAAATTGAAAATTTCTAACTGTTATTACTTACTTACAAAATGATATTTACCAAAAGAACTTATTTACCAAGAGAACAATCACTTTTCAGATTTTCTGACTCGTTAGATCTATTTATACCGCTCGAAGCTTCAAACCAGACTGAGCTCAGCTTTGAAAATTTATTCCTTCAGTTTTAGAATTGTTTATTTAGATTTATTAATCTCACTGTACAGTGCGAGGTGTGCTCGCATACCGACCTTTCTTTTACAAACTCTCCTTATCGCTCTTTTAAAGTGGCGCCGAGAAGTGCTCGGACCGTCGTCAGCACGATTCTCGCGTTCTCTTCTGTCACAAAACCCGCTGATACTTTTTTCTATATCTTAGTAATTTTACGATATTTTGATTTGATTTCTTGTGCCGTTTCAAGAGAAAACTTCAGGGAAACATGCATGTCTGAAAAAGTTGCGCTGGGATAACTCAATTCCCCGTAATCACTAATAAACTTGAATTACGATGTCCCCTGAGAGGGGAGTGCAAAGGGTTAATTTTCTTTCTTAATTTTGATTATTCGTCGCGCGGATTTTGCGAAGTCTCTGAAGATATTTGCTCCTCGCAGTCTCTGTACAGCACGTCGCAGTCCTCGTCGCGAATCCCAGCCTCTCCTGCATCCTGCACGAGCCGGTCCCAACCGGAAGTCGACCGCAGAGACTTGCCCACGCTGCGTCTGAAACCGCCAGAACAATTTCCGCTTTCGGTAGCCATTTTTCTCAGCGCGAAAACTGCAAATTCTCTCTTTTAATGCGTTAAAATAGCTACCGTCCGGTTTCATTTCATTTAAGTATTGGTTAAACAACGCAAGCGTATGCGAAACAATTATTTTTGGTTGAAACCATCGGATTTAGAAAGAACAAATTTTTTGGCCACCTGTTGCGGCCTCTCTGATTCGCAATCGATGCATCTTCGCTTTTAAAAGTTTTTCCCACCGTGGAAACATGAAAATTGGAAAGTTGCGAGGCAACGAGAACTTGTCTGAAACTTAGCGACCCATTATGCCCGAGAAAGGTTAGATCCCACAGGTTGAGCATCCGCGATCTTTGAACTCACGTCAAGTACTTGGCGAGCAGCTTGCCAACAGCACCGAACGTCCTCGTCAGCTTCCGGTTCTCCAGGCAGACCGTCCTCTGGATGCAACGAACCCTGGCATCGTCTGCTAGAACGTCCTTCTGCTCCGCGTTCTGAAAGATGAAAGCCCCGGAAACGCGTAAACCAGTCTGCAGACGGCAGAATAAATCGCGTTATCGGAAAACCGCGAATCTTCGCACAGAATTCGTATTTCTAGCGGTAGCTTAACCCTTCGCCATTTTCTTATAAATTATAGTTTTCAAAATAGGTTCGCTACTAAATTGTTTTAACGTTCTTAACACTGGAACTACCAATGAAAATAAGTGGTAGTAACTTCGTAATTTTTTCTTTGACAATTTCTTGATTGAAGCAGGCGTTCTAATAAAAATTGGCATAAGGTCAGAGTAGATGCAGGAAAAGTGAAATTTTCAAAGTTCTTGTGTTTCTGCTAACTCACCGCAGAATCGAAATCGTAAGCAGCGTAGAGGTCCCTCTTGTCTCTAGCAGACAAGACATCCGTGAGAACATCCCTACGCTTCACGGACGCCATAGTGTTCTGTATAATGGCGAAGAGTAGCAGCAAACCAATAAAACTGACGATCACCAGATGCTTCGAAGATGGGCCGACAGAGTAGTCGATAGAATGCGCGACTGGATACGGGAAAGTAGGGTGTTCGTAGACGTATGGCAGCTCGCTGCGATGGCTGACGAAGGTCCTGGGAGGAGCTGAAGCGTACAATAGGCTGAGAATGATCGCTGGATTGCGGATTTTGTATACTCACCACGGAAACTGGCAAAATCGATCTTAATGTCGGTTTATTATACTCAGTTTGGTAAAATTATTCAAGATAAATTAATATGACTATCTAGTTCTCGCGGTGGACTCCGCCATTTTTGATTTTGCGTGAATATCCGCAGACCAGCAAATAGTCAATTGCAGACTTCACGCGTTCATAATAAAAATGAGTAGGCCAATATCGTTACCCATCTATTATACTCAGCTTCGTAAAATTATTAAAGTTGCAAGGAAATGACCATCTAATTTTCTCGATGGTCTCCGCCATTTTTAATCTTGCATAAAGATCCCCTATATAGTAAAAATCAGACTGCAAATATTAAGCATTTATGCCGTAAACTATTATGCCTAATCTTAATGCCAGCCTATCATGTGTGGTAAAATTATTCAGTATACAAGAAAACGACCATCTAATTTTCCCAATGGCTTCCGCCATTTTTAATCTTGCATAAAGATCCCCAGCGTATAAATCAGACTGCAAATATTAGGTACTTCTGCCATAAACTAGTCGACCAATCTTAATCCCAGCTTGTTATACTCAGTTTACTAAAATAATAAAAGCTTCAAGGAAATGTCCACCTAATTCCCCGCGACTAGCTCCGCCATTTTAATTCCGCGCGAGTATCCTCAGTCCAGCGATCAGGTTTCGCGCTACTTTCCTCAACGAAACTGTCGATACAAACATGCAACGTTACCGGGTAAATAATTGCCCGGAGTGAACGGCCGAGCGAATTGCTCCTGAAGATGCGTCACGTCCGTGCGAGGGAGGGCCTCCATCTTATTCGACGTCTCGGTGCCATTTCCGGTGGTCGGGAACACTATGCTCTTCGCGTCCTGACTGGCAACCGAAGCTACCAGTGCTGTCACAAACAGAAGCTTCGCAGAGACGAACATCTCTTTAGAAATTCGAAGATTCGCCGATTAGACCGATTTCAGAAATTATGCGTTCGTTTTCGATGACAGAGAGCGCTGTCACCACGGGCTACGTGAGACTGAAGGTTCGACTAGCTTCGTGGATCTTAAGAAGGCCTATGGAGGTTGTTCCGTGACACCATGGCGATTCGATCCGGGCCAGCCGGCGAGCAAACAGCGGGCAATTCTGGAAATTGACATTGTCAGTCGGCTCGGCCAGCCGTCGCACGCTGAAACAGTCCCGTTTCTGCGTGGATTCTCTAATAACCACAGTCCTCCCTTGAAACCGCGATTTTATGCACGAGAAAAACGTCACGCGTTCGATCATGCTCGCAGACTTTCTCCGCCGAGGTGAAAAGCGAAAAGAAACGTTTGGCGAAGCGTCCGATCTCGTACTGTTCGATCCTCGGGAAAATGTCTTCGAACTGTCACCGTTTCGGAAACTACGATCCTGCGACTGTAAATTTACGCTCATCTTAAAGCCGGAAGCTTCTACTTTCATATTCTCTTTCACGATTTGGCAGCGCCTGACGAACCGAAGACGCGTTTTCTCTCGAAATGTCTTTTTAAACCTCTGTCAGAACTTTGGAAAATTTTTCTCGCTATTGTGACTACCACAGATTTATAGATTCAAGCTTTCCCGTTGTAACGGCGTATCAAAAATTGTTCTACGATTTTTCCTAGCTGTTTTATCGATGTTCGAGCGAGACGGTGCGCTGGCAACTTTGCAGCGCCTTGCGATGCACCCTGAGGATTCGGTTTTTGTTGCAGGGAACGGTGAAAAAAATTGTGCGACAATTTTGAAGGAGTTTTTTTGCAAGAAGAGGCTTCCCAAAGTATTGCTAACTGTATTTGAAGGATTCCTAAAGTATTGTGAGTTGTACTTGAAGGATTCCTAAAGTATTGTGAGTTGTACTTGAAAGATTCCCAA
>CM052085.1:3202804-3215392 GCA_028453745.1 Agapostemon virescens
CTGTTTCCCTTAGTTCCTAGATCCTCCCATTTCTGTCTTCCCTAGTTCCTAGATCCCCCATTTCTGTCTTCCCTAGTTCCTATATCCCCCTATTCTGTATTAATCCTAGTCCCTAGATCCCCCCATTTCTGTCTTCCCTAGTTCCTATATCCCCCTATTCGATTTTAATTCTAGTCCCTAGCTTTCACCATTCCTGTCTTCCCTAGTTATTAGATCCCCCTATTCTGTTTTAATCCGAGTCCCTAGATCTCCTTATTTCTGTCTTCCCTAGTCCCTAGACCCCGCTATTCCGTTTTCCCCCGAGAGACAAGATCCCCCTATTCTGTTACCACTGACCAGCAAATCGCAGTTTTCAGATTCGTTATTTTATCACTATCGAAGTTATAAGATTGCCTCTCCAATCGAGCGGTGCGACGTCTTCTATTAGATCGGGCATTATAATAAAAATCGCACTGAATCTAAATAAATTATCGTTGTTAATAGAATAGGAGGATCTGGGGACTAGGATTAAAAACAGAATAGGAGGATCTAGGGAGTACGATTAAAAACAGAATTGGGCGATCTAGGACCTGGAGAAGACAGAGATTCTAGGTCCAGCGATTTCCTCGACAATTTTCAAATTATAAAGACACTTTGAACGGAACTGATTCGGATAGTCTGCTCGAGTCCGGCGACCGCTATGAACGCGAGTTTCCCGTGTGGAGAAGAGTCGCTCTATTGCAAAGGCTAGAAACTTCGCTCGGAACATGAACGACCCGGGTCGGTCACGAGGGGGTTAATATCGTACAGGAGACAAAAGTGTCTCCTATTCCCATCCATCCCGTCCACATTACCAGCGGTAGTCTCATTCGGCGGAGCATTTCGTATTCCGCGTACGAGAGGAGGTAGTCGGAGAGTCGGTGCCGGTTGGCCTGAATCGCGAAACCGTGTGTCTGAAATCGGTATTGGAACTGGTTCGAGAGCGACCGTGTTTCGGCTCGGGCCGGGACGCGAAACGCGAGTGCAATCGCAGAAGTATGACGCAACCATGAAAGCAAGGTCGCCGGATCAATGGAGAAACCGATGCCGTCTGAATGAGACCAGAGCGCCGCTGGCTGCTTAACCAAAATTCCGATACGCCCGTCGCATGATACCGAACCGAAGGCGCGGCGGCAGTGGCAGCGGCCGTTGCAACGGTGCATGATCGCGTTGCAACGACGACCGGCGTTGTTCGAGATAGCCTAAGCAATCGTCGTCGAAGGCGCGCGTCGCTTGCACTGCGATTTCTCGGTTCATCGAACGGGGACCGCGCACGCGAAACGCATTACACGAATATTAGATCCGACGCAATGGAAACGACGATCGATTGCATGGATCGGAATGCAGGGGCTTTTTTACCTTCCGGAATCCCTGGGCTACGATCGGCGTCGATTGCTCTCCCACGACCGACGTAATTCGCTTTCGTTCCCTGCTTAACACCAAATCTACCGAGCATTAAAACTGGTTGGTGCATACTGTTTTATAAAATCGCCAAGATTTAATTCATTTAGATTAATTGCGATTTTTATTGCAAAGGATAATTGAACGAAGAGATCTAGTGAATCAACCCCTACGAAGGCAATTTTATAACTTTAAGAATTGTTAAATAAAAAATCCAGAAAAGGTCATTTGACTCGCTGTGGTAGTGGCTTAGTACGATCAACAATTAAATAAAATGTTATTTCCGTTGTGAAGAAAATTAAGGAAACGCTAAATATTGATCACGAGTCTGACTCGTTGCTGTAGGGCAAGTTTGTTAATAGAAAGGGCTCAGTTTTAAACTGAGCTTCACCAAGGAAGTTTTGAGTTTGAGACACATTCTCTCGTCCACAGCAACGAAATTTATCGTGGTGGTTAATTCTCCATGGCTCGTGTACAGGGATCGGTAACGGATTGGGAAGCAGGGTAGCAAAGGTTCCGTTCGGTTGTCCATCCGTTGGCGAACGTAAAAGATGGTCGCCGCAGAGCCATCGTCGATGAAATCGGAACGGGGGGCGCAGAAAAGGAATAACCGACTGGAATCCTCTTTGGAATCGGTGAACGAGCCGGACTGCTCGCGGATAGGGTGATCCGGGGAGAGAAGAGCCGAGGGGTAAACGTTTCTAAGTTATTTCCTCGTCTCTACTCGATCGCTACATTTATCGGGGATTCATTTATTGTCCGTGTTATCGTTAGGACGTCTGCTTCTTCGCTTTGCCCGGATCCCTCGGTCTATATCCGCTCTCTCTTTCTCTCGTTCTATGGGTTTATCATCCTTTTACCGTGAACGTGGCACGGGGGGGACCGGTAACGGAGCGGTGCGCGGGCAGGCGGCTGGCTTAAATTTATCTACGGTTTTTAAAGGTTGAATATGTGCCGGTACACCGACGATACAGCGGATCGTTCGTTCGCCGCTTCCAATAATCCTCGGCAAAGCCCTGAGAGGATTTGTCGAATATTTCAGCGCGGATGGCAGAAGATAATAGAGATGTTAGGTCGGAGAGCGGCGTAGGCGGCGCGGAACCGGGTCGAAGAACCGAGTGAATTAAATTCTTTCATCCGACGTTAACCGTTCTTTGATCGAGTCCTCCTCCATTATCCTAATTCGTCGCGAAATACGTCCGGACGAGCGAGCACGCCTCTCCTAGAAGCGACGCCGACGTCCGACGTGTCCCCCGACGTTTTTGCCCTTTCGAATTCTCGATTAACATTTCCGATCGCCGACGGAAAACAACGGCGAGAGAAAAAGGGAGAGAGAGAGAGAGAGAGAGAGAGAAAGAGAGGAAGACATCTCTCTGCCTGGCTACGCGAACACGGATGTAATTGAAGTTCAACCCGACGGACGTCCGTGTGGGATGGCGAATCGTAATTATTGCTCGCCGAGCGAACGGATCTTTCTTGAAATTGCTATTTTAAAATACAGCGACGCCGCGGTATTGACCGCAGTTTGCTCTCTCAGACTTTATATCTAGAATTTTGCACTCCGAACGATTCTGGACGTTGGCTATCAGCTACTCAGCGCCACTTTACGGCAGAAACGAACAATTTACAGACCCTCGTATTATTTATTATAATTTTGGAACTAAGTAACGTATTATTAGGTAAATCGGAAAGTTCCGTCCGTTTTTTTACAAAAAGTAAAGCTTTATTCATGAAAGAAAATGAAAAAGTACGTTAACAAAATATTGTCCATCGTTAGCGATGACTTTTTCCCATCTTTCGGGCAGCAAGTGAATTCCGCGTCGAAAGAATGATTCATCTTTGGAGGTTATCCAGGCGGAGATCCATTTTTCGAGATCTTCGTACGAATTAAATCGTTCTTCAGCAAGTGCGTGTGCCATCGACCGAAACAAGTGGTAGTCAGATGGGTCTGGTGAATAAGCCGCATGTGGTAATACTTCCCAGCGAAGTGCTTCTATCGTTTCCTTGACAATTTTTGAGACGCGAGGCCGAGCATTGTCATGCAGCAAAATCACCTTACGCTGTCTCATTTCATATTGTGGTCGTTTTTCGTGCAATGCTCGACTCAAACGGATAATTTGTTGTCGGTAGAGATCTCCTGTGACTGTTTGACCAGTTTTTAGCAGTTCATAGTATACCACACCTTCCTGATCCCACCAAATGCAGCGTAAACCCTTTTTTCCGTGGATATTCCGCTTTGGCGTCGATGTTGAGGGTTGGCCAGGATCACAAATGGTTTTTCGACGTTTAGGATTGTCAAAATAAATCCATTTTTCATCCCCAGTGATGAGACGATGGAGAAACCCCTTTCTTTGTTGCCTAGCAAGCAAAATTTCGCAGATGGTTTTCCGCCTTTCAATGTCTCTTGGCTTGAGTTCATATGGGACCCACTTTCCTTCCTTGTAGACCTTCCCTAAGGCTTTTAAACGGTCGGAAATGACAGATTGAGCACAATTTAACGCTTCTGCAATTTGTTTTTGCGTTTGACATGGATCTTCATCCACCAACGTCTGCAATTCTTCGTCTTCGAATACTCGTGGCCGTCCAGAACGCTCTTTGTCCTCCAAAGAAAAATCACCATTTTTAAAAGGTCGAAACCACTCTCTACATGTTTTATCGGAAACAGCATTATCGCCATAAACGTCTACAATCGTTCGATGAGCTTCAGCTGCCGTTTTCTTCCAATTGAAACAAAAGACTAACACTTCGCGCAAATGACGCTTATTCGGCTGAAATCCCGACATCTTCAATGTAGAAAAAAACGAAGTTATTGATGCAAGCGTAAATTGTGTACTGAGTTTTATTAACAGATGTTCAAACTAAAAAGTTAGCCTTACTTTAGAGATTATAATTACCCACAGTTCGAGCTACGGCTACTCGACGCTAGATGGACAGAACTTTCCGATTGACCTAATATGATATTGTGGCAGCTCTACTTGCTACACTCGCTACCAGAAGAACGATCGAACGACTTTCCCGCTAGTACCTGATCCTCCTTCCGATATCCATTTTTATAAAGCAACAGGTAGCAATCAATGGTTGCTTCAACTTCGGCGCGACTTTGCTACCATGCTCGACGCAACTCGCAACTCTGCGCACACGAACGTTGCTACAAAACGAAGAAACAGATTGCGATCAGACTCCCATCTTCGGGTTATGTACGAGGCCTCTTTCGACGCGTGTTCCTTCCACGTCTACCGTAGACCGACCGTTCGTTTCGCGAACGATTTACCGGTCTCCTCTGGAACCTTGCGAAACGCTTAAACAAACCGTCCAACGAAAACAAACGAAAGGCGAAGCCGCGGCGTCGAGTGGAACACCGCCTCGAGCGGGTACGATCTTTCTCTGTCCGACGTGGTTTCGCCTCGACTCTCGATTCCACTCGATCTACTATTATTAACGTATCGTCTTCGCTAGCCGCGAGGGTCTTAATCGATGCAACGACCTCTCGCCGTGTCGTTTTTACCGACTTACGCAAGCCCGCGCGTGGACCGTGTAAGAGCAAAGGTGCAAGGCGGAGTTTCGAAACCGTCGAGTCCGTTCAAGAGAGAAAGACAGAGACAAAAATCGCGTTCGCCCTGGGGAAAAGTTCGTTTCGAGGCGAGTCGAATTTGAAGAGGACCGAGGGGAACGGCGAGACACTCGAGAAACGAGTCGAAGAAGTTGATTCTTTTATTGCGTAAATCGATGCTGTTACGTGCGAAGAATGTAATCGCCGTTTCGAAACGTACTTCCACTTCGTCGGATCCCGGTGGAACGGGATCTCAAACAATCGGTTCCTCTTCGGCGCGGACCGACGACGAAGATGCAAACAAAAGAACGCGCTCGTACGTCGGTGGACCGAGGATTCGCCGCCGCGAAGACGCGAGAGAGAAATCTCTTCTCTCCGAGAGAAATCAATTGTTGCGCGACTCCCTTTTCTTGCTACTGCTGGCACACCGTTTTCACTTTGCGCGAAAATCTGCAGCAGGCTGTACAGGGTATCTCATTTCGCTATACCATCTCAGTGCGACATCGTTTCCTATCGAATTTACCGAGTTACGATTTTTCGCTCGCGTTTCTGCAAAGCGTCCTATGCGAATACGGTGATCTGTTAATTATCTTTCTTATTTGCCGATCGAAAATTATCAAGCGGCGCGATCACGCTCGTCATATTCCGTGTCCAAAAATGCCAAGCGCCACCACAGCGCTTGTTACATTCCGCGTTTAATAAATGCCAAAAAGTACGATTGCGCTGTTTCCAACTTACATATAACAAATACTAACTTACAGTTAGTTTTTTGACGGCTGAGGATAGAGTGGTGTTAGAGAGAGAAAAGGGGAAAAGGAAGGGGGACCGTTTCATCCTGGGTCCGCTAGAGGACCCGTCGGTAAAACTGACTGGCGGACCTTGTTTTAGACGCTGGGATATCGGAAGGCGATCAAGGATGGCATAATATGTATGAATCGGAGGCGGATAAGGTACTAGCGAGAAAGTCTCGTTCTACTGTCCCTCTGTTGGTGAGTGTAGGAGGTACAGCAGCCACAGGTTTCTTCCGACAGTCTCCTGAGCATTAATTCTTAGTTTATCTTCTTTTACCTAAGACCGAAAGGTCTGCGAGCCTACTGCGATTATTGTCTTCGCAGCCTAAAGCGCTGGCGCTTTGAGGACAGCCTTGAGGACAGCTTTGAAAGCTTTGGCACCCAAACGGTTAAGAAAGTCGTTCAGGGAAGCAACTGTAAGAAGAGACACCCGGTGCGTCGGTAGCTTGTCCGTCCGTTGTCGCGTTCGGCTACGGTTCTGCGTGCACTTCGAGAAGACAATGTGGGCGACGGGAGATCCCCGGTTGTTAACGGCAAAGTTTGCCAAACCAGTTGCGCCACACGCTTTCTCAAAAACTGTGTCCTCAGGCTCGAATATAGACGCGGAGGAATCGGCAAGGAATTCGCGGAGGTTGCAGACGCAAAGGCGACGGAAACAGATGATCCTCGCACGATCGATTTGACCGTCCGCAAGAAAAAACTTTAGGCGAATCGTCGATCGCGACGAAGGAACGGGATCGGGTTGCATTTTTAATGGCGGAAGGATTCCACGGAGAGCCTCCTCCGTCGTTTTCTTGTTTCGTCGCGGCGCTTTCGGCCCGGGAATGGGACTCGTCCGAAGCGAGTGTCCCTCTCGAAAGAACTCGAGTCCCTCGGTGGCCTCTGATAGCACTGCAGAGAATTCTTCGGCTTCCGTCCACCGGATACGCCGCGGAACTCTCCTTTTTCCGATCCGCTACCTCCGCTCGCAGCGAGAACTTGCGAAACAAGTTGCCGCTCGACAAAGCCGAGCAATTCCTATTGTTTCCAGCGGCGCCGTCGCTGCTGCACTCTCTGCTGCGCTATCGTTGATGAATCTTCCCTCCGTCGTCACCTTGGAACGATAGTTCCCTCAAGATCGAATAAAGACCGCGTCCGTTCGCCATTTCTGAGATTAAACGCCGTTGGATCTTGCTATGGATGTTCTTCCTGCGTTTTGACTCTCTCCAGAGGACCTATGACCTCTGAAGTCTTTAGGCTTGAACTAGTTCTGCGACAGGCGCTCTAGAAAACCCGTTAACACGTTAAACTGCCCAACTGACGATCTCAAAAATTCCATAAAATCGAATTAATTTATGTAACGAAGCAGCGGTGAAAAACTTTAAATGTGTGGCATATAATTGTCTATCAACCTTCTTGTACTCTTCAGAAATCAACTAAATTTAATGCAACGAATATATTAACGTACAAATTTATTTTTATACATGGACTAATAATTCCGTCACCCATACATGGTTGACATGGCAGTTAAAGTGTTAAAGGAACCAGATTGCTATAAGAGACGTCCATGTTGAATTTTACCACGATTATAGCTACTAACTCTGTCTAAACTGTTTATTCGACGGTCGAAAAGAATCTCATCAGGAACCTAAAATGAGATAAGTTATATCTTGCTATGGACGTTCTTCCTGCGTTTTGACTGTCTTCAGAGGACCTATGACCCTTGAAACCTTGGGGCTTGGACTAGCTCTGCGACAGGCGCCCTAGAAAGCCCGTTAAAGGGCCCAGATTGCTACAAGAGACGTCCGTGTTGAATTTTGCCACGATTCTAGGTGCTAAGTCCGTTTAAACTGCTTACTCGACGGTCCAAAAAATAAACCTCATCAGAAAACCTAGATTGAAATAAGGAACGTTACATTTTCATCTTGTTCAGACCGTAGATGCTAACTCGATTACGCCCTTGTAGGTTCTCCAGCGAAATCGTCGAACCTTCGCACTGGACTGCTGGAAAAATCTCATGAGAAGTCGCAGATCGCGATAGGGGTGGCTCGATCTTGTTCCGATCGCAGGTGTTAACTCGTTCGCGTCGTTTTATTCGCCACTGTTAAATTTGTTGCCCCCGTCGTGGCGCGATTACGCGGTAACGAAACGCTCGTAGAAATGTAAACGAGCAACTGTGATAGCGGCGCTGGTTGAAATTGTATCTTAGCATTTCCTCCGGTAAGTTACAAGCTCCGGATGCTCGTTTCGGTGAAAATTAGAGCAGGGAGCCGGGCGCTGTCGCAATGGACGCCGGCAGCGCAGGATGGAAAGGTCTGCCCGCGATCCGGAATGATCGCCGAGACGGCTATCGCGATATTATAAAGATCCGAGAACGACGTGATTTTCCAAGCTGAATATCCCATTGACACGGTATCCTTTTGCCGGAGCTCACGACCCGCTCTTTCACGGCTTAAGAACTTTTTCGCGCGAGCGCAACCGAGATTACCCCTCGATCTGCCGCGCGCGGCAGGAGCCGTGAAACGAGCGGTCCAAGGAGAAGAAGAAGAAGAAGAAGAAGAAGAAGTAGAGGCAGAAGAAGAAGAAGAAGAAGTCTGATTGCTCCATCCATCCGAGGAGTCACGAAGTGCGACACGAGGCTCGTTGAACGGGATCGGGAGAGCCTGTATACCCCGTCCCTCTTCTCTTTCTCTGTGTGTGCTCTCTGGCATCCTCAAATTGCGTTTTCAACGGGCGATTACCCGGTATCTTTTGCTTCCTTCTTCGACGGCCGGGCTTCTTTATCAAGATCCTGCGACGAAACCGGGTATCCTCGTCGGCTCGTGTTTTCTTTTCGCTTCTTTTACCTCCTCCTCCCGCAGCTTCCTCGCGACGCACGCCTCGACGGTTCCGCACGCGTTTTCGCGTTTTATCGTTTGCTCGATGGTGATTTACCTTCCGCGGCCTCTGCGACGTTCAAGAGACGGGGTTTCGTCGATGATCCTTGTCGGTTTTAGACGGCTCCGGTGCAGAACGTCTACGATCCTAATTTCTGGATCCTTTAATTCCGTTTGAGACGGTTTCGCAAATTCTTGTTTTTATTTTTAACCCGCCTCGTTCGAGCTGATTCCAACTTGCGGCTTTCGGAATCCGTTTGAACCCATCTGATTCGACGAAGACCGCCCTGATTATCGATTGGCTCTACAAGTCCGGCTTGTAGCTCTTTGATTCCGTTTGAGCCTTTCTAATTCGTTGTGGATCGGTGCGATTTTAAGCCGGCTTTGCCGAATCGGTAATTTTAGCCTGCGGCTTTTTGATTCCGTTTGAACGAGTTTGATCAATGTAGAACCGCAATGATTTTCTAGCCCGCCACGTTGAATCGCGCCTCTGCTATGAAATCTGCGGGCTGTGTTAGAACAGATCCGGTTCGGCCGAATCCTTGCAATTTTTATCCAGTCTTGTTGAAACACGTCGATAATTCTAGCTTGCAGCTTTTTGATTCTATTCCAACCGGATTTAATCAATGCTGAACCGCAATGATTTTCTAGCCGGCCGTGTTGAATCGCGCCTCTGCTATGAAATCTGCAGGCTGTGTTAGAACGGATCCGGTTCGGCCGAATCCTTGCAATTTTTATCCAGTCTCGTCGAAACGCGTCGATAATTCTAGCTTGCAGCTTTTTGATTCTATTCGAACCGGATTTAATCAATGCTGAACCGCAATGATTTTCTAGCCTGCCATGTTGAATCGCACCTCTGCTATGAAATCTGCGGGCTGTGTTAGAACGGATCCGGTTCGGCCGAATCCTTGCAATTTTTATCCAATCTTGTTGAAACACGTCGATAATTCTAGCTTGCAGCTTTTTGATTCTATTCCAACCGGATTTAATCAATGCTGAACCGCAATGATTTTCTAGCCGGCCGTGTTGAATCGCACCTCTGCTATGAAATCTGCGGGCTGTGTTAGAACGGATCCGGTTCGGCCGAATCCTTGCAATTTTTATCCAGTCTCGTCGAAACACGTCGATAATTCTAGCTTGCAGCTTTTTGATTCTATTCGGACCGGATTTAATCAATGCTGAACCGCAATGATTTTCTAGCCGGCCGTGTTGAATCGCGCCTCTGCTATGAAATCTGCAGGCTGTGTTAGAACGGATCCGGTTCGGCCGAATCCTTGCAATTTTTATCCAGTCTTGTTGAAACACGTCGATAATTCTAGCTTGCAGCTTTTTGATTCTATTCGAACCGGATTTAATCAATGCTGAACCGCAATGATTTTCTAGCCTGCCATGTTGAATCGTGCTATAACATCTGCGGGCTGCCCGACTGCGTTTGAACCGCTCCAATTCGTTAAAATCCTTGCAATTTTTATTCGATCCCGTTGAATCACGCCGATAATTCTACCTGACAGCTTTCTAAATCTATTTAAGCTACGTCGAGCTCTCGGCCTCGGCCCTTGACGAACCGTGACTATTGGTCCTCTTACCTTTTCCCCCAAACAAATTCCTGCAATCTTGACAATTTTATAAGAGAATCCAATGGCAAGCATTATAATGCTTAATAATTATTAGTGTTTCGTGGGCTCCGCTTTAATTCTTTGCAAACTATCGAAAGTCCAACGTCGTTTCTTCTTGGAGCGGGCGATCGATGCAGCCGAAGGATCAGTTTCCGATTTACCCCGTCCCGATGGAACATCACTACGATTCCGATCGGTTCGGAAACATTCCCGAGACTGACGAGGCTCTTACGCGCGGCGAACGGACCGCGTCCGGATTTAAAACGTCGCGGTCGATTTCCGACGCATCGGAAACTGCGATCCGCTCGCGTTTCAGCTCCGGTCGCCGGCCGCAATCAGCGGGACGCAGATATACGTGTTCGTTGCATCCGCGCGATTCGCCTGGCCGACTGATTGCACCCGTAATTAGGGATCGGTCGGCGAGGGCCGGCAGAAATGGAAATTCCGCGGGAATTGCAGGTAGCGCGGCGGACACCGACGCCGCGGCTCCGCGAAACGCGTCACGCATTTCGACCGCGATAGAATTTATCAACGGAAGCGAACGTCGATGGAATATTAATCGCTACGTTAACGCGCATTAAGTAGAAGCGTTCCCGTTCGACGCCGATTATTATTTTCAATTAAACCTGCCTCCTCCTCACCCTCATCCCCTGTCTCTTCCCCCTGCCCCGCAATCCCGACACTGTCCATCCCCATTAGTCGGCTCGCTTCCGTCGCCGGTTTTCCGAATTCTCTGGAAATCGTTCGCCGATGGAAAACAGCTTCGAAATCGACCCACGAATCGCGGCACCGAGTTATTCCGGTATTTGGAGCCGGAATCGCTCTTTCGCCTAATTCCGAATCGATCCGTCGAATCGCGTTGCCCTCCCCGGTGCTTTAGACCGAAGCATCGTGCGAAATTGTATCTTTACTCGGTACATTGGCGGACACTTCTTCGCGTAATAATTCTGATTGGTTGAAAACGATGAATCGAAGGTATTACGATTTTTTTAAATATTGCCATTGCTTTTTGTTTCGTTAGGATTCTCTCGAGGAAACGTGAAACCCGCGGTTCTGAATAGTAACTGCTCGTTTTAACTCACTGGATAATAATCTAGGGATAAATTAATCGCATAAATTTGTATTTTGTATTGGTGGCTGAAAAAGAGAAGGGGGGAAAAAAGGGAGCATTTTGTCCTGGGTTTGCTAGAGAAGGAAGGAAGGAAGGCTACCTAGAAGTCTCTGTCATAGACGCTGGAATATCGGAGGGTAGTTAAAAACGATATATTTATATAAATGGATCGAAAGCGGATCAGGTACTAGCGAGAAAGTCGTCGTCCTATTGTCCCTCTGTTGATGAGCGCAGGAACTATAGCGCTGCCACAATATGTAAGATCGGAAATTTAACGAAGCCGAAATTGAAATTCGAGTTTTCTAGAGGTTTTTCAGAGCCCTGGAAAACTTTTGAGTCAAGAATTGAATTGAAAAGAATTGAATCAAGAATTGTGCAACAATCGCGTGCATACTTAATTAATAGTTTTCAAAGGAAATCCCGGAAAAGTCCCGTAGTGAATTCTTTAGAGGTTTCACCGTGCGCGATTTCGGTCCGAAATGCGCAAAATTCGCGTTAATGGCGGCGCTCAATTGGCAGGCAGCTTGATCTCATTAACGGGGCGTTGGTAATCGATCGAGATTCCGGTTTGATCGAGGAAGCGAAGTCTCCAGGCGTTTGGAAATTGAGGAATTCGTATTCAGCGGCCGAAATCGGATCGCTTTGCATATCCTCAATGCGGGTCGCGTGTGTTCCAAACTTCGTCGACGCGACTCCGTCGAACGTCGACGGATAATTTCGTCGAACTCTGTGAACGCGGTCCCCGACGAGAGATCCCGTTTGCGTTCCAACTTTTCGCGGTACGATGACACGCCGCATCCTGCATGTCCAAATCGCGAAATCGTAGCCAATATTTCAAAACGCACTTTGTTGATTGCGAATCTTCGCTCATAACTTTTCGGAATAATTCGGTGAGACCAATATGGCGGACGTGCGCGTCGAAACGTGATTGGTTCTGCACGTGAATCGATGCATTGAAGCCTTTGGGTCTGTTAATTACAAATTTCTACTAGTAATTCTTTCAAACAAACGAGAAAATTGTTTATTCTGCTTGAAAAATAATTTGTAAGTTTCTCAAGGCCATCGATTACTTATTTGGCCTCAAGATTCTCGAAAACAAAATGGCGAATTCAATTTGATGGATATGCATATTAGAAAATGATTGGTTCTGCTCGAGAAAATGGTATATTAACCGTTTGCACTCGAAGCAATTCCACTCGAAAATCGAAACAGTATTTTTATCTATAATAGCAATTTATTAGCGACA
>CM052085.1:3239888-3255229 GCA_028453745.1 Agapostemon virescens
TGTTTCGACATCCGGTAAAAAGTTTTAACTCGCAACCGTACGAGTTTCATACAACAGCACAGTTTTTAAGAGTGTCGAACGTGTCGAATTTTGTGCCTGGAAAATGGGGTTCTAGAAAATCTGCATGGTCTAGACAATTTTGGGAATCTGAACGTTATTGCAGACTTGGAAAAATTGGAACCTTTCAGAGATTTGAGAAATTAATCCTCTGTTTGTAAAAGCGTCGAACGTTTCGAATTTTGTGTCTGGAATTGCGATTGATTTCGCATTGATTTTCTGTTACCAAAAAGAATTTCGAAGGCGATTATGTTCAGCCGTCGACTAACCTGCACGCTTCGCCCATTTCCTCGTAGGAGGTTGTAAAACCTTTATGCTATGCTCGTAATGCGATTCGACTCGCGAAATCGACTCCTCGCGTCGATACCGACTGGCACCGCTAAAAATTCGCAATCTCGACGGAATCGTCCCGCACGATTCTGGACACAGACCACGCGCAAGACATAAACGACATCTCGGTCGGATCTCCGTGACTCGGTCCGCGTGTATCAGCTGTAGGTGGAGGTCGAAGGGCAGCGAGGATCTGGGACGTCTTCGGCGTGCGCCGTTCGAGCAGAAGAGAAACCTCGGGAAGAGACGAGGCTCGTCGTTGTCCTGGCTTGGCAAGGATGACAGTGTCCGGGGGCCACGGTGTACCGCGCTTTCGAATAATGCCCACCGGCCAGAAAAGAAAACTTTCCAAGACAGATAATTATCTCGTCGTATGCCGATGATGTTCCCTCGTTTCTCGGTTTGGCACGGTTTGCCGCCGACCCTGTCGATCGTAGATTGCGTTTCCGAGCGTCCGTCGGCTTGAATAGGAATCGCCGCGTTTACATGACCGCGGGTTTTTCGGGGCACGCGACATGATCGCGCTAACGAGCTGCACCGAAATCGCGAACAGCTGATCGCATCGCAAACGAAACACGCCGACCAGCATCCGGTTTTCAACCGCCGCGACGATCGCTGTTTGAAGCTAGGTTTGCGGGCCTCGTCGGCTTCTATTAGGTAAATCGGAAAGTTCCGTCCGTTTTTTTTACAAAAAGTATAGCTTTATTCATGAAAGAAAATGAAAAAGTACGTTAATCAAAATATTGTCCATCGTTAGCGATGACTTTTTCCCATCTTTATTTAGTTGCCAACCCAATACATTAACCATTTAAAAATAAAAATTGTCACACCACTGTTCAACCCTTTCGCTAAGAGTGCCAACAATATTCGAAATCCGCAGAAAAGAGTGTGCCAGAAGGAAAGAGTCGATGAGGGATTGTCGAGAGCGCAGAAAAAGAAGACCGCCGAGGAAAGCGCATCTTGAGGACAGCGGTGCAACGACGGGCTCGCAAACGAGTCAGAGTAAAATTCGCGAAAATACCAGGCGAAGGGGTAAGGCAAAAGGGTTAGGTCCGCGCGTTTCATTCAGTGGTCCCCGTACATCGATTCTCTGCGGATGTAACAGAAGTCCGTCCGCGGTGGCGGAAAGGGATGCGCGGGGGTTGGTTGTGCACGCGTGCATGAGCAGGGTTTCATTATCGAGCGAGAGACCGGCTCTTCCGCCATTATTATGACACTTGGCGGAATAAAAATCCTCGAGAGCTCGGCAAAGTTGGCCCATAAAAAGCACGTCTCGGGGCTTTAAAATTCAAATCTCCGGCCTCCCTTTACTTCTCCCGGCTCGAACCGAAACCCG
Source organism: Agapostemon virescens (assembly GCA_028453745.1). Classification (NCBI taxonomy): domain Eukaryota; kingdom Metazoa; phylum Arthropoda; class Insecta; order Hymenoptera; family Halictidae; genus Agapostemon; species Agapostemon virescens. The sequence goes on from CM052085.1 coordinate 3,241,612, forward strand.
CCCCTGGAGTCTCTCGCCTCTTCTTCGCTCTCTATCTTTCTCGGCGGTCTTTTCCTGGGGGATCGTCTTTTCCCCGACGCAGCGGGACACGCGAGATGCGCACAGGTGCCGGGCAAAACTCGATACGATCTTCATTCGCGAGCACCGGGAATTTTCCGACGAATTCTCGGCGAGGAAGCCTCGAGATCCGGCATCGAGCCGGTTGCGCGCGGAATTAGTTTCTTCGAGCTGGGAAATTCACGGTTCGGTTGACGGTGAGGAGCAAATTGCTGGGATTTCGATCCTCTCGAAAAGCGGGGCGGAGAACTAGACGAGTCGCGGACAGAGGGAAAGAAAGACGGATGCGCAAAGGGAGACGGAGAGTAGCCGCAAGAAAGACAGAGGGAGGGAGGGAATAGACAGTGAAGAGAAAAATAAAGGGACACGGAGTAACCAATAAAAAGAGAAAAATAAAGTGTAGGTGTGGCAGAGGGTAGTGTGAAAAATAAATACAGTGAGTATATGACGAAAAGAAAGGGAGAGAAAGTGAGAGTAGCCGTAAGAAAGACTGAGAAAGAGATGAAGTAGAGGGTAGAGTGGAAAGTGAAGAGAGGATGCAGACAATAGAGAGAAAAATAAAGAGAGGGAGTAACCAATAGAGAGAGAGAAAAATAAAGAGAGGGTGTAACTAATAGAGAGAGAAAAATAAAATGCAAGTGTAGCCGGTAAAGAGAAATATAAAGAGAGAGCAAGAGTAGATGCAAGAAAGGTAGAGAGAGAAAGAGAGAGAGTGCGGAGAGGTTTGCGTCGCAGAGACGCAGAGAACGTCGTTGTTGAAAATGGAAAAATCGCGTGGGAGGTTTCACTGAAAAGCGGAGAAAGGTCGGTGGACCGTCTTCGTCATCGACGAGCGTACCTACCGCGAAGAGCACTCTCCGGCCCCTCGTCGAACGGCGCAGCCAGACGGGATAATGTCGTGTAATGAAGATTAATCTCGTCTACGAAGCACCGGCCATTCCAGTATTCATAAATCAATCGAGAGCCCGTCCGATTATCATTCAAAGCCGAGCGACGAGGATACATCGGGTCAGTCGCACCGCGCGTCAAATCCCGTGGAATCCGGCGAGAGCAGAATTCCTTTCGGAATACAACAGAACTCTCGCGTCTCGAGGTATCGACCCTTCGAGCCCGATGTCCGAAATATAAATACGAGCTATCGTTGAATTCGAAATCGCCCGAACGAGTGACAATCGAAGAGTTGGCAGCTCGCGGCAACAGCGGAGAGGGCCGATTTCTATTCGGCCAGGAATCCCGAACGATCTCTAATCCGCGTTGCGACCGATTGTCCGCAAGAACGAAACGTTGCGGCTAATCCGTTCGATCCGGGCCGCATACCTCGATAACGAGATCCATGCAGAAACGAGCCCGGACCGAGAATTTCGCGTACGTTCGCGCCCGCCTCTGTTTGCGAATCCCGAGGTATCCGGGTATTACCGGTAATCCGACGTCTGCCACGCTTCGTTCCGGCTTAAGCGTCGCCGGCAACGGAACTGACGCGTTTCCCGAGCTCTTTGTAACCCTTTCGGTGCTCGTTCGCTGTCAGGAAACTGTCTGCTAAGCCCGAAGGCTCGGCGAACTCTCTCGACGAAGCCGGCCGCCGGCTCCCTCGCGCTCGCTGCGACGGATGAGTTTATTAGACGATCGTTTTCCGCGGCTCCGCTTTCAAGACACGCGAGCCATCGTCGTCGTCGTCGTCGACTCGTCAACCCCGACGGTCGATTTTGCGAAAAACTGGGACACCGATCGTTGCCACTTGTCAACCCTTCGCTCGTCAACGGAAAGACCTCGCGAACGCACCTGTCGATTCTTCACAGGTTATCGCTCTTCTCGAGCAATTCGAATAAAAGTAAAACTAGAACTGCCAGAGATTCATTCTTTTACTTACTCTATCGAAATTGCAAGAACGTTTTCGTGAAAACTTTCTGTGCGAACTTTTCCTATCGAAGAAATATTGCAGGACATTTTACTAAATGCATTCTTATACAGGGTGTCCCAAAAATGTTTCAGTTTCCTGACAGGAACGATTACCGGGGTTATTTGAAGAAAGTTTTCCCTTTACCAATTTGAAATTTGACGCTTCGTTTTTGAGATCTGCGATCTCACCTGTTCGTTATAACCGTACTCTGATTGGTCCGTATTTTTCGTTAATAAATCGAAAACGAAGCCGCACGTGACATTTTCGCAACGGAAAAAGTATCTTAGAGTATACCCAAGAATCACCCTGTCTAACACTAGGTTTACACTTGATCTCTGACATCCGACGTCGTTTAAAAAGAGGTGTACAGCATAGAGACAGAATTTCTAACAGATTCGACGTTGGGGCAGTGTCTTCTCCGACGCGGATCTGGAAAGTCTAAGGGCAAGATGTCGGCGCGGCCTTGAGCACACGGTGCACCGGGTAATTTTCCGGCGACAAATCTCTCGGATCGTCTGTTTTCTTGCTCTGTTTCGATCGAGCGCGACTCTCGGTCCCAAGGATGGAGAGAACCGGTTTCCATGTTCTCCGGACAGGACGATCCTCTCTGGATCTCGAGTTCGCGCATCGCCGATTATCATATTAAATGGACCGGAGTGTTTGCGGTCATTGGGTTGACGAGGGAACGCGAGACTCCGTGTTTCTTCGAACCGGAGCATCGTCTGCGAGAAAAGAGGATCCACCGACGTCGACTCTTCAGCGGCGAACGATTTTCGAAAATTTTTACACTTAACTGTTTCCGGCGCCGCTTCCAAGATAGCCGTGGAAATATCCGGCGCTCTTATCGAAAGGGTTGACCTTCAGATCTCCTCTACTACTCCACCCACGAAAAAACAATTATTACTACATGATGCAGCCAGTCCTACCAAACAACTTTTGTACGAACACATTTTTAATAACTACAATTTCTTCCGAGATATCCTGCTGTACTCACTTAACCGGGACACCCTGTATGTAGTCTTATAAAAATCACAAGATTTCATTTATTTAAATTTTCTGTAGTTTTTAACAGAATATATGATCGAATAACGAAATCCATTCAATCGATTTCTGCAAAGGCAATTTTGTAACTTCAATAATTGCAAAATGAACAGTCTGAAAATGGCCATGTTGACCGTCCGTGGTAGGTTTAGTGTTAAGGATTACGAAAATCGATGCATTTCATGGAATTTATTGCGTACTTTTTGCCTCGTAGGCCAACGGTTAACAACTGACACACACACACACACACGTCTCCTCGGAGACATCTGAAGCGCGAAAAACAAAAGACACGCTCGTCGATCGATTTTATAAGAGACACAATTTAACACTTGGTTCGCCGTTCGAAACGGCGGAGAATTCGCTCGCCCTTTAACCGTAGTTTCCCTTTAAGCCCGGCGAACCCAGCTCGATGAAATCCGCGCGCGTGTTCGTTTAAAATCGGTAACGCGCGTCGAATCTGCCGGCAGCGAGGCGAGTACGCGCGGTGCTCTGCGCTCCCGGTGGTTCGCATCGTTGTTTGCGCGCGAGACGTTGTCCCGGCAAACATTAATTAACTCGATTAAATATTGACGGATAAATAATGACGATTGTTAATTGCCGCGTTTCACCTGTCGCGCGGGCCGTCATCGAGGAATAAAATTCCGCTCTCGTACGAACATCGTGCATTAAATTTCCGCAGGCGTGTGTTCGCCCGTTTTTCGATTTCACTTTCGGTCGGCCCGTTTTTGTTCGACCTTGCAGCCCGGCGAATTCGAGATTCGAGAATCACGATCGGAAAAGGTAGGGAACTCGTTTCTCGTCCCGTCGATTATCGTTATTGTTATCGTTTCGAGGGAAAGCTTCGATCGCCACGGGAAACAGACATGTGGCCCTTTGAGCCGCGTCTTCCTCGCGGGGGATGCAATATTTCTTCGTGCCCCCCCTACCCCTGCCCATAGGCCTTTCATTATCCCCCGCAGATCCTTTTGATATCGCAGCGATCGATCCGATCCCCCGGATGTCACGGATTAAAACAAGCCCCATTGTCTTTCCGCGGCGTCATTGTGTTTCGCACGCACCGACGAAATTCGGGATGTCGCGGAACTCTGACGAAGCATACGCGCCACGCGAGCCATCCCGAGCGGAAAACCGGTTGCCGGGTCGCTGCAAAAATTCTTTCGACAAAGTGGAACAACTGCCTCGAGATAATCCCGGATTCTCTTCCTGCGCTGCGCGGAAAAATTGCACCAGTTTTCCCGCTCGATTATTGTCGAACGAATCCCGAGTAACGAGACGCTGTTTCGTAGGGTGGATTTTCGCCATCTTTTCGATCGAGGCGAGCGACAACCGACAAATTTACGATCGCTGCTTTCTAATTATGGCCGCCGCCCGTGAATCGGAGGCTCTGCTTGCGTCGGGCTCGTTAATTAGGAAGTTAATTCCCGAAGAGGACAGCGTCGACGACGACGAGCGACGTCCGTGCACACGCCTCTCTCCGAAACGAGCGGCTCGGCTCGGCTCGGATCCGCTCGCCGGACAAATACGCTCGCGTATTAATTACGGCCGAGGAGAGGTTGCAACAATCGTAATCGCGCTCGCCACTCACCTTGGCATTTGTCTCGAAATGGATACGCGTGTCGAACAATGCTCGCCGCTAATAAGTCGCCGGCTAATAAGTAATAAACGGTTACTCGGCCTTTCGTCATCATCGGCGCGTCGTCACCTTGCGCCACCTGTCTCGCCACCGTAAGCGTCGTTGACAGTCAACGATCCTCTCAAGTTTTGCGCCAGGGGATCCCGCCGCGTTTCCTGCCGTTTGTCTCCGAGAGGCTCATTCATGCCGCCGATCCTTTCCAACGGTCTTCGCGAAAGATCTCGCCGCATGGACGTATCCGTGGAAATCCACTCGCCCGTTCCCACCTTCTCTTTCCGTCGGCTGACTGTGCCTGCAACTGGCCAGGATCTAACACCTTCGTTTCTCTCGTAATTGCCGGCGATCATCGTTAAAAATACCTCGTTACGTGCAGAGGGAAACGCGAGGCTTTTCGGTGCGATCGGAATTATTCTTAATCGTTTGACTGCCATGTGCATTTGCTGTTTTCCCGCACAAAAGTGCCAAGAAGCGTTTTTTCGCTTGTCTTATTCCCTCTCCAAAATTTGCAAGCATATTTGTACATTTTAAGATTTGCATCCAAATGTTAGACTGAAATTAAAATTAGTTTGTTTACCAGCTGTTTCATTCTTTTACTTTTACCTAAAATGGAATGGTGATAAAATTGCAAAATCGCTTCTTGGCGCTCAAACGGTTAAGATCGGACATTATTTAGTTACAAAAGAAACTTCGGTTGAATGCAGGCACTTTTGATGTTTGACCTTTGTTGACCTTCGTCGGCGGAGGGCGGAGGACTCTTGTTTGTAAACAACCGAATGCTACGCTGATTTATTTCAAAATGACGACGCCGATCTGCTCGACGATAAGGAATTTTAGGCGATCGGTATCCACTTTTGGCACTCTTTGAAAATGGATAGGTGTTTTAACCCTTAGAATACGGAGTCTATTTTGTAACATAAAGGACGGAGTAGGATCACTAAAGTCCCCCACACAAAAATCGTTTTGTTTTGTTTATAAGTTGGCACATTAATATTACAAAGACTGTTAGTAAATTAAAAAACGATTATCGGAATATAACGCAAATTTCAATACAAATTTTATGCATAAGATAAAATATATCGTGTGAAATGAAAATATTCCAGGTCAGAAAAAATGCCTTGGGGTTGGAGTTAGAACAGCTTCGAGTGCAAAGGGTTAGCAGTGAAATTGCAATAAAATTACGTGCTCGTTTATCAAGTGCGAAACCGCTTTTATATTTCGCAGTTTAAACAACGCGATTCATGGTAAAGGGTGAGAGGGATCAGGGCGTCCTCGGAGGCATTCGAAGGGATCTTCCAGCGGAAGAAGATCCACGAAGGAATCAGGAGGAAACCGCGGTCACCGTATGACAATAGTTCGTTACGTGGAGATCCGACGAAAAGGTGGAAGAGAGTAGTCGGAAGAGGGACGCAAGAGAGGGAGAGGCTCTTTTTCGCGATCGCCGCCATCTTGGAAACGTTCTCCCTCGACGGCCGCGGGACAAGGGCGTGGGCGTGCAGACCCAGGGAATTTAATACTCGCGAAATGTCAAACGTCGAAGACTAAAATGTCGTCGGGAACGGCAGCGAACGCGCCGCGCCGATTTTTTCGCGCGGAGCTGCTCCCGGCCGGCGTTTTATGGACCCGCCGCGCTTTCCTCTTGCGAATTTGCGTGGTCGAAACGATCTCGAGCGAAACGCCGCGCGCGATTCTTTACCGTCCCGCGTGCAGAATTTTTCGCGAAACCGCAGCGCCGGGGACGGGACATCCTTGTCGGACTCTAAAATCGTAGATTCTCTAAATTCGTAGACAGATATAAATTTCTGACCTTCCAGAAACGCGGATAAAATTAAGAGCGTAATAATTAGACCGGGGAACCTCTGTGCAAAATTATTTGCGTCAATTGCGAGGAATAGCGTTGAATATTTTCGTTTGGATTTTAGCGATTCTGTCGCGAATGCGCGGGACTTGGAAAGATTATGGCACCGGCGGTCGCTTTCTTCTTTTTCTCCCTCGCCTTTCGGTTTCGCAATAAGCTGCCGGTAGCGTATTGTGCAAGCGCCACGAAAAAAGAGACGGAGAAAAAGAAAAGAGAAATGGCCGCGGGCCGATTTACGAGGTGTCGCAACGAGAGAGGACCGCATCGATTAAAAAAAATGATCGACGGCTCCGATGATCGAGGCCGGCGATTTTACGGGATCCGCGTTAGCCTAACTTGCCCGGCGAACTCGTCACGGCGACTTCGCGTTGTGTCATTGATAGACCCTGACCAGGTTTCGCGTTATGAAATGTTTTCAACGGTTCCAGCGGAGTTCGCGTTTTATTCGCGAGACGCGCCAAAGCTCGAGCGACTTAACGCGACGACGGAGTAACGGCCACCACAAAACTCCCATAAAACAACGATATTTCAATCAACCTTACCGTTACTCAAACACGGCCGAGCGGGAAAGGGATGCGAGGAATATACGATACCGTAAAAGCGAAACAAAATCCCGATGAACGCGTTCTTTTCGCCGCGAAGCGATGAAACGTTATGTTCCGAGCAGTAAAGCGAAACCAAATTCGAAATTCGAAAACTGCGATCAAACGATGATTATTTTCGCATACAAATTCCGTTTATAGAAAATAAACTCATTTCTACGTTTCTCATAATGTTTTATATCGATGTTGTCCGTACGATTTTCAACAAATATTGAAATACAATTCGGCATTCCATTGTTCTTTCCTTACTTCGTAATATGCTGTTTTCGGAATTTTCTAAATATAATTCTCAGTTCGATTTCCGAAATCTTTTTGCAAAACATTGACCTATTCGTTAAATCGGTATTGTTGGTGGTACTGGTACTCTTCGCATAGGTACTTTCGCTCGGCCGTTAAAGGGTTAGAGATTGCGCAAACAATTCTGTGATCCATATATGGCCGAGACGGCAGTCGAAGTGTTAAAGGGACGGCTCGGATCGATGGATCGCGGACGCGATACCGCGACGTCGATCGGTTTTTCGAGCGATTCCCAGGGAACCCGATCCCGTGTATCCAGCAGAACAGAACGAACGTCGTCGTCGTCGTCGTCGTCGTCGTCGTTGTCGTCGTCGGCGTTCGACAAAAACGTCGAACGTGAAACCGCAGAGCTGGACGCACGTGTTCCGGTTAACGTGGCTCGCATATGTTCGCTCGGCCTGAAAGAAGTCAACGCGTGTGGAAACCGTCAACCGGAATCGAGTCGCGGCAGAAGTGGAGACTCGATCCGAGCCCCGATCGCTCGATCGTGTACGATTGCACTCGTGAGTTCTTTCCGAGACGCTTCGATCGTTTCGAACCAATACTCGCGACAAAAACTTCGACTCCCAACGCAACTGGATGCTCGGACCTTCTCAGTCTTGGCATTCTGGAAAACCTGCGTGGCCTCGAAAATTTTGAGAATTTGACCGTTTTCGAGGGCTCGGAAAACTTGGAACCTTTCGAAGAGAAATTGAGAAATTTCTTGGGACATTGTTTGAGAAATTAATCCTTTGCGCTCGAAGAATATTGAACTCGAAAACCTAGGGTATATTCATTCCACGTGATTTATTTTATTTTATGCATATTGGTGTTTTAACTGTTTATCATTCTTCTATGGTTACCAGGTTTGTAAATATAGCCGTCGATGCAGTTACCATTTCTTATTTCGACATCCGGTAAAGATTTTCAACTGGCAACCGTACAAGTTTCATATAACGACATATTTTTTAACACTAGAAAGACTGCAACTTAGTACATACCTATATTGCCCAAAAGCAGTGAAAACGACTGCATTGTGAAAGAATAACTAATGTGTAAAGAAATTGAGTTCCGAGATGCTCAAGTTTCGATTTCAAGAAATTCGCAAGATTTTGAGAAGCATTTATCGAGACTTTTCAAGACTTTTGAGAGTTTAGAGGATTTGCCCAATTTGAAACGGTGCGGTGGTTGATTTGCTGGGAAACTTGAATGACAGAGCATCGAATGGCCATCGTTGGTTCGTTTCCTATGATTATATCGTCTAGAACTCGCCGCGAATTCGAGCACTCGACGATGCACGCGCGATTTGATGCTCGAGATGTATCGATGCTCGTTGCGAGGCCACCGACGACCAGGCAATTAAAGAAACGTTTCCCTTCTTTTGTTCCAGGTAAGCCGGCCCACGATATTCGCCTCACGAGCCTTTGTCCGTAAGTACGTGACTCGACTTTTTATCCGGGCGTATAATAATTTCGCCGGGTATCCCCGCAGCGAACGAGACCGGCGAATCCAAACAGCCGAAAGAGGATCCGGGAACCCGTGTAAATTTAAAAAGTTCCGCCGATCCCCTCGTTCGCTGCGCCTCCCACGGCTCTTTGTCTTCCCACTATTCGCGGATCTCGATCGGAACAGCCGTCGTCCGGATAACAATCGCGAAAAATCAGCTTGGTTGCGTCGAAAACGTTGCTGGCGTTCGATTTCAACTGGAACGTTTCGTACGATGCTCCTTCACTCAGGGTGGCGCGACAATTATTGCAGACCTGAATAAATACTTGAATCTAGCACACATTCGCATGATCAAACTTGCAATATTTCGTGAAGCTGGCTTTCTTCGATTCTGAAAACAGAAATCATTATGTCAATCCGCCAGAAAACATCAATTTAGAATTTTGAGACTCTTGAGAATTTTTATGACTACCGTTGTAAAAATATGCATATATATTCCTCTAAATAGAGGAATATATATATATGCACAGTAGCTTCATTAATATATATTTCTTACTATCAAATAATTATTGCCAACACTGCAACGACCGACGAACCCCCAAAACATTTAATGATCTTTTTGCCAAAACCGTAATTTCAATGCTATCGACTTGGAAAAATTCTTGAATCTAGTACACACTAGCATGATCAAACTTGCAAAGTTTCGTGAAGCTGGCTTTCTTCGATTCTGAAAACAGAAATCATTATGTCAATCTGCCAGAAAACATAAATTTAGAATTTTGAGAATTTTTATGACTACTGTCGTAAAAATGTGCATATATATTCCTCTAAGTAGAGGAATATATATATGCACAGTAGCTTCATTAATATATATTTCTTACTATCAAATAATTATTGCCAACACTGCAACGACCGACGAACCCCCAAAACATTTAATGATCTTTTTGCCAAAACCGTATTTTCAATGCTATCGACTTGGAAAAATTCTTGAATCTAGTACACACTAGCATGATGAAACCTGCAAAGTTTCGTGAAGCTGGCTTTCACCGATTCTTGAAAAGAAATCATTATGTCAATCGAATGCAATGGTCGAATGCAAATTCGATTGGCTATCGTCCTAAAAGTGCAACGTCTTATATGCACAGTTCAACGAAGCTACATTTGTAGTTACTAGAAAACAATCGCGTTGCATGATGCAACTTCGCAGAAAAGGAACGTCGTTTAGTCTAACTTTAACAAAACTACAAATTTTCAGTAGTTGTCCACTGAATTTAGATTGTATCGCAGTGATCCCATCAAGACGACTATAAAACAAGAAGAAACAATGTTTCTCTCAAAAGACGTTAAAAACATTTAATTTTGCGTAAAGATTCACCAATGCCTAATCGGCGAACCTAAACGAACGACTCCGAAAGGACGCGCGTCCTCGAATCACTCTAACATCTTCCCGGTGTTCCAAACCACTCGCGTCTGCCATAAACGCGTAAAACTCGGCAGCTTGGCCGAAGCGTTTCAAGAACTGAAACGGGTATTATAACAGCGTTCAAGCTCCGAGCAGAAGCTTCGCCGTCCCCTGGCTTTCGCATCCGGTCGAAAGCTCGTTTCCCGGTTTTATTCTCTCGGATAGCCGTGTGTCTCGGCGAACTTTCCTCTGCTCCGTCCAAAAAGAGAAGAAACAAAAAACACGAAAAGAAGAAAGGAGAGATAGCGAGAGAAAGAGAGAAAAAAAAAAAAGAGTGTAAGTGGAAAGCTCCGCCGGTTGCAGGAAACTTTTGCACGCTGGCACAGCCGTAGGTGGTGCACAGATGTCGAAAACAGCTGGTCTCGTTACCGGAGCTGGCAGCGCGTGACGTCACCGCTACCAACAACGATTCCCGTCGACGATACCGGCCCTACCCCATCGAGAGATGCATAGATTGAACCTATTTCGTGATCCCCACACCCTGGCCACCCTTCGAGGGCCGTGTAACCCTTTGTCGGGGTTGGCTCGCGTTGCCGAACGCTGCCAAAGGACTTCGCGATTGCGAAAAGGGATCATCCGCGTGGAAACAGAACTCGTGGTCTACCGATGCATTGATACCGCGAACGCCGATTAACCGACTCGGACTCTATCGTCCAATCATCGTCTCTCCCGATGCACTCGGTGCATCTTGCTTCGACGTCCGAGCTTCCTGTTGCTGCGGGACGCACCTTAACCCTTTGCACTCCGAACGATTCAGCGCCACTTTACGGCAGAAACGAACATTTCCAGACCCTCGTATTATTTATTAGAATTTTGGAACTAAGTAACGTATTATAATGATATTGGACTTATATGAATTGCTTGAAATCGAGGAATGTATATTTGCAAAAGAAAATCAATATTTTATTGTTTATAATTTTGTACAGTATGATAAATTTTGAAACACTCTTCAATATGCATTGCAGGCTGATCAGTGCATGTTTGACAATAACAAGTTGATTCTTATTACGACGCACCATTCTCGAGTTATCATTGAAAAACTCCGGCCAATCGAAGCGCGAGGGCGTGGCCTATTGTACCGCCACGTTGAGTCTCGGGAAAAATGGCGGCCGGTCTAGGAGAGCGTTGCAATCCGCAGCAAAGGGAAATAATGCTCAAAATAGCTTTGCGAAGCTCTCGGTATTTTAAAATTTTTGATAAGTCTGGAAACTAGTTATTTTTCTACTCTTCTACACTCCTAAACGCTATACTTTTTGTGTAAATAAGAGGAGCGTACCTCGCAGTGCTGGAGATAATGCTGTGGCAGTTATCCTGCAGTTATTTGAGCAGTTAGCGCGACTTTACCGTACAGGGGATCGGACACGAGGTGTTATTTAACAGGACTGCATCGTAATACCGTACTCCCACGTTCAGGTGAGAGCTCGAAGGGCAACAAACGGCGAAAGCTGACGCGAAATTCGAAGGGAGCGGTTCCGGTGTTCTCGCGGCGCTGAATCCTCGTGTAATTATCCCGTCGTTAATTATGATCGCTGCCTCGCGTTTCGTGTCGGCCATACGGAGTTCCTCGCGGTGCCGGCAGCCATTTAATTGTTTCCGTTTTTCCTCTTTATCCGACCGCCTCGGATCGGAAACGGTGACTCTGCCGATTACTACTGCCGTCGTTTTCGTTAGCATCCAGCTACATCCATAGATACATTAAAAAATGTTTGAAATATAAAAATTAAAAATGGTTGACGCGGCCTAAACTTGTTTAATAGAAGAAGAAAATAATGTTGACCTTCGCACGACCTTTACGCGCACCCTCTCCAAAAAACTGGCAATTTAAATTTCCCTAAAACATTTTCCAGAAAAGAAACTTGTAATAAGTCACGATAGGGATAAAACGAAGATGCTAAAACAGGGCGAGGCACCTTGCACCGAATGCCAACGGCGCCACAAAATGGCGACCATCCAAACAGTTCGAGTTCCGATGGTATTTCGTTCCGCAGACTCCGAGGAATTTTAAAAGCGCGCGGTTACCGACCGAAGACATAACAAGAAAGTTACGGACAGCGCATAAAATGGCGGAATGTTTGAATCGGCCATGAACGATCGTCGTTTACGAGCGCTCGATGTTTATAATATAAAAAGCAAAAGGAAACAGTTCGCGTGCGGTCCGGTGAAACGTCTCCGACGGAACCGCGTATTCCGACAGAACGTTTCCGCGGTGCCGCACGTGTCCTACGACAATGGGTAACCCTCGCATGACGCGCGGTTGTTATACAACGCTGTATAGAAATTGTAGCAGCACTTGCATAACGCTGACAACAGCGGTTTCCCGTAACGTTAGAGATGTAAATACCAACAAAAATACAAAGTGACGGATGTGGCAATTTGTTATGCGTAGAACCGTTCCGCGGGGAAGGGACACGCCGTATTGTTCCTCGGACAAAAGACTACAGTATTGTGCGAACTAATGCGAAACGCGGGTTGTTGTCACTGCAAAAATAACTTTATTGAGCTGAAAATCAATAGGGGCGCTGTCTGTCCGCACGTGAGCCTGTCGATAATAGAAAAATATTGCTGCACGCAACAATCTCGGACGTCGGTTCCATTGTGTCTTGGGAAATGAACAGTTTGAGGACAGTCTTCAAGGTCAACTCCATTGTATCTTGCAAAATGAACGGTTTGGGACGATCTACGCGCGCGGTAAATGCAATGCTGCAATGATTCCATGCTTCTGTGCGTTCGTGGCATGGTAGAACAGCTGAAATGCGAAAACGAATACGAAGAACCTTTAGCCCTTGGAACTCTCGCGACTCTTTCTGTTGAAATGCATCATTCAGTTTTTCCAGCTGATGACAGTGGACTTCCGAATTAATTGTTGTGTTATCCGGTAAAAGCTCAAAAACTAAACGATTCCTTTAAGATCCCGCCAAACAGACAGCATCACCTTTTTCTGAACCACAAATTGCAGGTTTACACAGCAAGTTACCAAAACGTCGCAAGAAACGTATTCTCCAGGTGATTTTAGTTCGTGTCGAGGATAAAAAAGGGAAACACGTTGGTTTTAAAATAACAACGAATTTATTTCGACTAGATTTTATCCCGCACTTGTCGCCGGTCGATTTAACATTGGGCGACTTGTTTTGGTGGATCAGTGGTTCTTGCAAATTCTAGAGGTTCTGTAGAAACTGAGCAGCTCGGAATGCTGAATAATAAATCTAATCTGTAGCGTGATTTTAATGCGTGTTTAATAAATGGCGACAAACAGAAGAATGAAGAAGAAACGTACAAATCGATAATAACAAAAGACATTCGATTCACAAATGTTTCATACATGGCGCTAGGCGCGAACTTTAAATTACAT
>CM052085.1:3260713-3282852 GCA_028453745.1 Agapostemon virescens
TTAGCGTATCTCCTCGGAAAAGCCATCGGTCTGTCGGCCGTCGGTCTCCTATCGGGGAGAAAGCGAGCAGAAACAACGGGGAAATCCAGGAAAACCGACGCATCAATTCCCCCGTGACAAAAGCGTGCTCGGAGAGGTAGCGGAGTAACGGAGATCGACGCTGTAGCGAAAGCACAGACACGAAAGAGAGAGGGAGAGAGAGAGAGAGAGAGAGGCCCAAAGTGAAAGCGAATAAGAGAGACTCGAAGAAAGAGGGACGAAGAGAGAACGAATACGAGAGACTGGAAGAAAGAGGGACGAAGAGAGAACGAATAAGAGAAACATAAGTAGAGAGAGAGGGCAAATAAGACGGGGTGACAGGGGTTGTGAGAGAGAGAAAGAGAAAGTGAACACGAGAAAAGAAAAGAGAGGGAGAGAGCTCGAACGATGGAAAGAGAGGACGAACTAGAGAGAGGAAGGTGAACAAGTGAAAGAAAGAGAAAGAGAAAGGAAAAGCGCGATCAAGCGAAAGAGAGGGAGCGAGAATCTAGGGAAAAAGAGTCAACGAGAGGAAGACAGTATGGGTAAAAGGGTGAATTAAAGAGAGGGAACAAGAACAAGAAGAGGAGAGGACGAACCAGAGAGAGAGAAGAGGGTCAACAAGAAGAAGAGAGTATGAACTAGAAAGGGACAGCGCAAAGAAGAGAAAATAGGGTGAATTAGGGAGAGGGAGCGCGAACAAGAAGAAGAGAGGTTGAACTAGGGAGAGAGAGAACACGAATAAAAAAGGAGAGGACAAACTAGAGAGAGAGAGAAAAAGAGAGAGAGGAGGGTGAACAAGAGGGAGACAGTATGAACCAGAGAGAGAGACAGCGCAAAGAAGAGAGAAAGAGGGTGAATTAGGAAGAGAGAGCGCGCTAACGAGAAAAAGAGAGGACGAATTAGAGAGAGTGAGGAAGAAAATATGAAGAAGAAAGAAAAAAAGAGCGAAATAGAAAGATAGAAAAAGAGAGAGCGAAAAAGCAAACGGAAGAGGGTGAGATGAAAAGAGGGAGCGTGGTAGAGAGCGAAGGAGTAAAAGAGCTGGAACGTGGGTGTGCGGAGAGGGTTGGAAGGCCGTCGTCGACGGCGGCGCGTCAGCTCGAAATATTTAAAACGCGAAGCGGGCTGTGAAGAGCGCTTAGAGAGGAAAGAGAGAGAGCTAGCGAAGGGGAAACAGAAAGAAATAGAGAAACGGTAAAAAGAGTTCTCTCTCTGTCTGTGGAAACGAGCGCGGTTGCTCCCCCTGTTGGAGAAGGGCGAGCCCTATTCGGGCGCGTAGTACTACGTCTAATTGCGAGCCGGCATACTTTTCCTCGTGGCTCGGTCGGTCGCTTGCTCGTTATCCGTCGCAACGACGGCGTCCCGCGGAATATGATTGTTGTCTTTGTGCGAAAAAGGGGGAGCCGGGCCGGGCCGGGCCGAGCGGAGCCGAGCCGAGCCGCTGCTTCGAGAGCTTTTCGGGGATGCTCGACGAGACTAGAGGGAGAGAGAGTATCGGCACGATAACCACCGGTTTGTATTGATCCTCGCGGGGGTGTGGAGGGCCCGAAAGAACCGCGCCGCGATCGAGAGAAAGGGGAGCTTGCGTCGGAGCGAGACGAGCACAGAGAGAGAGAGAGCTGAAATGAAGCAGAGCGAGGCAGACCGGACCGAAGCGGAGCGGAGCGAGCCAGAACGAGGCAGTGTGGAGCGGAATCGGTAGGGGAACGAGGCAGAGGGAGATGGACGAAGGGGGTGAGCTCGAAACATCCCCCTGCGACTGGCGCGCACCCCAAAACCAAACCAACCCCGAATCCAGGCCCGACCTAACCTACGTACACCGACGACCCGGCTCTCTCCCGTGTATATTCCGTGCACCACCACTCGCGTAAAAAGTCAACTCGCGAGCACCGGGTCCAGGGACGGAATCCCGATTCGATGCACCCTGTGTTTCGCCTCTCCTCTGAAATATTAATCGGCTGCCAGACAGCCGACGTGCCGTCAACCGATTTCATTCGCGTCTTGCATTTCGCATGTCCCGGTTCCTCAGTTTCGATCTTCGTCCTCTGCATAGTCTACATATATACATACATATATACATATACATTTCGTTAGGCGAAAAACGACAGATTGTACAGCTCTTTCGATGATTTCAGGTTTCATATCAGCACATGCTGCAATTATTCGTTCCTTCATATTTTCTGGCGTCGTGGGCTGCTCTTGAGAAACCGCACCCTTTAATGTCTCCCATAAGAAAAAATCAAGTGGGGTGAGATCGGGTGAACGAACCGGCCATGACACACAGGTCCAACGATTTGGGAATTTTTCGTTGAGGACACGTTTTGCAATATGGGAAAAGTGTGCTGAACACCCATCGTGTTGATACCATAATACTAGTCGGTCCCTAAATGGCACATCTTCTAATAAACTTGGTAGAATATGTTCTAAAAATTCAGCATACTTCTGCCCAGTTTGCGTACCGTTGATAAAATACGGTCCAATTATCCTATTATTTAGAATACCACACCAGACATTTTATGGTCCATGGTCTCTGCTTATCGAGTTGTCTAAACCATCGTGGATTTTCAACCGACTAATTATGCATGTTCTTGAGGTTCACCTGACCATGATTTGTAAAGGATGCTTCATCCTAAGAGAAACGATTAAAAAATTACAATTTACAAGAAACGATTCTTCCATCTGATTCGTCTTTTGAAACGATTTAGATTACGTTAGCAACATTTTTCGTATTTTCAGAGGTAGTGGAGATATTTAGGTGTCCTGTTTTAGACGAAACACCCTGTATAAGGGAAAGTTAAATCAAATAACTATTCATTTTAATTGTCTCGCAATGAAATTAGACCATTTATAACGTATTATAAATTTATTTTCAGATAGAGTTTTCTCGCAATGCGAATAGTAAAGCGCTACAAGGTGCGGGCCGATATATCGGCCTCCGGGACTAAAAGGGTTAATCTTCTCCCGTCGAACAAACGATCCCGCGGATCGGCTCGCAACGACGTCGGAATTCGGATTCGCGCTCGGTTTCGCCGCGGGAACGAGCGGTCGGTCGTTTTCATTGTCGGTTTCGCCGGCGCGAGCAGCCGGGCGTCGTCGAACAGGAGAATAATTACGATCAATGGGATTAATTAGAGCGTCGAAAGGGAAACGGTCGGAAAGGGACGGTCCGACCGGCGTGGCCGCGCGGAATCGTGGCAAAAGGAGAAATCAATGGCGGATTACGATGGGGCGCGGGAGAAACGGAGTCGTTGTCTGTCTGTCGGTGGCTTGCTGGGGGGCGAAATCGAGCGAAAGGGGGCCAGCTTTCAGCCGGTACTGCGGATGGGCCCCTCGATCGTTGCCGGGGGACGCGATCGACGATCCCGGCGTCGAAACACGGTCTGGGCGGTCGTTTGCATAGGCCTCTGTTGAAGAGAACGGCCAAAGAAAGACAGCAACGGGGAGAGGGAAAAAGAGAGAGAGAGAGAGAGAAAGAGCAGAAAAAAATATTACCGGACGATGTCGGACGACACGTTGGAGCGCCATATGGCAGCGAAGCGAGACTTTCCGGCTGAAATTGAAACACGCTGGAAATGTACCGTTCCGATTGTAGAGCATTTATTCGGCCGTAATTAACTCCGTGAAATCGCGAGCGCCGTGTGCTCGTTGCAACGCGATCCGTCGACGGGAAACACACCGGAGGGGCAGGGGGATACAGAGAGAGGAAAAAAAAAGAGAAGGAAACTCGTTGCCGCGGACCGGTTCGATGCGTTCGATGGATTAAATTTTCGCTAGATCTCCACCGCGTCGAATTCGCTCGTCGCCGTTCACGGAAAGCGTGGTTTCCATCGAGAACGTTCGATCGAGCGGACCGGTCTTTCGTCATTCAAAGATGCTGATTTTTCGATCGGCTGGGAACAGGGTTGACGCGTCCGTCGTCTTAGATGCGCGAGTTTTAGGGGTTGAAGATGACGAAGGACGCGATAAAAGGCGTTAATCGATGCAAAACGATGAATAACAACTCGCGAGATCGCTGAGAGATTAAATTTATCGAATTCGACCGTTCACGATCGTTCGAAACGCCTAGGTTTAACCCTTAACGGTCCGGAAGTATTTCAAGTTTACTTTCCACCAGACCCAGCTATGTTTCATACGAAGAGAAGCTGTAAAACATTTCTAAATCAAGTATAGAAAAAGAAATGTTTTTATTTTAGTGAAAATTTATTAACCCTTTGCACTCGAAGCTGTTTTTAACTAGAAAACCGAAGCGTTTCTTCTGACGTAGGATATTTTTATTCTACCTAAATCATTTCACCTTATGTATATGGGTTTTGTTACCGTTTCTCATTCTTGCAACCATTGAATTTTTACCAATTTCTTAGACCTAAGATAGCAATGTTAAAATTGTTTTAAATAATGGTGTAGTAATTTTTACTGGAGCCGCAGAGTAGCCATTCGAGTGCAAAGGGTTAATATATATAGAGAGTAATAATAATAACAATATGATTTAAATTTGATATTCTTTTAGAGTAAGTAAAAGTGCAATGCCGCTTATATGGCGGCATTGGTCTGTTAAGGTATAATCTCGAAGCTCGTCGTATGGGTTTCTCGAATCGAAATTGTTTTTCGAACGATCTAATAATTGATAAAATGGAGCGTGCCTCCGCGATTCCTCCGCGATTCCTCCGCGATTCGTCCGCGACGCCCACACCTGCCGAAAGGAAATCGTTAACGTTCGCTGGACGCGTTCTAATATTTTTAATATGCGATAATCGAGATCGCATGGACCCGTCGACGTATCCATTCTCGATAACCGTTTCGAGAAGCGAAACCGATATCGCCGCTGTTTCCAACCCCCTCGCCGCGCTTCTGCGATCGGATCGCGACGAACGCTTGCGGATCTCGAAATAGTTGTTCCGAACGGTCTGCTGTATACGTGTTTTTGTTTTTCCTTTTTTTATTTCTATTCCGATAGGTCCCCGAGCAGCGACGAGAGTTCGATTACGCTCGGAGAGAGCGCGCCTGCTCGCGTCGCAGACAATTTTTGACTGCCCCCACCACGGCGGAAGTTATTCGAGCGTAATCCGCCATTCGTTCCCATCGATCCGAATCCGCCGGGCAGAATGTTGAAATTGTTAGAGTCTGCGAACGGTCGCAACCATATCTCCCCTCCCTCATCGCCGCGTTTCGCCGCAGTTTTCCCTTTCGCGGAACAAATTGCTCCTATTTCGGCGGCCGTGGCCCCGCGATAACTTCGTTCCCCGTTATCGGCTGCGTCCCGACAAATTGCTGCGGCTGTAACGAATTAACAACGTCGACGGAACAATCGTCGCGACGACCAGACGCTTTCCGCACGGTTCCGCGGAGATCGAACGGTTTCCGCTTCGCGTTTCCACCAGCCGAAACTGTCCACGCTTCTGGGATCGTCGAGAGACTCTGACAGGGTGCGCCTATACGTTTTTCCAAAGCGACCTTTCGCGATTGCAATTTTTAAGACTTTCTTATGGTACTGGTTCCTTGCGCTTCGGTTTAAGGATTGTTTCGCCGCAGTGACTCAGATGTTTCGAATGACGTGTCTACGCTATAGCAATCGCGATGCGTTAGCATTTGCATGGCTATCGTGTATACGGTACCTTTCGTTTAAAGAAAAATCACCATTTTTAAAACGTCGAAACCACTCTCTACATGTTTTATCGGAAACAGCATTATCGCCATAAACGTCTACAATCATTCGATGAGCTTCAGCTGCCGTTTTCTTCCAATTGAAACAAAAGACTAACACTTCGCGCAAATGACGCTTATTCGGCTGAAATTCCGACATCTTCAATGTAGAAAAAAACGAAGTTATTGATGCAAGCGTAAATTGTCGTGTACTGAGTTTTATTAACAGATGTTCAAACTAAAAAGTTAGCCTTACTTTAGAGGTTATAGTTCGAGCTACGGCTACTCGAAGCTAGATGGACAGATCTTTCCGATTGACCTAATAATTGTGTGAATTTTGAAATATTTTAATAAATAAAATATACGCCACCAAATGAAAACAATGCCTGTGGACCACCGGTGGTCCGCGCCGGGTAGAACGTGTTAAAACGATCAAATCTCACATTTTCGAGTTTTCCAACGTCCCCAACGTCTCAAACTTTCCGCGATGCAAGGAATCCTCGGTTCGGCAGTCCCGTTAGCTAAAAATCGTGAAACTATCCGGGGCCACGGATAGGATGGTTTCCGGTCCGTCGATAAGAAGCCGCGCGGCGTTTGGTCGGTTGCCGCGGACTCGTTATCGCGGCCGCTCATTAACTCCGTGTAATTAGTCGTGTTCGATTATCACCGCGGTCTCGTTTCGCGAGAGAACGTTTCGCCGTTTCGTCGCCGGTCGTGATTGTTGCCATCGTCGGCCAATTATCGACGCGAATTAGCAATCGCCGTTAATTAAAAGCCGGCCCCCGGTGCAAAGGTGCAGGCGCGATCGCGCGCGTCCACTACTTTCGGCGTGGTCCGGAGGTTCGGGCCCTGGCCGTTCGAGGAAAACGGGCCAGGGGGACCTGGAAGGAAAACGAGCTCCGGCAAAAGCCAGTAATTGCAATTAGCGCAATTAGGTGAACGAACGGGACCGGACGCCGAGCCAAAATCAACCTACCCCCACCCCACCGTCCCTTCGACGGGCGACGTCTTTGGTAAAATATTTCGCAGTCGGTGCCTGCTGACTGCCACGTTTTTGGAAGAGCCGAGGCCGTTTCGCGAGCGAACGTTCTGCGTCCCGTTACATTACCTCGTTAACCCTGTCGCGCGGCCATTTTCTTTGCCGCCGCAACGATCCTCGTCTTTGTCGACCGACAGAAAATTTGCATTCGCTCCTTGTCCGCGTTCGTTATGCCTGAATATCGGCTCGTCGGAAAAGTCGTCGCTCGTTTCACCGGTTTATTTTCAAACGACCTCGCGGCGTCGCCATTTCGGATCACACAGAACGTACTCGACTTTCTCGTTCAACGATCTGCTTCGGTTTTATAGAATTTCTGTGGAAGATGGTCCTCCGAATTCGATAAACTATCGCGTTGTCTATCAGAGGGTACGGGAAGGGTAAGGAAGGGTTAAAGGCAGACTTTGGAAGCTTAAAAAGGAAGATTAAAACTGGAAAGGTGATATTAGCTTGCGGCGAAGGAAAAGGCATACTCTTTGGTACTCTTTTGGAGCAGTTACCCCACCGGGCGCTGTTCAGGGAGGTTTTTGACCGGCCGTACGTGCGACCTGCCACTTTTATGCGTCGCCGTACGTTTCCGAAACGGTCATCAAATTTATACCGTCGCTGGAAGACAGAGCCGCCGTAAATTCGAATATTTGGCTGAATTCCGGGGAAATTTCTCGCAGCACCCCGCGCCCTCCTGCGATACTTTATGCGCCAGCCGTGCAGTATTGTGCGATTTGCTCGATGACACGACATTGTTCTCCGTCCCTTCCATTACCCGACCCTAGACAGCGTGCGCCGTTCGTTGTTCTCTTTCTCCCACTGTGTCTCTCCTTTCTTTTCTTTCTCTCTTCCGTCCCTTTCCGCACAACGGTCTCTGCGTCTCGGTTTCTCTGTCGGGCCCGCTCGCTCTTTTTCGCCTGGCCTCCTCCCCACGATGCTCGGGGCCCCTTCGCTCCCTGTGAAAGGAGAGTCTCGTCAATTCGTAGATACACAAGGAGAATCCGCCATGGGAGCCATAACGCGCCCCACGCCACTCTACCCGACATTCTGTTCCTCCGGTTATCTCTCCGCGATGGAAAACTGCGATCCCATATTTCCCATAAGAGTTGTCGAGCCAATAGCCACGCGGCTTGATAAGACGACGGAGATCCGCCGATAGGCAGCCATAGAACTACGAGGAGGGAATACGTTGTAGTCGTTCCCCGGTCTTCGGGATCGCTGAGAATCGTCCTGTGTGAGTCGCGTTGCCGACGTTTTCGGTGAAATTACGTTTCGCGTTCGTCTTCTGCGTTGTTTCACAACGGAAAAATATATTCGTCGGCGAAACCCGAAGTTTTAAGTCCATTAACCGCTACGGTAAATAAATAACGCCGGCGAGATTCGAGAAACACCGAATCTTCAGAATTATTTGAGACCGTGGGTCAGCAGATTAACGTACATGGTTATCGCATCTTGTAATCGATGTCGACAATTTTTATTTTCCACGAAGACTCGCAATGTTTTAATCCAGATTTCGAAGTCATTGATTCGTTACAGGTTCGCCATTTTTCTACATCTCTTAACACTTTAACTGTCCAACTGACGATCTCAGAAATTCCATAAAATCAAGTTAATTTATTTAATGGAGCAGCGATCGAAAACTTTAAATGTATGGCATACATTTATCTATCAACTTTCTTGTATTCTTTAGATGTCAACGAAATTTAATGCAACGATTATATAAACGTACAAATATATTTTTAAACAGGGACTGCTAATGGGTGACATGGCAGTCAAAGTGTTAATCGATGTCGGTCATTTTTGTTGTTCACGAAGATCCACGATGTTTTGATCCAGAGAGCAAAATAATTGGTCTGTACCAGGTTCGACAATTTTCAAGTGAGGCTTTCAAAATTGTTGCTACATCTCTTAATAGATGTCGGAAATTTTTGTTTTTCATGGAGATCCACGATCTTTCGATCCAGAGCGCAAAATAATTGCTCTGTACCAGGTTCGACAATTTTCAAGTGAGGCTTTCGAAATTGTTGCTACATCTCTTAATAGATGTCGGCAATTTTTGTTCTCCACGAAGATCCACGATGTTCGACAATTTCGAAAGAATCGTTTCTCAGTTGTTGCTGCATTTTGTAATCGACGTTGACAATTTTTGTTCTCCATGCAGATCCGCGCTGGTCCATGTCGTAAAATAGCCGATCAATTCCACGTTGGGCAATTTTCAAGCGAGGCTTTCGAAATTGTTGCTACATCTCTCAACACTTTGACTGCCATGTCACCCATATATAGATGACAGAATTATTTACATCGTTTCTAAATGAATTTTAACTTTGATATATTCATTGTATCAAAGTTTGTGGTGATCTAGATAGTGCAAGAACGTACCAGGAGTATTCTAACATTATACATTTTATTTTTTCAATTTTTATTTCATTCCATATCTCATTTCGATTTTGTAGAATTTTCGTGGCTGTTATCTTGGCAGTCAACGTGTTAATCGATGTCGGCAATTTTTGTTGTTCACGAAGATCCACGATGTATCGATCCAGACCGCAAAATCGCTGAGCCATTTGAGACTCTTCGAGCGTCTGCTGAAGCGTCTTCGATTGTCATCGCATCTCGCAATCGACGATTTCGATATTCCACAAAGACCCTGGGTGTTTTAATTCGGTCGTCGGGACGCAAAGTCGCTGACCGGTTTCCGGTTCGGCAATTTTCGAGTGTCGATCGAGTGGAATATTCTCGGTTGTTACGGCGGCATATAAACGACGGCGTTTCCTGGTTCGGGGATGCTTAGAGGAGGAGGGAAAGGTGGGAAGCCACAGGTAGAGTCTGACGGAAGTTCGTGAAGAGGCTCCGAAGCAAAGACGAAGAGAGAAAGAGAGATTGATAGATGGATATATAGATAGAGAAACAGAGAGAGAGAGAGAGAGAACGAGAGAAGAACAGCTGAAGAGGAAGGCCGGTAACGAGAGAAAGGTGGCCGGAGAAGGAGAAAAAGAGAAAGGACGATAGACGAAGGAGGTGGACACGTCTTATGCATAATTCATGGGGCTGCCTCCCATGTATATTTTCGTGTTTAAATATTTGAATACCTCGTTCGCCGCAATACCGGGAGAGCGGGTTAGGAAAATATTCCGCCGCTTATTCACCGACGGTTCGCTGTGCGGGAGAGGCCGCGGAGACCGAGGAAGAAGATTCTCTTCCAGCATCTTCGACCTCCGTTCTCCACCCTCGCTTCTTCCCTTCTTCTACTTCGTTGTCTTCATCCTCCTGCTCTTCGTTTTGCCCTGTGCGTCTTCCTCCCCCGTGAAAGAAGATTTCATCAGGACGCGATATTTTCCCGAGTTGCTGCGCAATGTTACGGTCGTTTTGTCGGCCGGCAATAAAGCGAGGGAACGATAAAAGAAAGCGTTTACGAGGCCGCGGTGTTTCCAGAACGAGAAAAACTCTGGTGAAAGAGAGCCGGGTGGAGGAGAGAGATAGATAAAGAAAGATAGATAAAGAGAGATAGAGAGAGGAGAGAACCCGATGGCTGGTTCGCGTCCTCGAGTGACACACGGGGTTTCGTCAACCTACCGTCGATTACTTCTACGCTTGTACGCAATTGTTCATTGTTCAGCGAATAATAAGGTCGATTAGGCCTCTACGCGTCATTCTCACTCTGAGAACAACCGTGTCCCCGCGACACACGCCTCGTTCTTTCTCTTCTCGACGATTATCGTCGGATCGCTCGCCGTCACGCTGATAACGAGGATTAACCCCTTGTCCCGTGGCCCCCTTTGACAGCCACCGGTGATTACTGGTTCTTTATTGTTCGCACAACGCCAAGAAAACTTGTATCGCGTTCTACGCCGGCCACTCGTAACCACGCGCGCATTAATCCTTTACGCCCGAAGCTATTCTCATTCTGAAATTAAGACATTTCTCTTAACCCAGAACGTTTTCATTCTATGCAATCCTTTTCGCATCGCGCGCACCGTGTTCTGTATATTTTTTCCTACTACTACCTATCACGGTTCGAAGTCGCTTTAGTAATTTTTTCCGAGAGAAATGTCAAAGCTTACGCGTTGGGACTTTGCACAGGTATTTATGCAAGCCGAAAGCACATTCGAGATTTTTCTCAAGCAAAAATTAAGCAAATTGGATGAGTTATAAATATTTATTTCGCGAAGCGTTCTTCTTAGTTTTCGATCGCGGTAGGTCGGATGTTAGATCGAGTTATAAATCGAGTGAAACGATCCGAAGTCACGTCCGTCAGATTTCGCAGTGACAGCGCTAACGTGCGACAATTAATTGAACTGCGTCGTCGATTCGCATCTCGGTGAACGACTTTTCAGTATGAATGCTGCACGGGACGTGTTAACGGGCACACTTTTCCTCCGTTCCCGATACCCAACCGGGAAGCGGACGTCTCCGGCGATAATAAATGAAACGATACGTTGATCGCTACGGTTCGATGCTCCTGCGATTTTTGAATACGAGCGCAACAAGCGATAAACGATCATCGAGGATGACAAACCGGCGATCCATTTCGTGTCGCGGACGGAATTAGCACGCGATCCACGGGCAAACTGATTCCCCGGACTAGACACGCGAGTTCGGAATTACGGATCGAGTTTATTTTAAAGATCGTTGCGGCTCGACGTCTCCGATGCGCGCAGACTGCTTCACGATCAAGGACTTCGCTTCGATTTGCTCGCGTCCGCGTGTGTTTACCGAGGATTCTGGATTTCCAGGTCAGACCGACGAGCTTGTCTTCCAATTGCCATCGCAAAAGGGTATAGCCGGGTGAGACGGTGAAAAATGCCCCTTGGCCGGTTTAAACGGATGCCATTCGATAGGGTACAACTAGAAATTGCTTCGTGTACAATTTGAATGTCCTATCGTGACCAGCTATAAAACCGTATAAACCTGTCAACACTTTGAGTACCGAACTAGCAGCCTCAAAAGGTTTTACGAATCGAAGCAGGTTATCGAATGAAATCAAGATTGAAGAAATTAAATGTATTAGTTGTCTTTCAATTTTCTCGCATTTTCTAGAGCAGCTGCGAATTATTTTCACTTTTAAAAAATTGGGAGCTTGCCCCGGACCTCGGCGAATGTCTGTGAAAAATCGCGATGCGAAAAGTTCGATAGTCCTCTTGAAAAAAATTGCTAAAGCGACTTGTAACCTTGAGAATCGCCAACGCAATGTCTACACACAACGCTAAAAAATATGTAACTTCTGCAATTCTGATTATTTTCACTTCTAAAAAATCATAAGCTTGCCTCGAACCTCGACGAATGTCTGTGAAAAATCGCGATGCGAAAAGTTCGATAGTCCTCTCGAAAAAAATTGCTAAAGCGTCTTGAAACCTTCAGAATCGCCAACGCAATTTCTACACACGTTGCTCAAAAATATGTAACTCCTGCAATTTTGATTATTTTCACTTTAAAAAAATCGCAAGCATGCCTCGAACCTCGGCGAACATCTGCAGAAAATCACAAGACGAAAGGTGCGATAATTCTTCCGGGAATAATTCGCGTAAACGCGGTCGCGGAGCGTAAGAATAGGTTTTCGAGTGCGACGACCGCGATTTAATTTCTGCGCCGTAGAGTTTTTCGCGGATTGTGCTCGGTTTTCGCGAAGGCCGCGGTGGTCTCGCGAATTAATCACGGCTTGTAACCAGCGGGTTACACTCCGCTTGCGATCGGCGAGAGGATCGCTCGTTTCCGACGCGGTTTTTCGCTCGCTCGCATCCACCTACGCGGGCTCGCGGGAGCCGACGATAAAACCGCGGTTACGCACAATGCGCCGTGCCCCCCAAGAATCGTGCCAGGCGCGCGTCTAACTCGGTATAATGATCGCTAGCCTCGATGATGTAACTTTCGCAAGGTTTCCCCCGCTTTGTTGCTACACGCGCCGCCGCGCAGCGCCGCTCTCGACCGATCTCTGCTCGATTTAGCGCACCCACGCTCCCGTTTTCTGTAATTGTTCCGCGGAACCCATTCTCTCTCAAGATCGAAGAAAGCGCGACCGCTCGGTTGTCGCTCGAGAATCCCCTGGGAAGCACACTAATCGATTTCGAAAACGACCCGCGCGACTTTTCCGCCACCTGCGTGCATCTCATAACCATCGAAAGGTAATCGAAATTGTTGTTACGCTGTGAATTTTGCAATCGCAACGCGGAAGATTTTATTCTCCGCCGAGCGGAAAGGCAATCATCGTCCGGGAGTCGCGGCAACCTTTCAACTTCGATCGGATTTGATTCCTCCAATCGCAGTTTTAATACTAATTTTATGCATAGTTCGTAGAGTCGATTGCTACCGATTTTTCTGCTTTTTTTCTTTTCGACTCGACGTTGCTTTCGAAGTGGGAATGCCCCTGTTTCTCGAGCAGCACGCGAGAGGTAGATTAGATTGTGGATTCTGTCCGTTTGCCGCGATAGTTCGAAAGCGAGGCAGTAGGGTTATTTAAAGGGTATGGTACTATTGTCGTGCTGATATTTAGTTGTTTGAATTATTAGTTAATAAAGTACGTATCGCGGCTCAAAATTAATTTCAACTTGGTCAACTATACCTGAAGCATACTTAAGAAAATTGTACACTGTTCAAACTTAATTTCAGGTTCATCAACTATATTTGAAGTACGCTCAGGAAAATTATACAAGGCTCAGAATGAACTCTAACTTCACCGCCCGTTACTCAATCGCGTTCAGAAAAATTATTTGCGGCTCAAAATTAATTTCAACTCCGGAAACATGTTCAGCAAAATTATTGAACGTAAGAAACGAACTTGGCAAAATGATGCGAGCCTGAAAATGAATGTTATCGGTACGAATGGTTCCCGAAGCAGGCCTACGAAAATTCTACAAGGCGCAAAAGTAATTTCCACAGTAACAACCGTTCCTGCGGCCCATTCGGCAAAGTTCGCCATAGCTAACGAACTTTTTCATTGTGTCAGCACGCTGTTCGACCAACGTAGCGATCGTGAAAGCCCCCCGAAGCCCATCACGGGCTTCCAAGCCCCTTCGGTGAAGAGGAAGGGGGTCTTCCACGTTCGAATGGTGTAAATCACAGTAAGAGGGTCAGCGACGAGTAGAAAATGAAGCAAGACCCGTCCTAAAATGGCGTCGCGACGCGAAAGAATTCTTCCGAGAGGCGCTTTCCGCTTCGGGCAGAGCGACACCGTTCTCCTAGAAAGAAGCTAGGCGTTCCCGAGGACGATCGTAAATTCTGATCCTATTGCCGCCATATTTCGCGCCGGAATTTATGTCGCGTTTATGTCCCGCGTATTTCTTCCATTGTCTCTTATCGAAGGGCACGTCGATCTGCGGTTACTCGCAGGCCGGAGTCGCCTAAGATCTAAAATCTTCCACCGTTTCCAACCAACGATCAATTTGTAATTTTTCCGTGGAGGGAAAGATTCATCCCTGGTGATCAGAAAATTCCAAGGTCACTTTGAATCTAGAACGCTACCATTGTGTCCTGGTATACGCAAAATTATTTTTCCCGGCTTAAATCCGTTTAGGATTCGCGAAAAACCGGAAGTGCTCGCTACCGTACACTGGAACCTTTCGATATTCATTTTATTAACTCTTTGACTACCATAGGCGCTTAAAACATTGCTCTCGTGCTACTGTAGCCGCTAACTACCATAACAGGCAAAATGGCTGGTCCCCATTTAATCCTTTCTCAATTATTGAAGTTATAAAAATTTTCCGATACATTTCTCTTAACGACGACGGCAATCTTTATTAACCCTTAGCATTCCAATGGTTCCTCTGAGGGGACATTAAAAATTGGCAGAATATTATTCAAAACAATTTTTACATTTTACAAGTGTTGCTCTTACAATTAATAGTAAGAAATTTGATATGCACGAAAGGAAAGGACCACGTACAATGGAATTATTGAAGGACAGAAAAATGTCTCGAGTTGGGAATTTAAATTGCTTGGAGTGCACAGGGTTAACCTCTTTGGTAACGATATCTAACAATTTTGTAAGAAATTAAAATGTGAAAGCAATTTTCCAAACTTCGTTTTGTTACGGTGCAACTATTGAAAGTCCTAATAGGCTTCCGCTCACTAACATTTTACCGTGTTAACGAACCACGTGTTACGATCAAAATTGAACAAAGTTTGAATAGACGCAGTTTTGTTATTATCACAGAGGCAATGTATATCGTTGGATTTATTGTTCGGCAGTTCTACCGTTAAACTGTGGAGCATTTGCGTTTGATGTACAGTTAAAAAACGAAAGAGATATTTAGTGAAAATCGCCGGCGAGCGAGCTTGTACCAACCAGGGGAAAACTGTTCGTTTCGTTTATTCGTTCCCGCAAGCGACGAGATTTCATTCGTTTCGATTTTGTTTCGAATAAAATGATCGATCCGAAAACGGTCGTTCGACCGGGCAACGATCGGTTTAGCGTTAAACAAATTTTCCCGGCGGAAGAATCAGCGTTCGGGAGATTCGTCGGCTGCCAGGCAGCCGGGGAATTCGCGAACGGGGTTGATGAGGTTTTTTTCCGGCGACTTCCGACGCCGATATTACGATAACCGGCGCGCAAAAAGCCAGGGGCGGATCGAAGGGGGGTGTTCGCCGTCGAAAAGTTTCCGTGTAGGAAATCGTTGCCCGGCGAACTTGACGTAGGAGAACCGGCTGAAAAATTTATACATTCGGGAAAGGGGTGAACGACGGAGGAGAGGATGGGGGTGGAAACTCAATTTCAGAGGTGCAACAGAATGGAATTCCCGGGGTAATAACCGACGCGCTGCTCTCCAGAGCTCGATGCGAGGGTTGTATCAATCGATTTTGTAACCGAGCTGTCGGATATCGTTACCGCCGAGGCGAGTGTCGAAATTAAAAGAAAAATAACGGGATTGTTCGCTTTGACGGGAGCGAAAGGATTCCGTGTTCGCCGAGGGCGAACTGTCGCGCGGCGTTTGCAAATCGCGGAATCGAAGATAAACCGCAGAGATAAATATCTTTCGTCGAGGATACGGTGAGTACTGTTTCAGATCACCGAATAACTGGTCCAGGGAAAAATCTAGGTTCTATTTACCAGTAGGCGAAGTGGCGTTAAGCGGAACCACCTTTGTGATCGAAATGTTGCGCTTATCGTGTAGATACGAAAGTCGTGGTTGGTGTCGAAAATTGTGGATAACGAAGTTACGGGTGTTTTGGGTTGTTCAGCCAGTGTTGAAAGAGGGAATCGATGGGCCTTTTTGTTAAATATTGATTGGATACTGTGCAACCTGAAGGAACTTTTTGTTAGGGTATCTTTCAAAATGGCTGAGAGGCGGATTCTCGGCGAATATGGGAACTGGGTCGTCTATGATTTAAAATTTACGAAGATTCTTTTGGAGATTTTTCTTCCACGATTTCGTTCTTCAGCTACACAGTGTATTAACTGTTCCTACATTCATAATTGATAGAATCCTTGCTATTTCTTTGTGTTTCACAATCTAGTTTAGAGAACGGCTCGGTGAGTTTGCAGTTTTCGAGAAGACACTTTATTGTGGCTGTCGCTCGGGCATTTCGCAAGATTTTCCTGTAGAAAAATTCCTACACAAAGTGCAATATATGTACTTTCGACTAAGACACTTGCTAAAAATAGCAGACCATTGGTTCTCTAAAAATAAATTGCTAAAGATCCTAGTTTGAAGAAGTTGCGAGTCTTTTGCACCTTCGAAGAAGACAACTTTTGGAAAAGTGGCTGCCACTCGGGCACATTGCACAATTTCGCTATCAAAAAATTCCTACACCCAGTGCTGTACACTTGCCTTCGACCGAGGTACTCGCTAAAAACGCCAGTCTCTCGGTTCTCTCAAAATAAAATTCTAAAAGTAACATTTCTCTCGCGACATTGGTAAACCGAAGATTCCATATTTGCCGGTGATTCGGGTTTTCGAAATTAGTACGCACCGATGAAGAGAAGACAGCGTAGTACTGGCAGGTTCTGATTCGAATGACCGTCCGGAAACGATTCCCCATAGAAGAACTGTCCGAACTGGGACACCGTAGAAATTACGGAGTCGTTCCTCGCGTGGGTGCCGGAAACAATTTCCCGGCCGCTGGCTTTGGACACGTGCCAGGTGTCTTTTTCCCTTTGCGAACCGAATCGCGCCGCTTCTAGTTTCGCAAGCGACTGGCCACTCGATTACTCTTTCCTTGGAGGTTCGATGACCAAGAGAAAAAAAGCTAGAAAATTGAAGAAGACGAGATACAGAGGGAGAGAGAAAGAGGAAGAGAAAGAGTGTGAACGCGGAGCACCGAACAAGGTGCTAGTTTTCATCCCCGTGACGCCACGGCCTCATTATCGTGTTATTCCACTCCATATTGCTCTTCGGGTTTAATAACGGCTCCAGCACCCTTGTACCGTGCTTCGGTGCCGCGCTCGATACGCCGACGACAAAGATTAATTAATCCGAGCCGCTCTGGATTGCGGCGATGTTCCTGGGGCCGCAACCACCCCGCATTTTCATCGAGCCACCAGCAGCGTGTCTATGAAATTTCAAAAATCCCCGCCTCAAAGGCTTCACAGGATCCTGCATTTTTATTCCGTTGTCTATCGAGGCTGTCCGCTGCCTCCAAAAGCTGAAATTTCAACCGTGCAACGCAGCGCAAAAACTTCTTTCCATTACCTTGCACATACACAACGCCGCCGTCCTCGTCCATTCTAATCGCGTGTACATTCTATGGCATATTCTACTTTATTCTAGTACACTGTGTTCGAGAATGTTTTCATCCGTTCGATTATAGTCAATATGGCGTGTACCAGTGTACAACGGTGTAGAAGGTACATCGTTATACAGCATTGTATATGCTGTAGTATATTCAATTATATTCTGGAATGTTGCAGTGTAGTCTAACTTATTCTAGTATATTCTAGTAGAATTTATTATAAGCTAGTATATTCTTGTTGGCCTAGGAATTTTGTCTCTCGCCGCGAAGCAATTCTAAGGGTTGAAACGTTGTTTCCCTATTTTCGACGAGCGATCGAGTCGCGTTCGAAAGATACGGTCGCGCCAACGGCTTCGCAGCTACGACAAATCTTTGGTTTATTTAATGCATTATTAATGGGACGTGCACCGGCGTTGCACCGGCGTTGCACCGGCGTTGCACCGGGCCGTATTTGCATCGGGCAAACGCCGCGGGAGGCGCAAGCCGGCTCGCGTGTCTTACGTAACGGCGGCGCTCGGGAACACCTTTAAGGGAATTTCCCTTAAAGAGGCTCGACGAAAGGGACAACGACGCGGCTGCCGAGGAGGGAGAAAAAGGGCTCGGGGAATGTCGTTCGCTGTTAAAGGGACAGAGCTTGACCAACGCCACTTGCCCTGGGGGGCAAGGGGAGGTCTTCTAGAACTGACAGAGTATTGTTCGTCGCCCCGACAAAAGGGTCTCCCTCGAACTTTTACCCCGAACGCAACCGTCCTTAGTCTCTCCTCTCTCTCTTTCCCTCTCTCGACCCTTTCGTCGCCATCCGCGCGCGCCTCTCCTTCCCAAGAACCTAATTTCAACTTTATTCCCGCGACTAAACGACTGCCCTTGCACCCTTTCCTTCCTGGTGGCTCCGGGACTCCTTGAAAAGGATCGACGACACTCGGCCCGCTCGTTAACCCCTCCCAGAAAAATTCCCCGACTCGTTTCGCAACGAAAACCGTATCGACCTCTCGAATCCCTCTGACGTATTCGAATATTCCGAGTTCTCGGCTAAGGTCTCGGACGACTGTCAACGAGGCTTCGCTTTCCAATTCGTTCTACCAAATTTAACCTCTTAGACACTATGCGTCGCTATAGTGGCATTCGCGGATATGCCATCTCTTTATTAACCCTTTGCACTCGAATGGTGACTCTGAGGCACCACTAAAAATAGCCGCAGCACTGTTTAACACAATGTTTATATCACTACGCTTGTGTCAAAGAAATTCGTAAAAATTGAATTGCTGCAAGGACGAGTAATAGTAAAAGATCTTCGTATGCACAAGATGAAATATATCGTGTAGAATGAAAATATTCTGGGTCAGAGAAACTGCCTTGGATTCGGAGTTAAAACAGCTTCGAGTTCAAAGGGTTGACAAAGCTTTGCAACAAATTTGTAAAGAATGTATACGTTCCAAACTTGATGGCTACAAATGATTTAAAAATTGCTTTAAACAATAATGTGTCAACTTTAACAATTAGAATTATTTCAAAATTATTTTTCCATATCATTTAGTAAATCAATGTTACTAGTTGCTCTGGAAAAGTCAAGTCGTTTGGTTCAATGTTGAAAAAGTTATTTAGGTTTGCAGAGTGTCCGAATACTTTCGTGCGCCACTGTGTGTCAGACATTGCAGCCCCGCGCAAAATTCAGCCGTGCCTAAGAGGCTAATGGCGACCGAGAAGCCATTGTTATTTTGTCAACATCCGCTTCGCTCAACAACCACCTTCGACTTCGTGGAATCCTCGTGGCCGATCTATTTCGGCGGCGAAATTTCGCAAACAAGAATTCCCAATTTCTCGTGACGGCTTCGGAAACCACGCGAATCTCGTAAAATCTCGCGGGATACACGATACGTCAATTCGTCGGAGATTAGGCGAACGGTCGAAACGCAAGGTCGCGCAACGAACCGTTTCCGCGGCGGCGGATTTTACAGGATGTCCGCTTAAGCGGAATACGCGTGCAGCATTTTACGGCGCGATCTGTCGCGGATGATTGTTGTTATTGCCGAGAGGAGACCAGTTCCATCGAGCGCAGAGGTTCGCGATATCGGTAACAAAAGTAACTGGCGTGTTATGCAGACACGCAGGAAGCCGGGCAAGTGGCAAACAGGTTTTTCTCGTTCGCTTTGCCGTGCTATCTCGCGACCGCGTGTCCGATTCAATTAGCGACCGTACAATTAACGGTCGAGATACTGAATCGCGTTGCCGGTTAAACGATCCACCGTTCGATCCGCTTTCTCTCTCTCTCTCTCTTTCTCTCTCTCTGTCTTTTTTTCCGTATCTCGAAGATTAAAGCCGAAGGAACCCTCCACTTGACCCTCGGACCGCCGCGATTATACCCGCGGATTTTGTTGTTCTCTCCTTAACGATTTCGTAAATTTACTTATTCTCTACCGGAGACCTCGCCCCGGGCTGTTCGAACGATACAAATTGAAAATGAACGACGGTCGAATTGAAATTACTCGGCGTTAATCATTCTCGTTAATTATTCTGATTAGACTGATCAAATTTACAAATTAATATGTTATAGATAATTCATATAATATTAACACTAGATTCACGGGATACGTCATTTTGGCTCATCCTAATATTTGTTATTTAGGATTGCTAATATTGTAAAGATATATCCACGAGGAATGGGTCACCAGACTTATTTCAATGGGTACAAACTGTTTCAAGAAGGGCTAAAAGTTTTAATAAACACATTCCCGTTATTTTTACACAGTAATATAAATTTAGCGCATTTAGTGCTCCGTAAATCTAGTGTTAAGAAACATTCGCACTATTTCTTATTGTTTAATTATTGTTTAAGGGTACATAAAATGTGACTCAGCGAAAGCTGAGCAAAATGGTTCCGCATTCAACGTATTAACCCTTAATTCCACGCCAAAATCAAACCAATAGTTTTACCTATAATAACTCCATTGTATATAATTCATTTCTTTTCGTACGTATGAAATTAATTATTATTACTCGTACTTGGGACATCCAAATTTTTATTGATTTCTTAACTGCAGATGCAGCGATGTAAAAGTTGTTTAAATAATAATATGGCAATTTTTCGTGGCGCCTTAGAGTCGCCACTCGAGTGCTAAGGGTTAAACGTTTCCGAGTACGCGTTTTGGCTTTTCGAAGATGAGTTCGGATGAAGGTTAGGTTTCAAATTTAGGGTTAGGCGATTTTTGCGATGGCTGCTGGAAAGCGAAGAGTATACACGCCTTGTATTAAATAATGAATCAATAATTGTTTAAAAGATCCTTCTGTTAATTGCGTTATTTAACGCATTATGGACCGTGAAGGAATCTGTGAGATTACGTTACTAATTTTTATGACGCATTCAGAAATTAAGTAAGCGACAAAGACACAACCTGCAATCGATTTTAGCCCTTGGCATACGTATAGTACATATATTAGTCCATTTTATTATTAATTCGTTAATCCTTTGCACTCGAAGCAATTTTAATCCCTCACTCGAGATATCCGTCTTAAAACAATTCCATTGCACGTGATTCATTCCCTTTCGTGCATTCAAATTTCAAATGAATTACTAACATTTATAATATACAAATTGTTTTGAACAATAGTCCAACAATCGTCGCCTCAGAGTAGCCATTGGAGCACCAAGGGTTAAACGTTTGTACAGGCGATGTCTCTATTTGTTTAAATATTATATATTCGCAGAAGAAATTACATAAGTAGATATATTTTAAAAATGTCGTCCTCTTGGCGGAAGGATCGATCGCCGACTTCTGGAAGCCTTTGTATTTCCGGTCCGCCGTTTCCCGAGGGATGCAGCATCCAACTTTAGGAATCATCGTGCTCTTCGTCTAAGAGGTTGGCGAACGGTTTGCGATCGACAGGCCCCGATCCTGGCGACGTCGACGTTTCGAGGATCGAACTCGTCATCCGTCAGGACCACTTTCTAACGGCGAGCGACGCGAGTCCTCGGCTCGAATTGAGAAACACACCGAGGACGGGCTTTCTCTCGCGCAAACACGCCGAGGCGTCGCGCGTCGCCGTGCCTCTATCCTTCGCTTCTGTTCGAACGAGAACGAACGGGTCGAAAACTGGGACACTGGGACACACAGGCGGCGGGGAAACCGGGCGGAGAGGAAGGAAAAAAGGAAAAAAGTGAGCGCAGTTTTGGTTGACGCGCTGCGCGCTGCCCGGAATAACGGGGACGCTTGCGGTAGATCGGGCACGAGAGCGCAACAACGCAACGCCTGAGAAAAACGAAGATGCGTGGGACGGGCTTCATAATGAACCAACCGTAATCGGCGAAACAATTATGTTTCCTCGCATTTTCCGTTTTACTATTTTACCTGTCTGTCAAGTCGAGCGATGCGATTTCCAATCGTCGCTTCGACTCTGATTTTCTATGGACTTTCGCACGGAATTGTTGCTGATCTGTTAATTAATTTTGAAGGAACCTGTAGCACACTCGTTTAACCCTTTGCCGTTGCATTTTCTTTGCAAGTTACGTTACTGTGACGTTTTCATCAGGGGAAACGTTCCAGAAGAGAAGAGAGGATTTATGTCTTCTACGTTTACTTTTAGATATTTAATATTTCTATTTGTTAGACTATGTTTCAAATTTTTGATATTCATTTATTGCACTCGAATGGCGACTCCGAGGCTCCGTTTCAAGCGACTGTTTAACCCTTAGCACTCCAAGCAATTTTAATTCCAACGACATTAAAAATTGGCAGAATATTATTCAAAACAATTTTTACATTACAATGTTTGTATTTAAGAAGCTAGTAAAAAT
>CM052085.1:3298292-3308911 GCA_028453745.1 Agapostemon virescens
GAGTTAGTTTCAAAGCAGCATTCAAAGACAGTCAATATGCGATGTTGCAAAGGTTCCGGGTCAGCCTTCCAACATCCACATAAGCGACGCGTTCATTTCCGGACGAAATAAGAACGCATCCTTTCGTGGGAGGTGTTTAAGCGTTAACGGAAATGTTAACGTTAACGAACAGCATTAACGTTTCCGACGTACATCGCACTTGTTTGTCTCTCGTCGCGTCCCTTTAAGCGTCCACAATCGAAAAGCCACTAAAAGGTCGACAGAAGTACGGCAATGGACGCCCGAGCGTCGGGTTGCCATCGTAAGGGTTAAGTGCGTCATCCATTGGCGTCGGCGTCGTTTAGAAACAACATCCACGATGTAACAGTCTCGTAATGTTAACGCTTTAACTATCGGAAGCCTATTAATAAGAATATTTCTAAATAAAAACGCTGCACAATTGGCTCGTTTCTGTCAGAAATACTTCACTAACCATACCGAGCGTGGAAATCGACGTTCGATCTCCAAGATTTTCAATTCTTACAACATTACCTGGAACTGGTAACTGGATTTCTTACTCCTTTACCTCATTACATTGGAAAAGGACAATTCCAAAGCACGTGGATACCCGAGAACACATAAACTCAGCTGAATTCCAAAATGGCGCGACTTATTGCATCTCGTTCGCCGAAGACACCCACCCCGGAAGACTGTAATAAAATTGAAGGGTGCAGGGGTGGCAAACGGACATCGGTCGCGTTTCCAACACGAGGCAAAGAGTCGCGTGCAGTATCCTCGCGGCTGGTAGGCATGTTCAGGTGAATCGAGGTGCTTCTTCTTGTCTAACAGCGCCAACAACGAGGGATGATTCACGCGTGGTGTCGCGTTACGTGCCACGCTTGCGAAATTGGAATCGGCATTGTCGGCCGCGCGGTCGATGCATCGATTGCGACGGGTCTTCCTTTCATTGGAAACCCACCCTCTCTCTCTCTATCTTTCTTTTTCTCTGACGCGCTTTCATTCCCGCCGCGAAAACCGGAAAATTTCTATCTACGCCCGACACCCGTGCTGTATCGCGTGGTTGCTCGCGTCATACCGAGCCTGAACAATGCCGCGTGTCCTCGAGAAGTCCAGTCGATCGGTTAGGCTGCGGTTATACTGGATTTCTGATCGAATGTGACTGCGTCGAAGGATAATTATGGAACGGACGATTCTTTTCCTGTTTCTCCTGGAGGCTTTGAGAATCGGTTGATCGAGACGACGTCAGAACGCAAGAAACGCAAGAAACAGGACGCAAGAATCGTACGTTCCGTAATGAATAACGAAATGCTGGTTTTTTCTTCAATTATACATTAACTTTTGAGCTTGAAGCCATTTTTCGATCGGGAATAGCAGAGGCTGCTGAGATCGCAAGTTTAGGATTTATGTTGCTCGGCCCTTTTGCACATCACGATTTTAGAGAATATTCTAGTTTAGATTTGGAGATCGAGACGATTATTGATCTAGAATAGTAAAAACTGCGAAGATCGCATTTTGATTTGACCGCAGCTCAACCCTTTGTGGTCGAAGCTAGTTGCATTTCAAAGTGGAGGCATTTTGTGATCTGGAATAGTAAAGGCTGTTGTTATTGCATTTTGGTATGACTGCAGCTCATCCTTTCGTACTCGAAACGATTTGTATTTCAAAGCAGAGGCATTTTTCGACCTGGAATACTAAGGGTTGCTGATGTTGCAATTTTCATATGACTATTGCTCATCCCTTTGCATTCCAAGCCATTTTTATTTCGAGATTGACACATTTATTGACGTAAAATAGTAACAGATACGTGAATCGTTTTTAGGTATGACTGCAGCTCAACCCTTTGTGGTCGAAGCTAGTTTTATTTCAAAGTGGAGGCATTTTGTGATCTGGAATGATAAAGGCTGATATTGCATTTTGGTATGACTGTAGCTTATTCTTTCGTACTTGAAACCATTTTTATTTCAAAGCAGAGGCATTTTTCGAGCTGGAATACTAAGGATTGCTGATGCAATTTTTATATGACTACTGCACATCCCTTTGCACTCCAAGCCATTTTTATTTCGAAATTGACACATTCATTGACGTAAAATAGTAACAGAATCCCTTTGCACTCCAAGCCATTTTTATTTCGAGATTGACACATTTATTGACGTAAAATAGTAACAGATGCGTGAATCATTTTTAGCTACAGCTGCAGCTCAACCCTTTACACTCGAAACCATTCGGATTCCAAGATCGACACCCAGACCCAACCTAAAATACTAAACGCTTCGAAAATCGCGATTTCGATACAACGAAACCATATGCAAATGAACAATTCTAGCTGAATTTCGAATAGTGTTTCAACTTCGGAATGAAAATGGCTCGGAGAGCTTAAATGGTTGAAAACGAATAATCGAGATGCAAGACCGCCTCGGTAGCCCATTTACCAGCGACATTGTGCTTAATTTTATTTATCGATCGATTTAGCCGGCCGATGCGATTTATCCCGGTAATTGCGAAGCGACCCGGTTGGAATCGGAGCAAGATTGAAATCGGAAGGTCGCCGCGAGAAAACCGTGCTCTCGAAGCGATACAAAAGGGTCCACCGGCAAAACGGTGTTCGACACCTGTCTCGCACCGGTCTCCTTGCTCCAGAAACCGAGTCCTCCGAGTCATTAGCGAATTAGGACACACCGACCCTAACCCAAGAAACGCAGCGACGAAGTGGATCGCGTTGTTCCGACGCGGATACACGTGCAACCGCGGCAGCTTTAACGCGAGGACAAAAGCACACCCCGGTTGCTGCATCCAGTCTTCTCTCTTTCTCTCTCCTTCCCCCGTTGCATTTCACCTACTTATCCCCGGTGTACACAGACAATTCGCACGTGCACGTTCGATCGCTCGCGTGCACGAGTCGCCAGGCTCCCGAACCTGCGAATCGAGTTTCCCTACTAACGAACTTAGTTTCGCACACCTGTGTCCTGCACGGTGGATTTACCTTTGAACATATTTTATGCCGGCGTCTTTAATCGTTCCTCCAAGAATAGTCTAATCGAATTTAGGCTGCCGCACCTGTATCCCGTGACGTTGCAATGCAACTAAAATGCAACGTAACTGCAGGGAACAATTTCGGATCTCGTAAAATCACTCTTCTTTTTCTGCGAGGACAAACTACGATATATAGTTAGTTGAAACTGTACTCGAATAAAAATGGCGCCCGTCGTATAGCGATGTCAACTCGAAGACAGTCCGCCATGTTTTATCCTGGCCGAGGGTTTTTCTCATCCAGCGAACTTCTCGAGATGTTTCTTTTATCTTAGATGTTATTCTTAGATGTCATTTACTTGGGAAGAAAATTCCCTTCGTCTCAAGTAAATGAAGAAAGTTGTTCCTTGGAAAAACATCTTGCGATGTCTTAGAAGAAGAATAATTTTGTTACAAATTACAATGTGAAAGCTGTTGTTTATGCCTCGTTTGGTTACGGAGCAATTGTTGAAAGACCTATTAACCCCTTGGGTACGGATTTATTTGAGAAAATATTTGCATGTGGAACGGAAATAATTTTTGGTTGCTTGGAGTAGTATGTAAAGGCAGTACATTTTACGTAAGAATGTATTTATTTCTAAAATATTGGTGACATATGTAGTATTAAGATGTCTTCAACTAATTAGAATTGCAAAACAAAAAAAAAACAAAAAACTTGGGAAACCAAGTGAATGACGTATCTCAGATGTCAAATGTACCTAAAAGTTTAATTTTTGGTTTGACGTCTTAGACACGTCATCCGCTCTTAGGGGAAAAAAGTGAATGACGTGTCTCAGACGTCAAATGTACCCAAGGGGTTAATAGGCTTCCGGTCGGTAAAGTGTTAATATTGATTCTGATAGTTGAAGAAGGTGTTGTAACGATTGTCGAAATTGTTCTAATGCGCTGTGCCCGTGTTATCGTTTAGGGAAGCTCGTTTCCTGAAGGGTAGGGGGTGCTGTCAGGAAAATTGTCTATTATTGGTCAAAAAATGTATCTGCATAGGTGGTGGAAGTGTGTTAACCCTTAACACTATTGATAGAGCTTCTATAACTGTATTTGCGTTTAAGAAGTCGCTAAATATTCAAGTGTCGCACGTAAGAGTTATAGTAATAAACTTTCTGTGCACAAAAGAAAATAAACCATGTACAATGCTCGCCTGTACATTGGAAACTATCACGATTTTCGAATTAAAATTGCTCGGAGTGCAAAGGATTAAAAATTGAAATGGTGATCGAGGTGTGGTGGGGATAAGGTACCGGTCGCTGAATTTGATGTAACAGATCCTGTCGGCAAATATTAAAGAATGTGCCAAAACATTTGGCGATCGACTGAGTTTACCCCGGTTTCCCGACCTTCTGGTTCGCAATAACGTCTGCTAATTTATTGGTTTATTAACCTTGCTCGCGGTCAAGAAAATTTGCCTGACCTTTTCGTCGGTTTTTAGGACGCAACACGATCTAATGTCGTCCGATTTTGTCAACAGGACGTCGCGTTCATGAATCCTGCCAACGTTGTGTTCGTCTATATGCTGGTGAGGGAGCTGGTCGACGGCGACGAGGCTTCCGAACGAGAGCTTCAAGCGACCGTGCTGACGTGCCTGTACCTGAGCTACAGCTACATGGGCAACGAGATTAGCTACCCGTTGAAGCCGTTCCTCGTCGAGGACAGCAAAGACAAGTTCTGGGACAGGTGTCTGCTGATCGTGAACCGACTGAGCGCCGAGATGCTGCGAATCAACAGCGAGCCTGGATTCTTCACCGAAATCTTCACCGAGCTGAAGGTACATCTTATTTTACATCTGAATTTGTTTTCTATTTAATTGAAACTTTGCGTTAATTTTGGGACAGCCTTTAGCTTGTGGTCGTCTCCCGATTGCGCGTTCAAGTGGTTTGCCAAGCCCCGAATTTGTTCGAATCGAGTCCTCCGCGTCGCTTCTCGAACTATCAGAATTTCCAAAATGCAGGGGCAATCGAATAAGTCTGAGAAAATTGTAAAAGGGTTAAACTAACGAAATGCTATGTGTGCTCAGGCCTGCGGTACCGGTAGCCGAAGTAGTGTGCCTGGCAGCGGCCTCGAGCGGAGCCTCGTCGTCTCCGGAGTCGCGGTATCCACCAAGGCGGCTTGACGGAGCTACACACACCTGCTGGTGCGCATCACCAGGTACGGCTGCGACGTCACGACACTCTGACAACGGCCGTCACGACGAGGAGGATCTGCCCTCGCAGCTTGACCCCAGCGCATCGACCTCGACCTCGACGTTGTACCGACAACAGTCTCAGCCGCAGCCGCAGCCGCAACAACACCATCACCATCATCATCACCACCATCACCATCACCGCTCGAGCCGGGACGAAGGGGACCCGGCCGGCCGGTGTCCGTCCTGCGGGAATAAGCGTCGCATAGAGATCTCGTACACGATCGAGGACCTGGACGCGATCGAGCCGGCGCCGCTCGAGTCGCAGAGGACGCCGACCCAGAGGACCTGCAGCTGCGAGGTCGTCGAGGCGCCTCGCCCGGCCGAGAGGGAACGGGGCGATCTGCGAAAGTACCGTAGCACCGACTCCAGATGGATGGACAGCAGCTTCCTGTCGCCGGACGACGAGATCTGGGACCTGAAGAAGAGCACCACGGAGGACACCGAGTTCCGCTGGGAGTTGCACACGTCGCACACCGACCTCGACCTCGCCAAGAAGACGAAATGCAGCTACCACAGTCTCACGCCCGAGGAGAAGAAGCCGCACGACATCCAACGAGGCGATCTCCGGAAGCATCACAGCGCCGAGACGGACAAGTGGTCGGTAAAAGTGGACTACCTGCAGCCGCCGATGCACGACCTGCGAAAGCACAGCAGCGACGACACCCGGATGGCCAGGGAGGCGAGGTTCCTGCAGGTGCCGGAAGTGCTCCCGAACCCGAAGCCCAGATGCACGTGTCCGAAATCAAAGGCTCTGTCACCGTCGCCGCCGGCGCCGGCATCGATACCGTCTCGAACGCCGTCGCCGACGCCGGCGCTGGCATTGACGCCGCCTCTGCCTCCGCCCGTGATAGAGCCGAGGGAGCCGCGGGAATCGCGGGAGCCACGGGAGCCGAGGGAGCCGCGAGAGCAACGGGAACCTAGAGAGCAAAGGTCGCCGAGAGAGCCAAGAGAACCAAGGGAGCCAAAGCCATCAAAATCGCCTAAGGCGCCATCAAAGTCGCCTAAGGCGCCATCAAAGTCGCCTAAGGCGCCAGAAAAGCCTCTTCCAGCTCCTCCAACAACGCTCCTTCCAGCAGAACCGGAACGCAAGAAGCTCTACTACTCCGCGTCTCTGAACGTCGAACGCCCGGAGGACGCAACTGCGGCAGCATCCGCTTCGGAAAGGCCGGAGCTGAAGAAGCAGGTGAGCGAGGACCCCAGGCCAGCTCGCAGAGACAGGCCGAAGCTGGAGCGTTCTCAGGCCAGGGTGGACAGTCAGGCGTCGAGAAAGTGGGGCGCGAAGGAGAAGGTGGCGAGCCCTGAGGAAGGGAAGAAACCGCGGCCAAGATGGGCGCTGAAGCCGCACTTCTCGCTGCCGGTGGAGGAGAAGAAGTCCCGCTGGAGGAGCCAGGATTCCACCGAGGGCTTCAAGTCGAAGAGCCTGAAGGAGCGACCGAAGTACAGCATCCGCAGGAGCATGTCCCCGGAGCCGGACCCTCGTCAGATCAACAAGCTGGAGAACAGGATAGTTCGTCGGCTGATCTCGCCCGAGATCATGATCAGCGGCGCGAGGTGGGCGCCGTACGAGAACGACTCTCCGCTGCCGACGATCGGCGTGAAGAAGCGGGAGCCGACGAAGCACATCAGCGAGATCAAATGGACGCCATACGACGGCTCGCCACCCCCGGCGGACGACGAGGGTGCAGGCGGAGGAGGTGGTGGTAGTTTCGCGGTGCAGGAGCCGGAGGATGACAAGCCTTGGTCGCCGTTCCACAACGTCACGCCGACGCACCATCCGCCGCCGGAAGCGACGCCGTGCCGCAGCGACGACGAAGATTTCCGCTGGCGAATCCTGAACCAGGTGTCCGCGTTCCCAATTTATCAAGGTGGGTGGAAGGATGAGTCGCCGGAGAGAACGCCGCCCCGGGTACAGTCGCCGGTCGAACTGTCCACACCCATATGGTCGCCTCTAGTTCCAGCTTCACCGGTGAAAAGGCAACGGTCCCAACAGCAGTACTCGCCGCAACTGCAGCCGCAGCCGCAGCAGCCGCCGCCGCAGCAGCAGCAGCAGAGGAAGAGCTTGTCGAAGATCCGCGGTCTGTCGAAGAAGAAGGTGTTCAGAGCCAGATCGGAGAGCAGTCATCATCCGCCGGCGCAGCCGCCGCCGTCGATCGCCGTCGAGGAGACCAGAGAACGTCGGGAGCCGCCGACGGTGATCGTCAGGGCGGCCAGCGAGGAGCCGAAGAGGCAGAGGCCGCAGCTGACCCGGTCGAAGGCGTTGCTGGAGGTGCCGGTGGCCAGCGGGATCGGCAAGAGGTCGCTCAGCGAGGAGGTGCCCCAGAGGTCACGGGAGCGTCCTCGCGCGCCCCATAGGGCCCGAAGCGAGGAGGCCCCTCGTTACGACGATCCGTGGTACGCCAACGAGCAGGGCATCACTCGCCAGGCCACCGAACTGAGGGAGTATGTGACCACGGTTTGAGAACATCGTTTTCTTGGGGGCTGAAACATTGACGGTACTCGATGATCGAGCAACGGGAGAGCGAGGGAGAGAAAGATAGCGAAAGAAAGAGAGATAAGAGCGAGAGAAAGAGAGAAAGAGTAAGAGAGAGAGAGAGAGAGAGAGAGAGAAAGAGAGCGACGGAAGTTATTTTGTACAATTCGTTTCCCCACCTACCAGTGCATCGCGTCGCGACTTACTGGACGTGGAGGGGGGCGGGGGAAAAGAGGGGGCGGGGGAAATGTGGGGGCGTAGTTAGCTCGCTTAGATGATTTTGTACCGTGTTTTCCGAGATTTTAGGAACTGACGCGACGTCGACGCGCGAACAACAACCAAGCACGAGCGAAACGCGTTCCGCGGCCGGGCGATCGCGAGAACCGTAATAATGTATATTTTTGCGTCTGATTCGCTTTGTCTAAATTGCACACAATACACACGCGTGCGCGAAGCAAGAGGACCGACGATCGTTGACGAACGAGAATGTATGTGTGTGTGTGAGAGAGAGAGAGAGAGAAAGAGTGTCTGAGAAAGAGAGATCCGGAGGACACACCACCGTACATCGACCGCCATCCGTGTGGATCCATGGGAGGCGAACCGAGGCGTGACAGGGGACCGAGAGAGACATCTTCTTCGTTAGCTTAGCCAAGATCGAGAAGATCGAGGAATGGAGAGGGACGCCATTCGAAGTGCAAGGATCGATCCTGGATCCCGAATGGGACCGTTAGAGAGGAAATCGAGGTCCGACAGACGGTGTTCTTCATTGGTCCAGCCAAGATCGAGAAGATTGAGCAATGGAGAGGGATGGACGCTATCTGGGGAGCAAGGATCGATTCTGGATCCTGAATGGGACCCTTAGAGAGGTAACCAAAGTCCAACAGGCTGTGTTCTTCTTTGTCCCAACCAAGACCGAGAAGATCGATCAATGGAGAGGGATGGACGCTATCTGGGGAGCAAGGATCGATCCTGGATCCTGAATAGAATCACAAGAAAGAAAACCAAGGTCCTACAAGCGCTTCTTCTTTGTCCCAGCCAAGACTGAGAAAATCGAGGAATGGAGAGGGACGCTATCCGGAGAGCTAGGATCGATCCTGGATCCCGAATGGGACCTTGAGAAATAAAACCGAGGTCCTACAAGCGCTTCTT
This sequence comes from Agapostemon virescens, assembly GCA_028453745.1. Lineage (NCBI taxonomy): Eukaryota > Metazoa > Arthropoda > Insecta > Hymenoptera > Halictidae > Agapostemon > Agapostemon virescens. The sequence goes on from CM052085.1 coordinate 3,307,118, forward strand.
CTTTGTCTCAACCAAGATCGAGAAGATTGAGCAATGGAGAGGGAAGGACGCCATCCAGGGAGCAAGGATCGATCCTGGATCCTGAATAGTTTCGCGAAAAATAAAACCAAGGTCTTACAAGCGCTTATTCGTTAGCCTAGCCAAGACCGAGAAGATCGATCAATGGAGAAGGAAGGACGCCATCCGGAGAGCTAAGATCGATCCTGGATCCTGAATAGTTTCGCGAAAAATAAAACCAAGGTCTTACAAGCGCTTCTTCTTTGTCCCAACCAAGATCGAGAAGATCGAGCAATGGAAAGAGACGCCATCCGGAGAGCTAGGATCAATCCTGGATCCCGAATAGTTTCGCAAGAAAGAAAACCGAGGTCCGACAAACGCTTCTTCTTGGTCGGGGATCAAAGATCGATCCTGGATCCCGAATGGAACCGTTAGAGAAGGAAAAAGGGAGGGAGAGGGAGAAGATGGAGAATCCTCGAGGATCCTGAAGAACAGCGGCTGGGAGGAACGAAGAAAATCATGGCAAGGTTTAGGATCCACTCTGGACATTCGGTTTCGAGCGAACCGGCGACCGTTTTGATACACCAGCCGGGACTTATCGTTCGGCAGTGAACTTCCTTCGACGACGCTACTTCGTCGACGACGAACTTCCTTGATCGGCGCGGTTCGTCGCCCGTCGACGAGCGGCCGACGGGAACGTTCGCGGTGGCGGCGTTTCAATCGATTTCGATTGCCGATTACGTACAGAACATGTAATACTCGACTTAAAGGTACACCGACTTAACGATAATAATTACGAGCTTAGTTGTTAAGCATAGCTGATATAAGAAGACCGTGTGCGTGCGGAGCTGGCCGAGGAGCGGCTGCCCGATCCGCCTTCGTCGCCGCCAGTGAAACCTGAAAAGGGGAACGAGGAATGGCGGATCGGGCAGCGGATTGCCCGGTCGTCGTTTAGACGACAGCGTGGAAAGGAAAGAGAAAGGAACGGCGTGAAACAAATTCGGTAAATGGATGACGATCGACGTGGTCCGAGGACTGCCGGAATACCAAAGTTTGCTCAGCGAGAGGGGGACACTTTCGCTACGATTCCTTTCTGTTTCGACGGGGCGAGAACGCGGGGACGATCCACGAGGTACCGGTACGATCGAACGATTATTGGATCGCCGTGCGATTATGGGATCGCCGTGCGATCATCCGGAAGCGACGAAGATGCTTGGGTCTGTTTCCGGAAGGAGACGTTCGATGCTGCTGCAGACGATTGTCTGAACTTTGATCTTTTTCTCGAAAGAGGACACCGATTTGTGTAGTTCAGCGTTGCTTCGAGCAGCGAGAATGTGTCAGACAAATGTTTTGATTGCGAGCACATTTCGAGTGTCCTTCGTCGAGAAAACAGATCGCAGTGTTTTTCCGATGAATATAGTCGTGTTTTGGAAGCATGGCGAACATTCCTGATGTCGGAAATGATTTTCGTAATGGAGGGGAGTTAGGGTAAAGCGTTCGACGCTTGTTAGACGTGGAATCGCCGATAAGGTGATGCTAGAAACGTTCGGGAACGCATTTGTGGAGGATCGAGACTTCCGGCAGCTTGTTTTGAGGGAAAGAGATGGAAGAATAAAAGCGCGAACCGTTAAATAGTTGTTGAACGTTGAATTACAAATGTGCCAACGCTGAATCCAATTGGGCACACTCGTTGATCGCGATTAGAATAGGAGAAGGTCCAGAAGTGACTCGAATTTCGAACTATAGTGAATGTTGAGGGCCCCACAAATGATTCCCAATAGAGAAAGAATAAAAGAA
>CM052085.1:3320173-3333904 GCA_028453745.1 Agapostemon virescens
TACATCGAAGAATCCGCGAAATGGCGGCCGAGCATATTGCGAGGGCAGCGATTTCGAGCGAGAAAAGCGCTCGGCTCGGTTCCGGGGCTGATTCGAGCGAAGGCGCACGAACGCCGCTGTTGATAAGGCGAAAGAAAATGAAAAAATGAACGGTGTACTATAGATAGCGATATTCGTTTCTTCTCGAGCGTACACGAGGACGTTGAATACGTAACAAAGACCGTAAACTATATAGGTTCTTTCTTTCGTAGTGCGTACAGTTAATCATTGATTCCGGCGCGTCGTTGGCGCGCACTGTATAAAACGCAGATCACTATACATAGCCGATGGTAAAATATGTTTCGTCGATTATACGTGGCCGGCTCTTGCGGACCGTGTCGAAAAGCGAATCTTCGTCCGGGAGCATGTTGCTTCTGTTTGTGGGGTCGGACTCGGGCACGTTGAAAACGCTGTAAAAATGATAAAAATGAAAAAAGCTACATTTTATCTGTGCTGCCATGAGCGTTTAACGAAAACTTAGGTGAACGAGGAGAGTGTGAACGTGAAAGAGAAAAAGAGAGAGGGAGGAACGGGGTGAAAGAACGGCTGAGAGAGAGAAACGGGGAGGAAGAGTCTGTGTTCGAATGCATGGATATGTGTGTGTGTGTGCGAGAGAGAGAGAGAGAGAGAGAGAGAGAGAGAGAGAGAGAGAGAGGGAGAGAGAGTATGTGTAAGGGTGCCAGAAAGAGAGTCAAGTGGACAGACGAAGCCAAAGTATATAATTAATGAAATGACACCCGGGTTACACACTGATCATGTACACGAACACGATGGAACGGGGACAGACGAACATGAATATATAAATATATAAAGTACACACACATATATAGATAATTTATTATATATATATATATAAAATTATCATATATAAACAATTTATTATATATGTATATTTATTATATGTATATAATTCATTACATATATATACAATTTATTATATGCGTATAATTTATTATATATATATATATATGCAATTTATTATGTGTATATAATTCATTACATATAAATGCAATTTATTATATGCGTATCATTTATTGAATATATATGTGCAATTTATTATATGTATATAATTTATTACATATATATACAATTTATTATATGCGTATAATTTATTATATATATATATGCAATTTATTATATGTATATAATTTATTACGTATGTATACAATTTATTATATGCGTATAATTTATTATATATATATATATACAATTTATTATATATATTTCTTATATATATATATATATATATATATATATATATATATAATTTATTATGTATGTATATATATATATATACACACACACAGACACACTAATTGTATACATGTTCGTACAGGCATACAGAAACACGTACACGCATAGAGACACGCGCAGACACACGCCCGACGATTGTAATTAAATAAGTACTTTAATCCCGAGAATAAATAAAAAGAAAAAAAAGAAGGTAAGAAGAAGAAGAAGAATTCGTTTCGCGGTACAAGAGAATGATTTTAGGAGCCTTCGTGTTGAATAATTAGCAGTCTCATTCCATGTATCATATAATCGAGAGATCGAGTGACCGTGATCAGTACGTATATAACGATAAAATCATTAAATGAACAAAAAAAAGTAAAAAGCGTAAAATAAAAAGATGATAAGACGTGGAGAGGAAAGAGACGAAGAAAATTTAAGATGCGAAGCGACGAAATTGAACCAGCTTCAGCGATGGTTCTTAGTGTGTACTGTATTTCGAATGTGATCGATTTGTTGTTTACGTCCCTGAATTATTGTTGCGTTGAGCTTTTTATTATTGCTATTAAATTATTATTATTATTATTATTATTATTATTAGTATTGCTATTATTATTATTATTATTATTATTATTATTATTATTATTGCGTTTATCATAAACGATTGTACGTCGATATTTCTATGATTATTATCAGTATTATTATCAACTTGAATTATTATCGTGATTATGATTATCCGTCGATGGTATTATTCATCGATTATTGTCGTTTTGTTTATCCAGATTTGCGAGAACTATAATAAACGTAACCGCGAGTATTATTAGAATTATTGCCGCGACCATTGCTATTGCATACTATTTATTACGATCATTATTATCACTATTTATTATCATTGTAATCATTACTCGCGTGAGGAAGACGAACCGCCGATTTTTCATTTTACTAGTTGAATTTCTCTAGACCCAATTAGAGTACTGTCGATACTCAGTCTCCCCCGTCCCCGATCTATTTGATTTTCGTCGAACAAATCCAAAATGGACGATGCCACGCGTTGCAGGACACATAAATCTTGCGTAATAGAGTGATGGATTTACCTGTGCTACAAAATGCAGTATACAACCCGTAAATATGAGGTCAATGTTGATTTGTTTAAATAAATGTAAGTTTGAAAATCCATGGAAACGGCTTAATCATTTTACGCACGACCCAGGTGAATTTCGAACGCGATTCAACGATGCTCCTTAAAAGTAATGATCCCTGGGATCATTTCAACCCTTTTACACTCCGAGCAATTTTAATTCCAAAATCAAGGCATTTCTTTTCTTGCATATCGAATTTATTATCGTTATTCTTACGAGCAACAATTCAATTTTTAATAATGTAATTACACTGTATTATATTAATAGCGTAATAGTTGTTTTGTATAATAGTATGAAAATTCTTAGTGTCGCCTCAAAGGAGTCATTGAAGTGCTAAGGATTAAGAAACAGTTCTTCTATTCGAAATTTGCGTCTTTCTGTTTCGAAGAAATGTGTCGAAACTGTGTGAATATATTTTTAAATCATGCGAATGTAATGTACAGAACGCGATAAGTTCATATTAATTCCATAGTGATTATACGTGCAAATGATTCGTGCCGCGAGGGCCGTTAGATTAGATGCTGAAACCGGCACGAATCATCTGCTTCGTAAAATTTAAAAATAGCGCCATTCCTCGTAGCGGCAAAACGCTCAAACTTGTAGTACTTTTTACCGACAGAGGAATCTTTTTCGGAAAACGTCTGTCGCGCCATCTGTAACGAAATTATGAACTTGATAGATATATGTTACCAACAGAAAGTAAAGTCTAATTGAATTGTAAATATATTCTTAGAAGAATAAGTTATCTTGTGAGTTAGCTTTTAAGTGCCCTTTTAAATTATCCCCTGGTGTGAAGCGGGAGTACTCTATGTCCCTAGTAATGGTTTCAACAGCTCGAAGAAAGTGGTATCTTTGCAATTTGTTTGATACGGAATAATGAAATAATTTAATATTGACAGGAAGAAGAATGTAGATAGCAAAGCTTGTAATTGTTATACAATCAGGTAGTTACTTTGACGTAAGTAATCAATTCGTATTGTCATCGAAAATCTTTAAGATTGTTGTTCCGGTGAGGTTAACGAGGTTTATTTGAACAAGTCTTAATACAGACGAGAAATACATGTCAACATGAGTATTGCTAAGCATGTAGTACATAAATACGTGAACGATGCGAACGAAGTATACAGAGCATTAAACGGAGTATTTGTTATTTTCAAACCTACGGGTTCCGTGTTTGCAAAATTGAGATCAACGATCGTCTTAAATTTATGTAGAGGTAATAGTACTTGTTTTATCGAGCGAAACATTCTATTTCAGCATCATGTATTTTCTATATTTTGGGATTTATAGATTTAAATGAAATGCATGTAAGACCTCCGTGTAAATACGTTTCTATAGAAGGTCCTACAAACGAACATATGGAGGTTATTGTACGCGATAGTTACGCCGATAATACATTGGTAGTAGGACCTCGGTATCAACTGCAAGACTTTCGGATAGCGTGTACAAAATTAATGCCATCAGATTCTTCTGGAGTTACTGTTTGTGGTATCAACTCTGGTAATGGTATAATACAAAAACTAAAAGATTCGAAAGTTACAAGATTCTACAAAGTTAAAGGAGTACTTGGTCACGCAACAGATAACTATTTCACTTCTGGTAAAATAGTTGAAAGAACTACCTATAGACACATACGTCGTGGTCATATAGACAAAATATGCAGTGCCATGCAAGCTTCTCATCAAAGGAAGATGTACGAGTAAGTACCAAAATTGATAACTTGTATAAAAATTCTTTTCATTCTTGAGTTAGCAAGATAAATTGAACATCATGCATATACATTCATTTGCCTTGTTAATGATTCCTACACATTGAAACTAGTTTTAACATTCTTAAATTCTTAAATTTTTCTATATTTCCACAGATTATGTGGACTAGATATACAAACTCAAACAGCGTACGATCTGGCAGTAAAAGGTTTATTAAGACCAGCAGACTCAGGTGTTCCTCTAATCTATACAATTAAATGCATCGATTTTTCACCCCCAGAGTTTGTATTAGGCAAGTAATATCTGCACCATTAAAAATTTTGACCTATTGTATCATTAGATTGTGGATTTTTATGCAAAGTAAAAATTGTCTAAATCAATTATAAAAAGCCGAAATTGAGTAAAAATATATTTTGTTTTAACTTTAAAAAATAGAAAATAATATCAATATCCTTAAATTCTTCTATCTTCTCAATTTTGTAATTGATCTATTAATCATTGTCATGAATGCATAAAAGCTGCAGTCTATGTATTATAAATTTATGAAAGCCTACTCAGATAACGTGTTTTCTTTAATGCAACACAATTTTATAGAAATCATTTGTGTAAACGAATATGAAATGTACCTGAAGACTATAATTCACGAGATTGGACTGAAACTTCATAGCACAGCCACCTGTACTCAAATTCTCTGCCTTCAAGATGGTTTATTTACTTTGGAGCACGCATTATTAATGAAAAATTGGAATGTGAAATCTATCTTAAACAGCATTAGCGTTTGTCGAAGGATTCTTCTGAAGAATAAACGTGTGTTGCACGGCGATAGTCCTGTATTGGTAGATTATAATTCCGAAACTACGCCCGCAGAACTCGAGAAACAATAATCGGCATGAATATAATTCATCAATTTTGTACAAAATGTACCATACGCAATAAAATATTTTTAACACAAATATTAAAGATTTATTATACTATTATTGTACGTTTATTACACATTTAATACAAACGGTGTATCAACTTCGATTGCAACGCATTAATCTTCTTCAGTACGGTTACGTTTCGCCTCGACTCCTTGTACAATACTGACTGATCTCGAGTCATCTTGTTTATCTGTAACTTTCATAAATCTTCCTCGAGATTTATGTTTATTAGGCCACTGTTGCATTTTCATACTTTTAGCTATGACACGCTTTTGATGATCCAATTGTGGGAACAAATCTGTAAGAAAAATATTAGTGAAGTAAAAATTACACTTTCTATATGAACTCAGAAACTTAAACCATTATGAAGTTCCATAATTTTTTTTAATTACCAAATTCGAGAAATTTTTATACCTTGTGATTTGTCTAGAGCTTCTTTGGCCGAGTTCATCTCCGCTTCTTGTATGCTATGGCCCGATGCTTTTGCCAATCGTTTCCCTTGGAAGTATACAGCTACAGTGTACACCCTAGTATTTGTAGGACCCTTGCATTCGATTACTCTGAAAATGAAATTTAGTAATTAGTGGCCGACACTGCATTTAAATGCAAAATATTATATAACTAAAAAACGTACTTGTACACAGGAATGTCAGGCTCTCCGCCGTCCATTGTCCTTAATGTTAAACAACACTGTTGTAATTTACTCTTTGGATCATTCCAATCTTGATTCATGATAAAGTCTTGCAAGCGTGGGAAAAAGCACACGTCACAGAAAACATGACAGTACTCTAAACCCTTGTCGACGTAAAGAGCTCCTAAAAATGATTCGAGCAAATCAGCTCTGTCTTTGGTTTTTAATTCGGCTTTTGGATTTCCATAAAGCGCGTATTGAGTCATGCCTAAATCATCACAGACAACGGCTTGCGTTTTATTATTAACAAGGGAACTTCGTAAAAGCTGCAAAATATACAGATATTACATTACAATTCTTAATGAAATAATTAAATTATACTACTTACCGACAGGTGACCCTCGTGATGTTCTGGAAAATACTTGTACAAATACTCTGAAACTATGAGTTGCAATACAGTGTCCCCTAAAAATTCTAAACGTTGATTCGAACCTAACGTTAAGTTCGTATATCCTATGCTGCGATCGGTAAATGCTCTCGCCAGAAGACGAATATGATTAAACTTGATGCCGATAGACTCTTCGAATTCTGTTAATTTCTGTACGGAACAAAATATTAATTAAAGATCAAGTCTTCCAACGTTTAACGTTACATTCATCAACATGTATAATAAATTTCACTGTGTCTCATTTGCACTTACCGATCGAATACACGAATATTTTTCATGTACCAACTAGAGATAATTTAAATGACACATTTAGCTGAACTTCCTGTATTTACCTGTAACAATTCGAAACTCGGTATCCATCGTCTGTCGCCAGTCGGCTCCTGCTCTTGCAAAGGATGTTTCGGATAATTGACCCACACTCTCGTAAGATCTTCTTCGTCTTTGAACAGCGTTTCGCCGAATACTTTGTCAGCTACCTCTATGCCTCCGTCGAGGAACAGCGAGCCCATCAACGCTTCGAAACAATTCGCCATAGCATGTCTCAATTCCAGATCGTGGCAAAGATCACTACCGTGGGCGTAGAGCATGTATTCCTCCAAGTTCAGTTTCTTCGCCAACACGGCAAGATGTTGATTTTGAACGATTGCTGCTCTGTAAGTTGCCAAACCACCTTCTTCCAAGTCAGGGAACATGTGAAACAGATGAATCGACGTCAGAAACTCGACGACCGCGTCTCCAAGAAATTCCAATCTCTCGTTATGTGCTATAGAGGATTCAGTTTCTGTTCTAGCACCGAATCTGGACATTATGTTGATCAGTGTATTGATACCACGTTTCCGCGTGTTCATGTAATGGATTCGTCGATCGCCATACTCGGGCTGCCTGATTCCACAATTGGTCAATGAATTTCTAGCATGGTCTGGATTCGTACCGAAATTCTCGCGGTAGCTCGGATGCGTTAGCGCTAATTGAAGGAGATACCTATTCTTAAACTCGTATCCTAAAGTTCGCTCCAAATTATCCAAGGATTTGTGGAATCTCAAATGGCAAACCAGCACGGGAATCAACATGGCATGCTGTACTATGTCGCACATGATTCCCGTCCTGTAAAATCCCTCGGAACTAACATCCACGGTGACGTCACGTTTCATTTTACTTTGCGTTCGTAGTTCTTGAAGCTTGTTCTCTTTCGCTTCTAGCTTTCTCTTGTCTTCGAACGATGGCTTTGGCATGTTGGCTAACAAGTGGCGAAATTTCACGTAGTCCCTCCATGCTTTCTGGTAACTGGAATGAGAAGCGCGAAGTTGAAACATTTTATTCAGGAATTTATTCGGAATTCTGAGTATATATATTGGAGATTCCGACCATATTAAAATTTTCGCGCATTTTAAAATAAGAGCGCATATACTTACTCCGCATTTCCTGCGTAACTAAGTTGTGGAGGTCGAATTCCAAAATGAACAATTTCTGGGTAAGCGGTCACTCCAGGAGATAGATCGGTTTGATTCCTGTCCAACTGGTCCACGCGAACGCTGCACGGCTTTTTTCCAGGGAACGTAACTATCATACCTTTCACTTCGTCTGCGAAATTCTGCCACTTGTGCTGCGGCATTTCTACTAGTTTCGGTAAATCTGCAGGATCTATTAATAGTTTACTACTTTTTATCAAATAATTTAGTACTTCGTTCATAGACAGAATTTCTTGTCCATTGTCGGCCAAGTCGCGCACGAATCTCGGCATGAAATGAAACTGTCCACAGCCAGATTTATCTTGCGCGGCTTGTAGATCGAAATCGACAAGCTCCAATACTTCCTTAAATAAATAAGTTTCTGAAAATAGAAGTTACATGTTAAACGTATGCTAAGCCAAAATAGGGCGAGTAGAAAGCATGATGAATCTTACGAAAGAAATCCAATTCTTGAATAGTAAAATTTTCGGGTAACTTCTCATCTATGTACAAAATCGTATATTCTATATTAAATCTGATAACTTTGCACGTCGGCAGTTTGACGAGAGGAAAATGAGAGAGCATCGAGAACCCTTCGAATATAAATTCGTGTTCGTCGTGCTTGATAATTGTCGGCGTTTTAGTCAGAAAATTCGTCGGCGGGCTGATTGTTATTCGGTAATGATATAGTCTATCCGCATTCGTCGAATTCAAATCACATTTATTTATTGCCCCTTCTCCCGCGTAAATGCCATGCCGAATTCCCGATCTTCTTGACTTCGCACTGCATCTGCACAGTGGTCCATCGTTCATCTGAAATATATCAAATTTTTGTTAAGAAGTCATCAACAATAAATTTACGGAATTTACGTATTTATGTGCAAATGAGAGTGCAAGTATACGTACTTCCCCTGGATCATTGAACCACATTTCCGGATGTAACCTTTGTGGATGCGATTTCTTTGCCATTAGTTCCTCCATTGTTCTATCATCTTCGTCCATTGAGCTATCACTATCCGAAGAAGAGCTGCTACAAACTTCTGACTTGTGTCTACATAAACGTGCTCTAGTTTTTCTTGGTGGTGGTTCATAAGGAGGCTGTGAAATCGTTTAAATATAATTTCAAGAAGAAACACGTTGTTATTCAGCTTCCGTTTCTTGCAATCAAAATGAGCAATTTTTATTTGATATACCTGTAGAGCTCTTGCAGTTGCAGCTCTATCTAACAATATTTTCCGAAATATTTCACATAATTCGTGCAATTTTTGCGTGCCTCTCATTATTTTCGGATTACTATCGTCTCTGCTATAATACAAATCTGCCGGCGCCGTGCGTGTCCAAACTTTCCTCACATTTTCCATTATACCTTCTGGTCCCATTGCCGACAATTCGTCCATTTTCCTTTCCATATCTTTACTGGTTGCACAATAATCCTGCCTATAAAACAACATGGTAGTAAGAAGTGTTACATTGATACATAGACGATAATTTCGAATGTTACCTATATTTCTCGAGAAGCAACTCTCTTTCTGTTGGGTCCTTTTTACCAGAAGCATTGTTATTCGGACTACTAGCTTTAGAAGAGTGGGACTCCTGCGATTTCGATCGTTTCCTGCTTCTGTGACTAGAGTATGACCTTTGAGAACGCGACGTATACATGGAATTCCTTCTGTAAGACGATCTTCTATCTGAAGAGTCTTCGGTGTGCGACCGTTCTCTAGAATTTGATCTATTCCTATGATATTTCGAGTATTTCTCTCTCTGAGAATCGTATCGTGATTTATATGGCGATCTGCTGGATCTGGATCTACTACTTGGACTTCTGGAACGTTTTCTACTAGATGAATGAGTACTGAAGGATTCCTTTTCTTTGCATTTCCAGTCAGATCTCTTACTTTTAAGGGAATCATTACTTTTATCATACACAGGCTTCTTAGTGTCTTCCTGAGCTTTGCTAGTTTCATACCAAGAATTTGAAGTTTCCTGTGGTTTATTCCAATCACAGGAGTAGTTAGAGAAATTCCAGTTGCTGCTGGTATTGTTGTGATAATTAGCTCCATCATTCCAATTTGAATTAAAATTTCCTGCTATAGATTGAGAGTAACTAGAAACCCCATAGTTTTGATCATTGCATTGTGGTTGCATTTGATTTTGGTACGAAACATCGGAGTAAGAGTTTGAAGTATCATTTCTATAACATGGTGTTATAGATTGATATGGAGGCATGAAATTGGCTGATTTAGACTCTGGCATGGAAGGAACAGGCATAGTAGGCACAGACATTGTAGGGACAGGCATAGTAGGAACAGACATAGTAGGAACAGACATGTTATATGGCGGTGGTGGTTGTCCAAAATTAGGTGGTGGAAAGTTTGGAGGAGGCACGGAATAGTATCCCATGTTTTGGGATTGAGGAACTCCTGAATTCCAAAAATACGATTGACCAACATTTGTGGGAGGGTTTGCCATTTCTTCAAAACTACTTTACCTGAAACACAAACAATTATTAAATCATATCGTGATTTAATTATTTTTTATTTATGGAATAATTCAATTGCAGTTCTACACAGTTGTAATTCAAACCTGGATTACTTTAACCTCAATCTTCAGTGTGAATTACAAAATAAAAATTGACGACCGTGTTTGAAATTGTTATTTGAATCTTACACTTTGAATTATAGATTATAAGTAACTGACAACCAGTGATAAAACTTAAACTTACAGAATTAAACATTGACTTGCAGAAGCTATCCTTGAATTCTATATAAGTATAAAGGTAAACATAACCATGTCAGTGACGATAACACAGGTAATTTGAATTGAATTAAACTTCTATGTTGATTTGTACAAGTTTGTACAACTTAGTAGAAGTAAATGGCTAAACTTGTTTTCCAGTATAAATATATCCAATATAAATTTTAAAATTATAAAAATTCAAGTTACCAAGGTTTGACTGTCAACTAGGCATAACGCTTACAAAGCTCTGTAAGGATCTACTGAATCAACGTACATGTATTCCAACAATCTTTGATTTTCTTCGATGAAATAAAATTCCGATAGCAAATTCAGCCATAAAAATAAGTAACAGACGGAGAATTCACCATTCCTCCACTCTGTTTCGACATTTGTTCAGAATAAAATGTGTAATCACTTTTCTCGGAACACTTTGCTCCATTGCGATCAAGTACGACATCTACAGGTGTAAGATACATGTTATCTCTTGTGGTGACCTCTATAAAGCAAAATTAATTCAAGTTTCTCGCAAATAAATGCTCCGTTCATTCACGATTACTATGTATATATGTATCGAAAATATTTCTAATATACTTTATTTCATTCTGTTACCGATTACTTCAGAGACCAGGCGCGTGACGAAGCGTTTCTCTTTTCTCTAATTTTAACAATTTCAATTAATCGAGACGCTTTCAAAAACCGAAGCACCATCTTCTGATCGAACGCGAAACACAATTCAAATTAGTCAAAGAACAATAGAGGATTATAATTGCGAGATAACTTGCCGCAACTTTTATTCCGATTGTTTTAATCAATAACAATCGCAATAAAATATTTATCAAGGTCACGAATATAAAAATTTAAGATAAATTTAATTTTACCATTTGTTTAACCGAGCTATTATCACAGTAAGTGTATTTAATATTCAGATTACAGTTTTGAGAAATTAATCTATACAAATTTTAGGGAAGACTTGGCAATCTAAATATAAATTGTTACACGATGAAATTACGTTACGCGCGCATAGACAATTGGAGGAATTTACAATTTACGTTGTATAGTGCATCAGCGCATTCAATACCGCGTTATTATTGTAAAAGTTATTATTAGTTGATTGTAGAATGCTAATATCGTTCCGTGTTCACGGGATTGATATTATTTATAATTTCAGGTAGCCATGTTCTGCCTTGAGCGTTCAGCATTCAACATGGGCGTTACTTTCGTCGTCTGCAAAGTGTCAAATGCTTTGCGTGCAACGAAAATGTTCAGAGACAGCAGTGGATTTTAGCTGTGCAAAAACATTGAAGGATCGTTCGTGATATCGGCATTCGCTAAATGCCTTCGAGTGAACGAACGACACATATCCATTCGGGTAAATCGGAATTTCTGTTCTACAATGGTCGCAACTTGATACCAAGAAGCATCAATCGTCAGGTATCTGTTTCCGTGCGAATAATTCAATTAAATTGAAAGGAGTTAAAGGCACGCGTTATTCGACGACATTTGAAATTACGCTTTCGTCCATGCAAATCAATAGAACTTTATTTTTAAATGGCCACTCGAGCCCTGATACGAGAGTAGAAGGTTATGCTTCGCCGAGGAACGAACGGTCGAGGTATTAAAACATTTTAAATGATGTGATTATCGATTGTATAGAAAAGAGCGCAATGTTCGCAAGTTACTGGCGTCAAATTGCAGTCGAAAAACCGAATGCCGTAAGAAAACAGTGAATCATCTTTGTCCAGTATCTGAATCAGCTGATCATTGCATTGACAGAAAATTTAGTACGATCGGCGAACGCACGTATCGGTTACCACTCGCTATCAAAAATACTGATATGAGAGAGACATCGTTTTAAATACACGCGTATACATATAGTACTTTTTAAGTGTGCGGTTCAGTAAAAAACAACGAATCAAAGATGTCAGTAAACAGTTCTGTTGCAACAGGCACACCAAGAGGTGGGAATCTACAGAATCGTAATTCTCAAAGATCAACGCTATTGAAAGTAGTGATTTTGGGTGATGGTGGTGTAGGCAAGTCATGTCTTATGAACAGATTCGTATCGAATCATTTCGATGAACATAGTTTTCATACTATCGGAGTGGAGTTCTTGAATAAAGACATTGAGATCAATGGGGAGGCATACACGCTACAAATATGGGACACAGCGGGGCAAGAAAGATTTAGGACCCTTAGAACACCATTTTACAGAGGCTCTGACATCTGTTTGTTGACTTATTCAGTCGATGATAGAACAAGCTTTAAAAATTTAGCACTTTGGAGATCTGAATTTCTTCATTATGCGGATGTTCGAGAGGGATCGACATTCCCATTTATAGTTGTCGGCAATAAAGTAAGCAGAAACAACAAGACGGATTTGGGCATTAAACTGGATCAAAAATATATCTATTCTTAAAAAATTATTAACATAAAGAATTTTATTTGACACCATGTATTGTTCAATTCTGTCTAAAGGAAATAAAAAACTGCTAGTCATGCTGACACTCAATAAAGTAATTTTTACAGGTGGATGTTCCTGACTCTGACAAACAAGTTTCCACAGAAGAAGCTCAAGCTTGGTGCGCTCAAAATGGCGATCCTCCTTTAGTAGAAACATCTGCAAAAGATGCAACCAATGTTGAGACTGCTTTTGGCGCGGCGGTTGCTGCTTGGGCACAACTAGAAGCTAGATTAGAACGTCCACTAGTCGAAGATACGGTCGATCTTTCGAAACAACAATCTCCTCACCGTTCAAGTTGTTGTATGCCAGTGTCCGGTGCTGAGTAGGTCACAGATATAAAAAATTTTAAATATTTTCTGTTTCTTTTTTATGTTTCTCACAAGATAATGCATGAAATCTTATTCTAAATGTCACAATTTTGTTCAGATTATTGAAACGAGCAGTAAGAAAGTAAAAACTATGCATTTTTGTAATGCAAACTGAAGTTCTTCATAACGGACACGCAACATTTGTTTTGCACTTTTAAAGTGTACAGTATAATCGCAAATTGAGTTGACTCTTGCAGATGATTACTGTAACTAGGACATATAAGGACATTATATTGCATAAGTGTATAAGAATTTTATTCTATTTTCTTTGACCTACAAAAAAATTCGTCAGTCTATCGAACGGGACGCGATCGCTTCTTAATTTAGTGGATAGCATTGGCAACATTACTTGACAAATCGAAACCGTTTGCGTCTTATGGCTACCAATTCGTTTCGTTTAAAGGTAATGTTTAGTATTATCATGGCAGTGAGAATTCTGCGCGTAACACGCTTCTTCTTTTAGGTCTAACAAAATAATTTGAAGAGATATCTTGCCTGTCTGCTATACTTTCTTCACAATAAGGTGAATTTCCATTCTATCAATAATTGTTTTGTCGACCGCGTTTTCGTCTATGTTTCTTTGTTGTGTTTAGTTATCAATA
>CM052085.1:3333914-3353602 GCA_028453745.1 Agapostemon virescens
TATTATTATTATTATTATTATTATTATTATTATTATTATTATTATTATTACTACTAGCGAAGTGTACTTTTTACGTTGCCAATCGACGTAACAATGTCTTCATAAACCGGACACGCCTAGTTCTACCGAGAGTGATTCTTTTCTTCCTTTTTCTTCTTCAGTTCATTCGAAATACTCAAATTCAAGTTTATAAAATACGCGGGAGAGATAATGTTTTGTAATTGATCTTTCCAGAATACAACTTTAAAGTGTAAGGTCAAATTGAACGTCCTATTCGTATCACGCTTTTGCAGCTCATGAGCTACAGACAGTATTTTAAGTGTTTCGTACACCATTGGCTTGTGATAAAATAATATTAGTAATAATCATTACCATTAACTGCTTTATAAATAAGGGATAGATATAAAATTGTAATTTAGCTTTGTAATCTAAATTTGCCTTATCCTTGCAGCACAAACTAAGGGCAGTGGTGTAATATACATATATACATATACATACATATACGTGTATGATTTTGAATACGATAAAACAAATGAAGAAAGAACATGCTCTGCTGCTCTTGGAATGTTCTGCAATTGGTGTTTAAAGAATTTCCTACGAAATTAATAATGTTATAAAAAAAAACGGACGAAGCTTTTTGTACAATCCTAAACGTGTATGAAATGCATTTCTAAAGCAATGTGACTTGTTCGAGAAAGCTACGTGTGACTTTAGCGATGCTTTGCATACAGAGAATAAAAGAGTATGTAACGTCATTGTAATTGAGAAAAGAAAATTGTTTCCAGTGACGAAGCTCGCATTAATTTTGTATGTGACGTGCATGCTGGTGCTTTTTGTATAGCTACATGTGGGACATATAAATTCCTAGGCATCGTATTGAAAATGTGTTGGTTCCGAATGCGAACTATATATAGAGTTTAATATCATATCAAGGTGAGACTGACTCACTGACGCTATAACATATAGGATCAGTTCTGTACCAATTAAATACGTTTTATACTATCGATTGCGAACTTCATTAACGATATTACAAATATCACCTTTTGTACAGTATGTGTTGCATTTATTATAGTACATTTTATTTATTCCAAGAATTTAATGATACGACTCAATGTGTGTTTACACTTTATAAAAATTTTATTACTCGGAGAATCCGTTTTTGCAAGGACAAAGAAATAAATAAATATGTTGTAATGCCGCACGAGCACAATGAGTTGCGATCAGTACCGCAAACAAGCAAAGATTATAAATCTTTGCTTCGACTTAGTCGCACTGTGCGTGAGGCCTCTCCTATCGTTTTGGAGGATACGACAATTAATGATGTAAGTGGTGGACAAAAGTGCGCGTCGAGTATGTTACCAAAATTAGATATTTATTTCAAAACTATATACCAAACTTTAAACTTGTAACAAAACGTAGGTGGGATAGACGGTGTGTCGAGTGTTCGTACGAGTGTGAAGGGTTGATGTGGAACTGCCTGATTTCTTGCAGTTTTCTCAGAAGGAAAACTGTAAGCGTCAGGAATTAGGCATAATCGGCTAACTGCATTAGCCAGTTAGGCTTGTTTTTTAAAAAAGTATTGGCCTATCAGTGTGTCCTAAGTGCAGTCCGCGTAGACTGATCAGTGCTGCTATAGAGGGAAAAGTTGTCGCGTTGCGGAACTTCCGTTGGGTCTGGTTCTCGGTGTATCTGAACGGGGCTGTTGGGCCCAGACTCCAGACCCTTTGGAGATTTCGGTTTATGACATGCGACTGACCGCTGAGGGTGTGCAGAAAATTCAACGTGACTAATTGCCGGAATTTTGTTTCCTCAAAAACGACCGTACTGGCTTACGCGTCATAGATGTACCAGACATCCGCGTGCCAAGTGTGGCCGATGCTGGCCGCCTTGTTTCACGGCAATGGCTGAGTTTTATGTCGGTTATTGTCTGATGTGAACAAACGTGACAACGTGGTACACGACGGAATAGATGTTCTGGGCTTGTTTAAAATTGATATAATATATTGGTAAAAATATCTTTGATACCTCACTTAAATTTCTAATTACACAGTCGAATTTGTATTTCTTATTATATTCTACAAATAACAATGGTTTTTCCATGATAATTTCTCTCTCACGACATAGTCGTTTCATCGTAGTAAATGACGCCACACGATGTATGCAATATTCAAGACATTTTTTTTTTCAAACGTTACGGTCGTTCGGACGATTAAACGTGTATAAAATACGTTACATTAATTAAAAGAAAGAAAGAAAGAATAGTAGAATTAAGAATATAAAAGTTTGGTGAAAAGTATGCGCGTATATTTACGATATACTTCTTCCTCGTTGCAAAATTTTTTACCAATATTTACAAATCAAGTGATCTTACAGTAATCTTACAGTATTTTTGTATACAAATTTAATATTTATAGATATCGTTTTATTCGATAACCATTGAACCATGCTACCTTTCTTCTTTTCTAACGAGTAAACTGAAGGATCGCGTTCTGCATGCATGACACAACTTATGCATACAGAATAAACTTAAACTAAAAACGTTCTCCCTCGCCGCACGTTCCTGCGATTATCCTGAAATTCGAAGCTATCATACTTTCTATACATGCTTTGTCACATGTAAATTCATGTTTTCTTGTCTCTCTGAAGTCCCTCACATTGTGAGAACTTTACAATAATGTATAGGCATGTACATTCTCAACGTAAGGATACAACGTTAGACATTGTATCTATTGAAACGGCTAATGACAGTGTTCTGTAACGTCTACGATAACAGACTTTTTCCATCCGAACAGGAAATAACCGATCGCCGCGCCGAACACTACGGCAAAGCCCAACCAGACATTGTAAGTCATGAAGATCAGCATGAGGAAATACGACAGGACGATTTGCACTATGTGTAAGAATGTTTGAAACGTATGCATCCATGACAACATTGTGGGCCTGCACAGATGTAGATACACGGAACAGATTAATGTCAAATCAAATGTCGATCCATTAAAACAATATTTAGACTGCGGATTTTATATATTTACAATAAACAAAAAAGCAGAAGAGATAGGCTAAGAGAATTAATCCCACCACAATAATTCTTGCAAACATTTACATTTAGCAGAAAAATCCGCAGTCTACTTATCAAAGTAGACACGCTATGTCATGCAGTAAACAGTGAAAAAGAAAGAGAAGAGTTGCCAAAGAAAAGTAAAAGCAGAGAAAGAGATTCTGATTCCAAAAGAGATGAGAAGAACGCATGCAAGGGCACAGAGATTGCTTGGTAGAATCTTGAAGAATGCATTTTCACGAACAAGCTGTGTTGTTACAGGAAATGAAAGAAAAAAAAAATAAAAAGAAAGAGAAGAAAAGAATGAAATCTCGTTAAGAGACCAGGCAAACATATTCATTTACTTACGGCTGTTTGTGAATTACTTCTCCAACCCTACTAAAAAATAAAATCAAGTTGAACAATGAATAGAGCAACTCTTTTGCGGAATGGAATTAAGTTAAAAAGAAAGTCGGAGGATCGAGGCTCGACTTGAATCAGAGAACGAAAGACTTACTGGACGACACGGTTATCTTCGGCAACGACGTTCTTCTCCGCCGGCATAGTGACGCGTCTATACTGGAGGGCATTGTAGGTTTTCCAGAACAGGTATTCCCGATAATACTTGAGACCCTCGTAGAGCGCAGCCATGATCATGATACCGATCATGGACCCTACGAGGCCGCCAACCGACGAGATCTTCCACGATTCGAACAACACGTACTCGCAGTATCCACCATGGAATGTCATCTGCAATTACAAATCACCATTCGTTACATCACCCATTGAACTGATCTGCACATTAGTGCTGCACGCTAGTACACCATCGTGAAAGATTTAAATTATTTTGCTCCCAGTTGTTTTTAAATAAAAATTGAGCATACGTTTCCAGGAGACATTTAGCCACATCGTTACTGTTAAGACGGGGCTCCGCCGTCGCGCTCTACGAGCCTGGCGAGCGATCGGCTTTTGTCCGAAACGGTTCTCGTGAGAACCGCTCAATCTAAAATCTCTTGCGTTCGTGATCGCGTTGTGGTAACATCGTGCGTCGTACGTGTATCCATATTTTAACAGTTACTATACTTTCATATCTTTCATTATTTGAAACTACAAAATGGCGACGTTATACGGGGTTCTTGCAAGCTACTGGAACGCAGAAGGAACAAATGCTTTCCAATGTAGACATTGTGCACTCTACCTCCTGCGCTCGCCAACAGGATAGTGGAACGAGACTTTCTCGCTAGTACCTCTGCTCCGCCTTCGATTCATATATACATATATACCGTCCAAGTTGCCTTACCGATGAGTCCTCTAGCAGGCCTAAGACGAAACGTTCTCTTCCTTTTGTCTCCTTTTCTTCCTCTTTTGGAATAACAAAAGAGCAAGTTTTTCAAGCTTGCAAATTTGTTGCCTTGAAACTAATAATAAACAATATTGTATAACGTCGTCGTTTTGTTTGTTTAAATAATTAAAGAAAAAGTAAATACAAAAGCAGAGAAAAGGTGACAAATATTTCTCCAGAAGATATTTCCATTTAGTGCAACTATTATGGAGAAAAAGAAATGGTTTAATTTATCAGATAATTGAAAGCTTAGGATAATGGTCTTGTACCTCTCTTTGATTCTATGGCATCGTTCGTCGATGGATGGTTTGAAAAGGATTTCTTTGCGATTCTAATTGGATCTTTGAAACCATACGCTCTGATTTACCAGGCATACGTACCGACATACTGTGCGTCCCCATGCTGGCACACGCTTCCTTGCTGGCACTGTGATTCATGGAGTTTTGTATCATAGCTCCATGGTCGTGCATGCTCCCGTGGTCCATGCTGCCATGAGACATGTGGGCATCGTGGGACCCGTGCATCCCTGATGCGTTCATCATGTGCGACATATGATCGTGGGACATCTATGCAGAAAGAATCGACAATCAGAACACAGTGCAACAGATTAATCCCCATTTAAGGGCTATTTCGGATTTATCAACTAATCGTTTAATCGCAATTTGTTTAATGACCACTATCCTGCGAGTATTCGCTTTCGCTGTTCGGAGGACCATTTCGGTAAAAGGGGAACCAAAACTACAGTTACAGTTAACATTAACACTAGATTGCCCAAGGAAGTAATTTTGACTGTTTTTTAATTTCAATTAGAAAAATAATTATGTATATAATGATACAATTTCTTAGAATTTTGTGACTTTTTCTAAAACATATAAATGCGTTTATTAATAATTGTAGTTACCCCCACCCCTCCTTCATTTCCAGTATATATATATATGTGTTATACCTATATCGCCCAAAAGCAGTCGTTTTGACTGCTTGGGAAATTTATAAATAATCAAATGACTCTTATTATTGAATTGAGTAAATTTCTTATATTTATTATATAATTCTTCTATAAAATAGAGTTATTTATGGCCAGCAAAGTGGGGTCCCGAATTTTCTAGAAAAACTATGGCCAGAGAAAAGTTCAAGCAAATTCAAGTAAATAATATAAAAAAATATTAAAAATTAATTTTAAATAAATTTCTTTACACATTTGTCATTCTTTCACAATGCAGTCATTTTTTACTGCTTTTCGGCAATATAGGTATATACTAAGTTTCAGTCTTTCTAGTGTTAATAAACAAGAATGAAAATCTTCTATGAATGAAAATCGCGAAACGTTTCTATTCGAAGATTATTTCTGCGAATAGTATTGATCTTGAATGAGAGCATTTTTAGGATCGTTAACTTTGCAAAGCTCGGCTCTCTCTCTGTGTATTACGACGTTAATTTATGTAACTGTGCGCAATTACTTCATTTGTTTGTTGCACTTTCAGCGAATGTTTTTACTCGATCGTCCATAAACGAATAAAAGGATCCGGTATCTTGCGACAACAAGTTAAAGACAGCCGGTTGATAATACCTCGCGAGAATGATAATTCGCGAACGGCTAAAATATTCGATGCCAAACAGTTTTGTCGTGTTCGGACGTACGCGTTTCCGGGTTTCTACAAACTTATCGCAAACCATTTATTTTTCTTTCGGCGTCGATTACAGTAATATGTAAACCGCACGGAGGTCGAGGCTACGCGCAAAATGGTTGACGAAGACTGGGGATAGTTTACTGCCTCGCAAACGCCTGTGGAATCATTATTGCCACAGCAATCAGCGTGAAGAACAGATCAAATTGTGATCCCCACGTGACAAAAAACCGGCGTGTCGAACCAGTCACAGAGCAGCGAGAGTTTTTAATACTTTAAATAACGGAACGCTATTTATAGGCTTCCGAATGACTGAAATCTTCTTTCGACAGTATTTCTTAAGACCCAGCAAAAACCGTACACGATGGAAAAGTAAGAAATTAATTGTACGGGGGAAAAAACTCGGTGAATTTTCAACCACTATTATCATTCGCTAATGATAGCGTTTCAAAAACCATTTATCATTATCGGCAAATACGTTGCATCCGTGAAGCACTAAAAGCGACTGTTTTGCATTACGGTGAAAAAACAAATAATAAAAACGTTTTATTTTCGATTTTTAGCGACGTCTTGATAACTGTCCGAATAAATAATTCTGTTTAGTAAATTCTCCAGAAATGTGAAATTTAATCGTGTATTAACTCTTCGAGTTCGAACGGCGACATTAAAACCACTACTTGCGTTACTAAATTCCGTTTTATTCAATAAACTGGCGAATATTGAAAGATTGTGTTATCAAAATGCACGGAAACTGTAGAAAACTTTCAGAACGTAGAGAGCAAAGGGTTAGAGAAGCACTTAGAAAACCGTCGATACAACGGGTCCCGTAGTTCTGGGCGTTAGTATAGTTTTCCTTTTCCCGGTACCGACAGAGAAACGGAGTCATGTGTGCGAATACCTGTTGCGCGAATCATCGATTTACACGAATCGCACAATATTGATCACGTGTGCGCGGTGCAATCGAAAACCAGCATTCCGCAGGTATCTGCGCGCAATTAAATGATCGCGATCTTGACTGGAGATTTTTGCAATCGAGCAGATCTTTGCGGTTGGAAGCGCGAGAAAATCCGAACAAGTCGGGCCAGGTCGGGTCTAGAATTTTTATAGGGTCTCGAAAACATCCAATAGAATCCTATTCGTACTTTCTCATTCTTAATTAGCCGAGCGGTTTTCGCGAAGCGATCCGTTCCCCTTCGGCAGTCTGCCAGGCCTAGCCATGAACAACTTTGGAACAGAAGCACCAGAAGAAACGAGTTCATGACTGTGTTACTGTTGTACTCGAGCTGGCCGGCACGGAACAAAGAGATGGAGCGAAAGAGAACCAGCGGGAGGAGCTGGGAAAAGAAACGACAGACACGAGTCGGCGTACTTTCGAAAGCGGATTTCTTTAGGGATAGATTCAGTGGACCGACGTGACGCGGCTAACATTCCTTTCCATCGTCGGCACAGCAACGACTATGGCTGACTATCCTGCGGAACTTAGGACCGCTTCTTCGACGAATCGGACGCCCTGCATTGAAATCCGCGCAATTCGCCACGCGGCCACCGGCTTTGCTAAAACTCGGAATCTCTTCGGCGAAGCCTAGCAAAATTTTAGCCGTGCAATTAGCCGTAAAATCTGCCGGCGAACTTTCACTTTAATTTTCCTTCAGGGAATTGTACGCGTTTCGCAATTGCTTATTCATATCATCAGTGTTGTTAATTACCATTATTGCAACACCCAGTTCGTTTGAAAAGGGATACTTGAACTTTCGGTGCCACGAATTTTACGGAAGTGTTCGCTCCCGGCATTCGATGCGCCGAACGCTTTTTTTTTGTTTTCATACAATAGTTAGAGGTGTCTTGATTAACCCTTTGAGTGCTGAATACTCGCGGTCCGTACTAACGGCGCGCGGCCAGCGCTGACGATCGCTGTGGACGATACTTTTTCGCTAGACTGTAAACTGTGTAAGTTATAGTAATCCTTTTGCACGAGATTAGATGATTAAAGTGCGTCATGTTTTAGTATTCATTATTTAAACTTGTATAAACTAGAAAACTAAATTTCGTAAATATAACAGAAGTTAATAATTCACTTTTGTGTGAACAATTTCAAAACAATTATCGATACATAAACCGACATCGCTACTTCTCTTCATTTTTGGGTCATTCATTTTTCTCTTCCTTCAAAAAGGAACGCATTTGTACTCACCTCGCACAAAAGTAATTATATCACTTCTATGCAGGTGATGGAAAAAATTGACAAAGGTATATACACGCCTTCGGTCCATACCGGTCTTGTAAAGGAAGATAAAAGTTTCGATGTACTGTTTATTGTATCTTGTAACTCTCGAAAGGAGTAGATTAAAAAGATGTTTGTGCTTTCAGAAGTAAATCGATCGTTTCTAGAAGATAAATCGGTACAATGACTCTTGTCAAAGATCCACCGAAAAAAGCCGGCGATTTCGAAACATGCAATTGAAACGTTTCTCGTTCTACAAGATAAATTATTTTAGCTGAGACGATAACGATAACCGTGCTAATTAAGAGTCATCTTGATTTCTTGTTTATTCCATCCTTAGATTTCTAATAATCCCCGCGAGCAAGATACGGTTTTTAATTTGCTAGAAGCAAGAAAAATAGAATATATAGATGCGTCTAAACAAAATGGCGCATGTCGACGATCCCGTAGACGCGTTTACATCGACTTGTACAGAGAAAATGTATTTCAGCGATTACTTCCTTTCCGCGGAGGGATTCGGAAGCATAGACGCGAGTATAGTTCAAGTGAAAGTAGTTTCAACGCTACCATAAGACAACCAGCTACGGAACGTCTTCGTGCTACCATAAAATCGTTGAAATCGCTGCACAGGTGCAGAATCCTTCGACGAAGGATGCTAATGCGATGCGAAACACGACGATCCTGTAATTTCCTCCAAATATGCAAATATTAGTTTGCCAAGCCTAATGCTCGTTCCGTCATTTTTTACTTTCTCGACACATTCTAGGCTACAAACTGCAATCGATTTCATGCAATTAACGCATTGAACGCCGGCGATTTTTAGATTGTTTTAATTTAACACTTTATCGACTAGCGACTATTTCAGAATTTTTGTAAGGCCCATGATCCATGACTGAAAACTTTTTAATGGCTCTTTCAACGCTGACAGCAATTTTTATTGCGAATGAACAATGCATCCCCAATAATATTGTCTAATAAAGTTGTTACAGATTGCTATGTAAAAATAGAATTTTATGCTTCATTTTGATACAGGGCGAATATTGATATTGAAGTGTATTAATTGCAAATATGCGGCACTCAAAATGTATTAATTGCAAATATGGGGCACTCCAAATGTAATAATTGTAAATATGGGGCACTCAAAGTGTATTAATTGCAAATATGGGGCACTCAAAGTGTATTAATTGCAAATATGGGGCACTCCAAATGTAATAATTGCTAATATGGGGTACTCCAAATGTAATAATTGTAAATATGGGACACTCAAAGTGTATTAATTGTAAATATGGGGCACTCAAAGTGTATTAATTGCCAATATAGGGCACTCAAAATGTAATAATTGCAATTAGGGGGCACTAAAAGTGTATTACTTGCAAGTATGGGGCACTCAAAATGTAATAATTGCAAATAGGGGACACTCAAAGTGTATTACTAGCAAATATGGGGCACTCAAAGTATATTAATTGCAGAAATCGGGCACTCAAAGTGTATTAATTGCAAAATGGGGCATTCAAAGTGTATTAACACTTTATCGACCGGCGACTATTTCAGAATTTTTGTAAGGCCCGTGATCCATGACTGAAAACTTTTTAATGGCTCTTCCAACGCTGACAGCAATTTTTATTGCGAATCAACAATGCATCCCCAATAATATTGTCTAATAATGTTGTTACAAATTGCTATGTAAAAATAGAATTTTAAGCTTCATTTTGATACAGCGCGAATATTGAAAAGCCTAATAATAGGCTTCCGGTCGATAAAGTGTTAATAGAAAGAAGTATAGCCATTTTATGAAATTCAATAGCGGTGATAATTATTCCGGAATTATTGTGCATTAATGTATTCGTCACAGCAAATTTAGTTGAGATTCATAGAGGAAAGTTGACGGATAATTTTGCCAAATTACTTTGATTTCGTGGAAGCTTTGCGGTTGCCGGTAGGACGGTTGAAGTGTTAAATGATTCGCGATGATTGTCAACGCTCAAGGAAATCGCACGGGGCAAATAGAGCTCATTGTCGCTACTTCCGCTTATCTTTGACCGGATAATTTTCGTCCACGGTAATTTCGAGACGGAACGTATAGTTTTACGTTTTCGCATGCGTCGCGAACGAACGCATTTAAAATAATATCGGTGCAGTTAAGCGAGCAACTGCTTGTACGAGGGAACGAGAAACCTGACGCTTCGATGCAATTCATTTTGCCAACGAGGAATCACAGCGCGATATGTTTCGCGATTAAAAACGACAGTCTGCAAAACCGTGCGGCGAACCTTCCATCGGAATAAAGTAAAGGATAACAAATATTTGCTCTATTCTCGACGTTCTAGCGGAACATCTGAATAGCAGCATCTTATCGCGGGGTATTTGCGGGAGAAAAGATGGTGATTTGTCGGATCCGATAAAAATTACTAATGAATAATATTTGCAAAGCTGAGCAACAACTTGTAGATCGAGTCAATCAACCTTTCAGTAGAAATTTATTACTGCGCAGGGATGCAACGGAAGACATTTTCGTCTAAATCTCGTAGATGCGTGAGAAATTTTTATTTATTTACGGAATATGATAGACTGGTCTTCGACTGCGAGTTTTATCAATTTATTGAACAGATGTAACGTAAGATGGTTTTCTCTGCAACTTTCGGATGCATGCGGAATTTAATTTATTATTGGAATTATTATTATTCAATAAATATTATTTATTCTTCTAGTATATTCTCTAAACAATTTTCCTGTACCTCCGAGAATTCAATAATATATTAATAATATAGTAATAATAATATTTAATAATATTATAAATAAGAATTTATAATATTTAGGTTCTCCCTGAATTTTCAAGTTTTATTAAATTATCGGATAGCAACAAACGCAACGGGAAACATTTGCATTTAATATATTCTTTAAATAATTTTTCTGTGCTACTAAGAATTTAATGTCTGGTTATAATACGCTAAACTTAGGCCCTCCTCTGTGTTCTCAAGATTTATTAAATTTTCGGATAGCAACAAACGCAACGGGAAACATTTTCATCTGGTATAAACTTGAATCAGCTGCTCCACAATTATGGCTTATCGTCAGCATATTTGATGCTCGAATTTTATTTCAGAAAACGATGAGATAACACCTGGATCTGGCGTTTCAAGGACATGGGACGACGGTCCTTTCTTGATCGCCGCGAAGGATATTTAGACTGACTAACGGGACTTATTGTAGGTTGCTTATTTGGAAAGCGCGTTTAGTATGTATCGGTCAGATACATATCGTTGATCAACATCCTTGAACACGTTGCACAAACGCCATTGTCCATTCGAACGGCAATGAAAGAAAAAAAGAAACAAGGAAATTGTGCACGCGACGAAATAGCCGGAGCGGTATCGATTGAATTCTGAAAAATCAAACGCACGGCTCGAAGGAAAAAAAATAACAAAAGACAAAAGGGAACACGGAAAAGAACGTTGGATTCTTTCAGATAAACGATGACGCGTCGTTATTATTCGCGGTTAATAATTTCGCCGTGGCGAGGATTAACCGCACACGATTAGAGTTCATGATAGGGTCGGGGGACATCGTTGGAAAACAGGAAATTTGTCCTCAACGGTAATAAATGTACAGTCCTGTTAAAGGGTTAAGCCTTTCGCTACGAGCAACTTCGCCGTAGCGCACTTCCGCCCAACGAATCGCCGCGATAAAGTGCGCACGTTGCTTCAGAATTATTTAAAACATTATATTAAGAAAAAGAAACTTCCCGCTAACCCTTTCGGTACTAGCGCTCTCAGATGCTTCGAAAATGCAAATATAGCGCGTGGTTTTGTATTTCATTCTTTGTATTTTTATTTTTATTATTTATCATTATTTACTTTGAATTTTTCTGCCGGATGTATCACCCTTTAATATTATTAATATAATATATATTATTAATTTAATATAATATTTGGTCCGCCGCCATTTTTGCATTAAGCGGCTCATTGCAATCGAAAAAAAGTTCTACAGAAAACGATAATATCGAAGGATGTTGCAAGTAAAATTATACAGAGCGATTCCAAAGGTTATTCCAAGAAAATTTTCCCTTTGCCATTTTTCGATTTAACGTCCCGTTTTCGAGTTATTAACGAAAACCACGGACCAATCAGAACGCAGACGACCAATACAAACCCCGCGTCCCGATTGGTTCGCATGCGTTCCGCTAATAACTCGAAAATGGAGGCCGCGTATGAAATTTCCACAAAGGAAAAAGTTTCTCGAAACAACCTGACGGTTCTCCTTTTGAGGAAGTTCGTTTTGGGAGAAATCGTATTCGAATTATTTTAATCAATGATTAAACGGGCGTGACGTATTGTTAAACAAAACAAATATCGCGTTACACCAGTTTCGCATTAAGCGGCTTATTTGAATGTCTTTATAATCGAGTTATTCCCGGTCATTGATCGCTTTTCGTTGATCTATGTCACGATAATCGATCTCTCGTCTAATCAGCAGACTGATAATCGACTTTTCCGCCGATGATTGTTCCAATTATAGAGGTTCCAGTATTTCAAGTCGACCGAAAACATCGGAGCGATTCGATTAAAGGGAAAACCTCCAGGCGCGTCCTACCGCGAACGCCTTGCGAATTCTTATATTGGAATATCAAGATTCCATGCAGGCGGATACGCATTATGGTATTCCCGAAAGAGGATACGTCTAGGGTTATCAATTAATTCTCGCGAGAGCATGTTCCCCGTCGGTTAGAACAGGGACAATGGAGATTCCCAGCGACACGGTGAACACTTTAATCAAGAAATTATTATGTTGGCCGACCGTACCACGAGCGTCGAACGAGTCCGTTAGATAATGGAAAATTGACCGATCGAATAAGACCGAGGATATTGGTTTCAATTGAATCGATGACATTTAATCGCTGGTAATTAACGCGCGCGGTCCATAGACGTAGAGATTTCTTAGCCGATTCCTTTCGGCATAAATCTCGCAACGGTACGCGCGACACCCCACTCCACTCCGTCGTTGCAACGGAAAATGTTTACAGTACTTTCAACAATTTCATCGCGAGGCACGTTCGCGAATTCCCGTGATACATTCACTTTTAATCGGACCGAACTATCGCCTGCCGTCGTCCCGTTGCGCATAACATATGTCTGGCTTATATACATTTTCGTAATAGGGGAGTTGACATTTATCATATTATATAGTTTATGCACTGCGTTTGCGTGTGTTGCTCTCCGCGCATATGTTTTAAGACTGTATTTCCACGGCGGTCGCAATGAAACGCGGGGCGAGATTTTTCACGTGTCAAGTGAAAATAAATAAATGAAATTTCCATCGAATGCAGTCGAAACAGCGTCGGCATGATAATGGGAAACGACGCGCGATTTAGTTCATCGCGTTGTTCGTGAGCGAAAGTTCTGTTACATACGAGTCTCTCTCTGTGGCGTTTTAGTAACGCGAACGCAGCTGTCAATCTAGGTCGCTCGGTTTGACTTTGGGTTTAATTCGTGCGAACGGTAACACAGACGGGGGAATATGCGGCAATGGAAACGATTCAGCGAAACGTTTAAATGGTATACCGTCAGATACATAATCATATAACGCGACGAAATCATTCGGCGACGTACGATACGTAACAGACAGACGGAGAAGGATCCCACTTACTGTTGCTGAATGGTTGAGGTTATGTCACGCGTACGGATAGGATGCGTCGCGAGGATCAGCTACGATTACAGTCAATTAAAACGAACACTTTCGCAGAGATCTCTCCGCGTGAACAGGCCAAGCAACCTCTCAGAGATCCATTAATAAACTGCACGCAACTTTCTCGGTTTCCTCCATCGTCCCGTGGATATGTGAATTGACGAAGACCTGGCGTAATGATTTGCCGCGAGTAACGTGACACTAGAACGGTGGTAGGGCGAATCCCATGGTTCTTCGACAGGTGGCGCTACGAGTTTGGATCACCGTAATCGCTATAGCCGGTCAAATAACCGTTCACAGATTTTTTAAATTTTACAATTATCGAAGTTGTTATCGCGTTGTCCGGAAAATTCGTGCCGATTCATTTTGATATTGCGTTTCAGTTTTCACGTGTATTTATTAAAAATAAAAATTAATCTGCATGAACTTTCTGGATAATCCAATAAATTGCCTTCGAAGAATCCGATTGAATCGATATATATATGCAACACGATTCTTCAGCCATTCCTGATTTAACGACATCATTCAAGTAATTACATAACGATGAAATAATTAAACAGCGACTTTCGCACGAAGAGATAATTCATTTATTACTTGGCTCATGCTTTTCACAATCGATACGCAACATTAATGTAAACATTAATAATGTAGAAAATCGATTAGTGTAAAACTTCGAATCGATCGTTTGCGGTTATACGAGCCGCAACTGCTTTATCAATCGTGCAGATCGAAGCAATTTAAATAATTGCGTAACTCCAGCTGAATCACGTTGTTTCATTTTGCAATCGCAGGTATAAACAAAGAGAGTTCACAGACGGCAGAAAAATGTGAAATTGAATTTTTAATGTCTATAACATAGGTAGTACATATCTGTTTGTTTTGTTGTATGTGTTTAAATCAAACCTGTTACGCGTCACCGTGGGCGCATGCGCACACTGTTTGTGTACTTTTCGTAATCTGGAAAGTGGTGTTTCGATCGTTGCTCGAATTTCGTGAAATATCGTGTGTGACAAAAGGTTTCGAGGATGTCGATAATGCCGTTGTGGCCGAATTTGCAGCCCAGGGCGACGGACCCGTTGTGGTTTAATGCGGACAGGCCTTGCGACGACGAAGGCGAAGTGGCTGCGCTCGAAGCGGAACATCAGACATGGGTAAATGTCAAAATCTTTCTCTGACACGTTTTAATTACAAAAATCCGATAATCCGATATCTAAAAATCAATATTCTGTACCTTTCAGAAAGAACACATTCGAATACAAGGCTACGATCACATCCCCATTGGCAAGACAGTCAGCGACGTAAGTTAACCTCACTTTTGTTCTCGTACATTCCGCGCCCAAACGTTTACATTTCGATACACGTCTCACGATCAATTTTTCGCAAACGAACATGTAATTTAGCGACAAATTACCTTGGCAATAATGCCAAGGTGTATAGAAGAAATGCGTATTTGTTATTATTCGAGATGACGGATACCTTTGCGGTACTGTTTTACCGATTGTTGGTTTCGCGAATGCCTGAGAAGAGAGAAAAATTTCGCTACGCGAATATACTCGGTGTTGTTTGAAAACGAGTGAAGAAACGAAAGTTATGTTAATAAATACGATTACCAACAGATGAGAGGATCCTTGGAAGAGGAGGAAGAGGAAGAAGAAGAGGAGGTGGAGGGCGAAGAAGAGGAGGAATCGGACACGCACGAAGAAGAGGAAGAAGAATTGGATGAGATTGATATGGAAGTGAGCTACTCGCATCAGCAACAGAGATCCAGCCCGATGGATACCGTGTCCGATCCGGTGTCCATCAGAATGGTCAGCAATCATACCGGCCGTTACTCCTAATCCGTATTTACGGGCGATTCTCGTTTACGGCGCCCCTAAAAATTTTACACGACGCGATTCAAGCATTATACGATACGCGGCGAACGTCCCTTAAGAGTTACCAGTAAAATCGGCGTTTAATAAAATTTATTTATATACCGATAGGATAGTTAAGATTCGACGAACAGCCAATAAAGGACGCGTATTGCACACAACGTTTCACGAGTGTCGAACGTCCGACCGAAGATACGATAAATTCAGCTAGCCAGGCAATATTGTCGCTAGTTAGAGCCAGCTTAGCGTCGTTATTATGAGTAGTCAGCGTTTTCGAATCGCCGCGGGTTCGGTCAAGAACCCCAAGAACAAGCAGAGCAATGCAAATTCTATGCTCGTCGTAGAAATCGCGAGAAACCGAAGGGAACAAACCGAAGGAAGAACCGAGACTTCAAGACTTAGTCAAGAAAACGAAAAAATCTATTTTTTGGCAAACCTTCGCTAATTCTATGAGAACACAGCGAACGCTTTCTAGAGAAATCTAGCTTGCACGGAACAACGACATTCGTACACGACTCGTCCAACTACCTGCTGCATACTGTAATAAAAGATCTGGTCAAATAAGCCTTGTCATTTCTACATAACGATACATGCCTCGCACAGTAGAGTCTCGCTGGTTGCGCTTCTGAACGAACGCCAGTTCTTTACGAGAACCATGTTCAATTTGTTCGCGCAAGGTGGGCGTGGTAATTTCGACTGTTTCTTTAGACTGTTGTCATTGGCAGCTGAAAAAAGTGGAGCCTTTTTGGAGCCCCAAAAAGAAAAACGCGCAACACGAGACACGCCTTCCGACATTCCTTCCGAGCGACTTCTCTCTTCAACTTCCACCGATAAAACTATACAATTACGCAATTAAGCTTCTGGCCGCATTCCAACAAAGCTGAAATATTGTATACCCGTCGCCGAAACGTAAAACTATCGATCCGGTCGCTTCAAAGATAAATTCCAAATTGTTCGACAGCAGCATCGATCCCCTATACAAATTAACAACGCGGCCGGTGAGTAATGCGCTACAACACGCTGCCCCCCGAGATCGCTAATTGGAACCGCGGATCTTTATGCAAAACAGCGATACAGTAAAGTTGCGTTAATTGCCGGGACTCGGGGGGGTTCCGAATCGTCGTACTCGGCGTGTACAGGACACCGAAATTCATGGTCCCTCGAGATGTACACACCCTGTAGCAGTGGGGATACCACCGAGGCGGTTACCTTGTACTTATCCGAGCAGTCGAAACGATTTTACCGTACTTCGGGATCGAAGATGACCGTGCGTTATTCCAGTTGCCATCCAGCACCGGACTGGAATGCCACCGGACCCAATCGACACTCCGCTTCGCGCAATTGATTGTACAGAATTTTTAAAAAACGGGTTTAATCGTGGAGAACCCGGCTCGGTTCTCGCGCAAGAAGATGGTACTCTTTACAACCGACCGTAGTCGCAGAGTTATTCCGCGTGGAAATGTGACCGAATAAGAGTCCGGGGAGCGCATCGCGCCATCCGAGAGAGAGAGAGAGAGAGAGAGAGAGAGCCTAGCGATTAATCGGTTGCCTAGCTTGCGAAAAATAGAAAAAAGGAAAACGAATTCGAAACGAAGGATAGGATATTCAGAGGATATTCATCGGTGGCCGTCGATAACCGCAGCCGTCGATATCGCGCTATAAAATTTCCTTCAAAGTACGGATCCGTTGCTCGTCGAAAGCGATCGAAGACAAGGGCTCGGCTCTCGCTGCGTCCCCTCTACCCCGCTGCTCGCTCCCTCCTTCTCCTCCCTTGGCAGTGTCCCTTTCCCTCGCTGCACGGCACTGTGTCTCGATCTTTCTCTTTGGAGAACGGGGCAAGTCGGTACCCCGCCTCGCTCGTAAAGGGCCGTGGAACCGCATCATGCTCGACCGGGACACTCTCTGTACACTCCGTATACCTACCTATACTAGGTGTAAGTACACGCGAGAATGTATTATATACCTATATACAGCGCCGGCTCTCTCGGCGTGTAACTGAAGTAAAGCCAGGTTGGTGCCCCCGCTAGGGTGAACGAACGGGTACGCTCAGGCAAAAGCGAACCCGTGTGCCTCCTCCTCCACCTCCTCTTTCTCTTTCTCTTTCTCTTTCTCCGCCACCTCCTCCTCCTTCTCCTCTAGCGACGACCTCCGTCTCCTCCTCGGCTAAAAGATCTTCGCCACCGATGTGTCACAGTGGAATTGCAAATTGTTTAACTCTTCTCGCGGTTTTATTTTCATTTTTATTTTTGTTAGTTTTGTATCTCTTTTTCTTTGTTCAGCACTTTCTTTCTTGATCTGCGTTCGGTCGCCGTTTTCCTCGGAACGAACGGCAGGTCGGACCTCCAATTTTCACCTGTTCATCCGTTCGCCGACTCTGTCTCGTTCGAACGTGAACGGTTCGATTCGCTTGTTCTTTTCGACGGTGGAACTGCAACGTTTCCGTTTGCCAATCGTTCGCGGTTTGCATGTTACAGCGCGATTTGATTTTAATTGTGTTGATTTCTGCGCACGTTTAACCCTGCTGCGCTCCTTCGTTTGATCTTCTGGACGGGTTCAATGACTCCGCGCCTCGTGGTTTAAGCCGCGCCGTTTCTATGCCTCCAGTGAAAATTAACCCTCGCGCTTTTCTCTGGGCGAACACTTAGAATATTCGATGGTTAATTTAGAGAGCGTTTCTTTTTGTATTTCTCGACGACTTTTACGCCGTGATTGATCTCTTTTTGTCTGGGCTAAGAGGTGTATCATACCTTACGCTGTTTAAAGCGTTAAAAACGTTTCACGTTCGATGCAGTTTTCAGCGAGTTCGCGAAAAATTCTAACGGGATTCGCGGAGTACCTTAGCAGATCCTGAATTGAGATTATCGTATTGATTTCGAATAATAGTTTTAAGCGAATAGATTAATAGTCTTAACAGATTCATTTGACAGTCTTGACAGAATTATTTGTTCGCGTTTAAAAGTAAATTTTTATATTAATATATTCGTTGCAATCAATTTAGCTGATATCTGGAGAATACAAGAAGGTTGAAAGCGAACCATTTGTCAAACATTACAAATTTTCAGTTGTTGCTTTATTAAATAAATTACTTTGATTTTGTGGAATTTTTGAGGTTGAAAGTTCGGCAGTTCAAGTGTTAAGCGAAACGAATAGTGTAAAACAGAAACGAAGAAAGTTTCTATCGCAGGTTGTTTTATGCAATTATTTCTGAGCAGTGTAGAAAGATTAATTTATCGTTATCTCGATAGTAAATATGTATAACGGTTTCGCAGTTTCTTAACGAGAATGCTTAGAGAAGTTTAATAATAAATTTGTTTAAAATTTGTTTGTACAACTGGTTCATCGAATATGAACTCGTATTTAAATTTTCCCGTTTTAATAAAGCGTGAAATGCATAGCTAACCCGAACACCGAGGCAGGGCTAATCGCGCTTACGCGAATATTTGTAGTGCAAGCATGATTGAATTTCCTTGGGAGGGCGACTCGTGCAACGCTTAGAAAGTGGACAATCTTTTTGTTTTTAAGAAATCTGGTGACTATAGAAAGTTGCGTGGGATTTTTAAACGCTTGAGAATTGCGCGTGCAAAAGTTGAGAGCGCTTTGGGAATTGGGTGCGTGCAGTTTTGCAGCACTTCTAGAATTGATTGCTCGCAAATTGAGAGTACTTAGGAATTCGATGCGTGCGATTTTCGAACGCTTGCAAATTACACGTGTAAAAGTTGAGAGCGTTTGAGAATTGGATGCGTGCAGTTTTGCAGCGCTTCTAGAATTGAATGATTGCAAATTGACAATTCGATGCGTGCGATTTTTGAATGCTAGAGAATTGCACGTCCAAAAGTTGAAAGCGTTTGAGAATTAGATGCGCGTAATTTTGCTGCGCTTCGAGAATTGAATGCTCGCAAATTGAGAATAC
>CM052085.1:3363602-3373967 GCA_028453745.1 Agapostemon virescens
ATAGAGAGCTTGAGAAAGAGACCTAGAAACAGAGTGCTTCAGAAAGAGAACCAGAGATAGCAAGCTTGAAAAAGCGAACTAGGAACGTAGATCTTGTAAAAGAGAACTAGAAATAGAAAGCTCGTGAAAGACTAAGCTCTAGAAAGAGTGTGATAAGAAAGTAAGAGTATCGGTAAAGCTAGCGTAAAAGAGCTAGAGATAGAGAGCTTTAGAAACCGCGCGATAGATAGAGAGCTTAAGACGGACAGCTTGAGAAAAGGAGCGACGAACAAACAAGAAAGAGAGAGAGGAATAAGCTCTAGAAAGAGAGTGATAAGGAAGAAAGAGCATCGGGAAAGCTGGCGGAAGGGAGAGGAAGATAGCTGGTTCCGTAAGGAACGCGCGAAGAAGCCGAGAGTGGGAGAGAGCGATCACGGGAGAAACAGGGATAGCGAGAAAGAGGGAAAGAGTGCGCGCGGGGGAGGGAGAAAGAAAGAGAGCGCGCCCAAGAGAGACAGAGCACGAGAGAGAGAGAGAGAGAGAGAGAGAGAGAGGGCGTGAGACAGAGGGAGAGAGAGGGTAAGAAAGAAAGATAGAAAGAGGGAGAGCGAGGGAACAGAGAGAAAGAGAGAGGGCGACGAATCGGGTCGCGAGAGCGAGCAGGAAGGAGAGAAAGAGCGGCACGAGCGCGAGCCGGGGACTTCGGGAGTACTCGGCCGCTCAGTCGAACGCGCGATTACAAGCACACGGGACGCGTGGGCTCTCTCTCTATCGACACGGCCACAGGCTGGAAAGTGTTCGGTCCGTACGCGGGACCACGTGCCGGCGCGCCGGATCTAAACCGCGACGGAGACGCGTATCCGTGAAGCGTGATCGTGTGAACCCTGAGGAGCCGAAAGGACATCCGAGAGATCCAGGGCCGAGGATTTTCTTCCTAGTCCACCGACAGCCTCCGGCGGCTGAGGCGAGACTCGTGGCTCGAATATACGCGTCTCTCGTACCAAACCGGCCACCCTCTTCTCCGCCACACCTTTCGAGTCCTCTTGCTCCCACCAGGGCAACAACGGCCACCCCTTCGGTGCACCGTGGTGAACGTGCAGAGCACGGTGTCGTCGTCGTCGTCGTCGTCGAGGTTCCCGAAGAATAGCGAGGACGGTGCGCGGTCGCGGCTTAGTGTGTGGGTGGTTTGTCTGTTGGTGACTCGAGTGAACCGGAGATCAAAGCGGAACCACGTCTACACAAGCCGGCTAGAACACCACGGACACCGATCTGCAAAACCCGCCTGGATCATCCCAATGACTCGGACCCGACCACCGGTGAGTGAGATTCTCTATTCTACTCGGGGATCCTTAACCCGTTCGCTACCAGTGTCGCACGTGTCCCTTCGCACGGTTTCCCATCGAATCGCGAAACCTTCGAGAAACCAGTCAGTGTCCGGTGCGCGAAAACTGTATTTTTATTCTAAACGCGTGTTTCCTTCATTTTGCTTTAACAATTTAACTGGCCGACCAGCAAAAATTCCACAAAACCAAAGTAATTTATTTGAAGAAGCGTCAAGCTTCAACCCTTTGGGGTTAAAATAAAATAAAATAATTTTAGGTGGCTCGAAAAATATTCTAACGAATAGAATAAATATTCTGTTAATAAAATAAGATCTCATATAATCAAAGTAATTTATTTGACGAAGCGTCAAGCTTTAACCCTTTGAGGATAAAATAAAATAATTTTAGATGGCTCGAAAAATATTCTACCGAATAGAATTAATATTCTATTAATAAAATAAAATCCCATGTAGTCGAAGTAATTTATTTAACGAAGTAACAATTTAAAATTTAAAATTTGTAGCACATAGTTATCCTTCGACCTTCTCGTATTCTCCAGATTTCAACGATTGTATTAATGTACAAATTTATTTTGAAACGTGGACAAATAATTCTGTCATCCATATGTGACATGGCAGTCAAAGTGTTAAACCGCAATAACATCCTATTTAATCTTTGATCGCACACAATCGCTGGAGAATAGCTATTCATAGCGGCAACTACGAATTTCACTTTTCTTTTCGTCGTTTCGCGCGGGATATGGAAAATCTAGTCACCGTTATCGGAAAATATAATCGTAGGCCAAGGGGTTAACTTGCCGCCACGGGATAAGACGTCCCTTCCGCATGTTTTATTTCGTTGTGCGAGTTCGCTAATTGTTCGGGAAAGTTGCGCGAAGGCGAAACGATTTAACTCTTTGAGGCACCGTAGTGTTATTAACATTTTCGTGTCACATGGGTGAGAGAATTGTTTATCCATGTTTAACACTGGAACTATCAAGCCAGTGATTTTGACTGGTTCCTAGTGTTTTCTTAAACAATTATTAAAATTTTAATAAATGCAGTCTTGTTATTATTACGAAGCATATCGTTGGATTTATTGTTCGGTGGTTCTAGTGTTAAAAATTAATTTGTATATTAACATATTCATTGCAATAAATTTAGTTGAGATTCGGAGAATAGGAGAAGGTCGAAGGATAACTATGTGCTATACATTTTAAATTTTAAATTGTTGCTTCGTTAAATAAATTACTTTATGTGGGATTCTTAGTAAAAGTGTCCCACCTTTTTAATGCGCTAATAAAAATATATTTTGAATATTTTTTGAGCCACCTAAAATTATTTTATTTTATTGTAACCTCAAAGGGTTAAAGCTTGTCCCTTTTGGAAGGAAGCTAGAGGATTTCGATGCTCGGTTTAGCAGCGATATTAGAACTAGCAGAATGATTCGCGGAACGATACGTTGCCCTAAAGTCGAAAGGCTGTTGGCGAAATTGGAAAGTTATTTTCGTGGGAAATGGTATAACGAACGGTTTTTGGTCGAGCGTGGATTAAAAATTGCGGGAGATTGTAGATTTTAGAGTTAGCGAGGTGTGAGCTAGTCATGTTTGCAAGATGGAATGGTTTGATTGTTTTCAGTGAAGAATTATAAATACTTACGTTGTATAAAATGTGATGGGGTGCTGAAAAATGCGAGGGGGTTTTCTATCGAATGGATTAAATACAATTTTGATTTTATGGAATTTTGTATGCTTGCACTTCGGCGGTTAGAGTGTCGACGGAATGTTAGAACCGTGAACGGTGTTGTCGGAGCAGACGCTGGTAGCGAACGTGCGAACATGTTGACTGTCGCGATGATCGCTGCTGACCGGCATTGATCTTGCCAACTGTGTGACAACCATAGACGATACCCTATGGTTTTGTATTCGCAATTAGTATTAGGCTAGGATTGGCATAGCAATGTCACGGTGGTCGCTACTGATCGTGTTCGTTTCCTTAAAAACGTTTAGGGTGGAACAAGTGAAATCAATTAAATTAAAATGAAGAAATGAAATTAATTAAATTATCGTGCGATAATTAAATATTCGTTGTCGAGTTCACTAGGATGACCAGTCGAGTCAAGTTAATTGCTTACAGTTGTTTGGGACTCGAGACGTCAAGCGAACTGGCAAAAGTTGTGACAAATTCGAAATGTCACGTCAACTGCTACAAATGATTAGAATTTCTAAAAGTGAAGTTAATAGGTTAAAGTTGTTAGAAATGCAAAACGTCTCAAGTAATGCAAACGTCATGCAAACCGGTAACAATTATGAAAAACCGTGATCGCTGATAGGAATGAAATAGATAGGACTGGTGTGAAACATATAAAACAG
The DNA here is from genome assembly GCA_028453745.1 of Agapostemon virescens. Classification (NCBI taxonomy): domain Eukaryota; kingdom Metazoa; phylum Arthropoda; class Insecta; order Hymenoptera; family Halictidae; genus Agapostemon; species Agapostemon virescens. Next base: position 3,367,275 of record CM052085.1, read on the forward strand.
CTGTTAATCTTGTCGAAATCAGCCTAAGCGGCGCGACGCCGCTCGTTCTACCGTGCGAATACACGAGCAAGTAACTTGCAACATTTTTCGCGAAAGCGACCCTCGCGACGCGTGTAAACGCCTCTGAGACACCGGCCAGCAATTTGAGCCTACTTGCGACAGTTCTTCGGATAGTGCGAAACAATGCGCATACAATATTCGCAAACAAGCATACCGTGCGCAATTCTGCAAGTTGCTCCCTGAAGTAATGTCGCAGGTTAATTGCAAGAAAGCAGAGACGAAGCTCACTGTTCTACTGGTCTATTCTTGCTCGTTCTTAAAGCTTCTATAGGGCTTGCTCTATTCTAGCTTGCGTTTATAGAGCTTGACATACTCACTTCTACATGATATAACTTATACTTTAACTCGTTTCTTATAGGGCAAAGCTTGCTCTATTCTAGCTTGCATTTACAGAGTTTGATTTATTCTAGCTCGCTTCTACTGGGCGTCACTTGTAATATTTAAGCTTGCTCTTACGATACAGGGCTTGCTCTATTTTAGTATTCTCATTATAGGGCAATGCTTGGTCGGTTATAGCTCCCCCTTATAGGTCAAAGTTTCCTCTAGTCTTCTACAGGGTGTAACTTGCAATACTTTAACTTACTCTTTTCTAGCTCTCTCTTATAGTGCTAAGCTTGCTCTATTATAGCTCTCACTTATAGAGTTCAGCTTGCTCTATTCTAGCTTGCGCTGATAGAGATTGACCTACACTAGCTAACTTTTACATGACAGTATTTTAAATATTTAAGTTTGGTCTTAAGATGCAGGTCTTGCTCTATTATAGTACCCCCCTTATAGGGCAAAGTTTGGTCTGTTCTAGCTCCCCCTTATAGGTCAAAGTTTCCTCTATTCTTCTGCAGGTGTAACTTGCAATACTTTAGTTTGCTCTTACAATATAGAGCTTTCCCATTTCTAACTCTCCCTTATAGAGCAAAGCTTGCAATATTCTAGCTCTCACTTATAGGGTTCAGCTTGCTCTATTCTAGCTTGCACTCATAGAGATTGACCTACTCTAGCTCACTTCTACATAATACAATTTTCGATATTTTAGCTTACTCTTGCAAGGTAGAGCTTGCTCTATTCCATCTCCTCCTTAGAGAGCAAAGCTTGCTCTATTCTAGCTTGCAGTTACAGAGCTTGATTTATTCTAGCTCACTTCTACTGGGCGTAACTTGTAATACTTTAGCTTGCTCTTACGATACAGGGCTTACTCTATTCCATCTCCTCCTTATAGAGCAAAGCTTGCTCTTTAATGTCGCAAGCTCTCACCTGTAGGGTACATCTTGCTCTATTCTAGCTTGCACTCATAGAGATTGACCTACTTTAGCTCACTTATACATAATACAATTTTCAATATTGTAGTTTACTCTTACAAGGTAGGACTTGCTCTATTCCATCTTCTCCATATAGGGCAAAGCTCCTTCCACTTTGGCTGGCGTTTACACAACTTTATCTACTGTAGCTCACTTCTATAGGCCATAACTCGTGACAATTTAGCTTGCTCTATCCAGCAAGCTTGTCGATCGCAACTGTTAAGTAGATATCTTCATCGATTACGAAATCTGTTAACGCAGCGATCGATTTCCATCGACTTCGATCGGACGATCGGAGAAAGGAAGGCATTAGGCGACTTGAAAGCCTTTCCAAGTTCCATATTAGAACACACACACACACCAAGCAGACAGCTACGAATTTTCGCACCGATCTAACATCTCTCACTGCCTTCGAACGGGCTCTGCCAGAAATCATTCGATCGCGTGGAAGTATCGGACCGAGTCAACACGCTTCGACTCTCTTCGGCGGGGCCCGTTTCTCGGGGGCCCACGGGAGGAATTTTGCGAGGTTACCAGTCGGGTTTGTCCTAGAAAAATGTGTTCCTTGCTCATCGAGCGGAAGTGTCGCACGGGTTATCGCTCGGAGTGGCGTACTTTTTTTCGTTCTTTTTCTTTTTCTTTCTTTCCCCGAGCGAAATTGGTGAAATCGGGGCAGGGAAGAGAGGATCAATGACCGTGCAGATTCGGACGCGACTAGAGGACGTCGTCGAAAGTTTCGGCCGGTCGTGGAAAAAGTTTGGCCGGTCGTTCGGCGACCCAGTTACTTTTCCGCGCGCGGTTTTTCGAGCGGTTTTCGAGCGGTTTTCGAGCGGAGGAACACAGCAGGCCGGGGTCATCGGAACGCATCCGCCCATTCGATTCCACGCGGGGCCAGTATTCTTGGTACGTTGTTTACGTTCCTAGCGAAACACGCTCGAACGGACAGAGCCGCTCCTTTAGTTGCCGCTAAAATAGATTCGTAACATTCTACGGGTTAAGTTAAACCTCGCCGTGTGTCAATATTTAACTTTCCCCCTCTGCTAACTTTCTGTTCGCCGGGCGAATTCGACGATCAGGCTAACCACCCCGTCCGGCTTCGCTATCAATTCCCCCCCGAACCTTTAGAGCCCTTTCGCACGCAGACACGCGACTCGCGCGATTCCCTTGCTTCGTCCGCGCGGACACGAAAGAATTAAACTTCCTGATTGATAACCAACGTTTCGAACAGGCCGATTCTACCGGAGCAATGAGAGAATTGTAGAATAAAATGACCTACGAGGAAATCCCGATTTGCCGACTACTATGGTTCACAAGTATGCTACATTAACCCTTTACCAACCGGAAGGTATTTCAAAATTTTTCAAGGTCCATTTTCTGTGATCGAAATCTTTTCAATGGATCTCTCAACGCTGACAGCAATTTTGTATTGTCAATCGACGCGACATCCTCAGTAGCATTATCTAAAAATTTGGTTACAAATTATAATTCATAATGCAACTATTGAAAGCCCTAATAAATAGGCTTCCGGTCGGTAAAGTGTTAAGGTTTCTTATCACGTTTCTAAGTCGCTCGGAAAATCTATACTGAGTGATAGGGATGCGATGGGGAAAAGGGGTGGAAGATTCTTTGGTAGAAAGTGAATGAAAAATGTAGAAGAAAATTTTTTAGCATGTGACCTTGTGACCTGTGACCTTGGAAATCAACGTCGGGCATTTTGCGTGTTTGATTGCTTAGTGTATGTAAGTAGAACAGACGTCGGCCGATTCCTATTCAATAACACGTGTGTTTAAATTCGAATTCGAATATTCAAATGCGAGTATTCAAATGAGAAACGTGGGATAAATATCAATTTTACATTTTTGCACGTAGAATCGGTATTAGGCTGTTTGCGATATGAGTTTTCTCAGCCATTGAGTGTAATCGAAGGATTCTTTTGGGATTTGCAAGTTTGGCGAATCGCTAGGCGGTGTTAATCGATGATAGTACTATTGACTCGGCTCGTACGCCTTTTATTTATTTGCTAGAAAATTAAGTCTAATTGTTCTGCAAAGATGGTATTAATTGCATCGTACGTGCGTTTATTACCATGTATCAGCTGGTCCGTATTATTATTGTTTACCTTCAATTAGATAAGCGAACAGTCTAGCGAAAAGTTGACCGGCTGCGACGCCGGCGTGGACGTTTATCGTCGAGGAAACATTGCGGGTTGAAATCAAAGTAGTATGACGGGCCGAATGTTGCGATAATGTTCGTAAATGTTGCACAGAATCGTTCTACGCAATCGACACTAATTATTATACAATTAATAAAACTAAGAGAGCGTAAAAATCGAAGTTTATCGTAACAATCACCTTTGTTACGTTCTTCCATCTTATTAAAATCCGCTTTATTTAATGGACTGCGATAACGAATAATTTGCAAATTTAGTAAAAAGATCGTGGCAATTATCCGACGTAGTAAAATGTCAATTATCGTAATCAATACCGTAGAATTAAATTTTACCGCGAGCATCTTGAACTTCTCTATATCGTTCAAATCCGATGAAGTTCGGTTCCGATGCGAATCTACTCGTTTAAAATTTTGAGTACCCGAATTTTATGGACTAATTAATTTCCCAAACGGTTTAGACTAACGTTTCAGGTACTTGAACTTCTCTGGAGCGTACAAATCCAATGAAGTTCGGTTCCGATGCGAACCGACTAGTCTAAAATGTTGAGTACCCGAATTTTATGGACTAATTAATTCCCTAAACCATTTAGACTAACATTTCAGGTACTTGAACTTTATACAGTAGTAAATTTCGCGATCCCAACTCGATTCTGTGTAAATTTCGCGATCCCGATTCGATTTCAAGTAAATCTCTCATCTTACCTGGACTAAAATTTCAAGTACCCGAAATTTATGAATTGGTAAATCTTCCGAACTGATTAAACTAAAATTTCAGGTGCTCGAATTTTATGAAATAGCAAATGTCGCGATCCCAACGCGATTCTGAGTAAACTTCGCGATCCCGATTCAATTTAAAGTAAATCTCTCATCTTACCTCGACTAAAATTTCAAGCACCCGAAATTTATAAATTGATAAATATTCTGAACCGATTAAACTAAAATTTCAGGTACTTGAACTTTATAAAGTAGTAAATTTCGCGATCCCAACTGGATTCTGTGTAAATTTCGCGATCCCGATTCGATTTAAAGTAAATCTCTCATCTTACCTCGATAAAAATTTCAAGTACCCGAATTTTATGAAATAGAAAATGTCCTGAACAGATTAAACTAAAATTTCAGGTGCCCGAATTTCATGAAATAGCAAATGTCGCGATCCCAACGCGATTCTGAGTAAATCTCATCATCTCCCAACTCTATAAAAATTTCGAGTACCCAAAATTTACATTCTAGTAAATTCTCCGAATCGATTCACCCAAAATTTCAGACACCTGAACTTTCTAAAGCGCAGTAACTTCCACTGTCCCAACCCGATTCCAAATAAACTTCTGATTCGACTAGAACGTCGGCTATATTTTGAAATATTTCTGAAACAGTGAATTTGCCAACGAGATCCGAACCTAATATTTATTGGCTCCGTCGCAGCTTCGTGAATCATGTTAATCTCTACCTAACGCACCTCTGCGCGCGTTTCATCGACGACGACGACGACGTCCGTCAGCGATTTTCATTTACGGTCCTGGATTTCGCGGTCGCTTTCTTTGGTCTCCCCGGGGGTTTCTATTAAAAACTGTTAACGGTTCCGCGGTCGTCGTTAATTACATCGCAACGAAAAAGCGTCGGAGCAATAAGAGAGCGAGAGAAAGAGAGAGAGAGAGAGAGAGAGACAGGTCGATGATGTCGTTGGTGGAAGTAACACCGTCGAGAGAGCTGGTCGCAGAAAGTTAGCGTAAACGAGTAAGCGTTACGAGCGCGTAGCGTCACGTTGAACGATATATTTATAACGAATCGCGGAAATCATAATTCCGAGGAGACGTAAATGCTATGCCGCGAATTACAGAGAAAGTCTCTTCGACGTGCTTGCGCACACGCATACGCGCGCGGGCGCAACCGTTCATGTTCGTTTGCGGTATTATACTGTGTCGCGCGGGTGTATGTGTTGGATCGCGAAAGGTAAAAATCCTCGTCCGATGAAAAGTGAAAATAACGAAATCGTCGTTGAGTCATTCTCCTGCTTCCTATGCGCTTTACCTGGCTTTTTCGTTACCTGTGAGCAAACCGCGGCACGTTGTAGCAAACTGCAGCCAACTGCAACCGACTGCAACCAACTGCGGGCAAACTGTAGCAGACCGCAAGAGGGTCTCAAATCCCTCGGGCTGCAACGTTCCGTCTAAGTTTGTTACGAATTTATTAGTTTATTCATTATTATTAGTTTATTGTTAATCCTTTGCGCTCCGGGCAATTTGAATTTCTAACTCAAAGGCATTCTTTCGTCCCGGAAGAATTACATTGTATGAGGTTCATTTCTTTTGGTGCATATCGAATTTCTTACTGGTAATCGTAAGCGAAATATTTCAATTTTTAGTAACTTTTTAAATACAAATGTTGCGATGGGATAATTTTTTAAAATAATAGTCTGAGAAGTTTTAGTGTCTTTTCTGAGGAGCCTTTGGAGCGCTGAGAGTTTAAATTCTTCATTTTGGACACTTTATGAAATTTTTCTTCCCTGCTAACGATAATTTGTATTATTTTTTAAAATTCATTAGGTAAAATTGTATTTACGAACGCGCAAAATATTTGCTCTCTTTATGGATTTTCCTCGACGGTATATTGTAACGAGTCAAAGTCGCGTTGATTTTAAAGAAACTTTGTTTAAACAAATGTTATTCTTCCGTGAAGCATTGTAGCAAACGCAGATGCGCACGATTGCATTCTTCTTCTGTGGAATTAATGAAATGAAGTGCTAATAATCGTCGTAACCACGAGGAAAATTGTACAATCGTTAATCAATCGTTTCATTATACGTCGCGCGTGTTATCGTTGCGTTTACTTTTATCGTTAGTGGCAACATTATCTACATTGTAAATACGAACGATCGCAACGTTATTGCGGTTGATATGTTCGATCGAATTTTTGCCACACCTGTCGATATTACTTGACTATATTTTCGGAACATTTTTCGTCGGCCATTTTCTTCCAAGAAGAAGAAGAATAGTCTCGGTGTAGCTTCGGTGTGAACGTAGCTTTAGATCACAGTCTTCAATTTTATAAATAGAAGAAGAAAAGAACGAGGGACGATTGGAAATAGTTCAATGTTGATTCAGTGTGGACGTAGCCTTGCACTGCGAGCTTTGATTCGGTGAAAAGAAGAAGAAGGTGAAGAAGAAGAAGAAGA
>CM052085.1:3396702-3412439 GCA_028453745.1 Agapostemon virescens
GGAGAGAGAGAGTGACAGGAAGAGAGGGAAGGTAACAGAGAGTGTGACAGAAAAAGTCAGAAGGAGAGAGAAAAGTAACATGCAAACAGAGAGAGAGAGGGGGAGAGAGTGAGAGAAAGAGAGAGAAGGTGGTAGATGGAGTGAGAGAAAGAGGAGAAGGTAGCAGAGGGAGTGAGAGAAGAAGAGAGAAGGTATCAGAGAAAGAGTGAGAGAAGAAGAGAGAAGGTATCAGAGAGAAAGAGTGAGAGAAGAAGAAAGAAGGTATCAGGGAGAGATAGAGTGAGAGAAGATAACAGAGAGTGTGAGAGAAGAAGAGAGACAAGGTAACAGAGAGAGAGAGAAAGAGAGAAAAGGTAGCAGAGAGTGTGAGAGAAAAAGAGAGAAGAAGAGAGGAGATAATAAGGAGAGAGAGAGTGACAGGAAGAGAGGGAAGGTAACAGAGAGTGTGAGAGAAAAAGTGAGAAGGAGAGAGAAAAGTAGCATATATACAGAGAGAGAGGGGGGAGAGAGTGAGAGAAAGAGAGAGAAGGTGGCAGAAAGAGTGAGAGAAAGAGAAAAAGGTAGCAGAGAGAGAGTAAGAGAACAAGAGAGAACGTATCAGAGAGAATGAGAGAAGATATCAGGTAGAGAGATAGCGAGAGAATATAAGAGAGAAAATGAGAGAGAAAAAGGGAGGTCGAGCTGGCAGCGGTGGTGGATTGTCGATCATCGTTTTTCACCGCGTAAATTATGATGAACGCTACCGATCCGTCGTCGGGCCAATTAAACGTCGTTCTGCTTTTAGACGGTGCCCGGAGTAATTATTCAACGGGAACGGATTAAAGTAACTCGCGAAATTATTCAGTCGATCAGCCGGTCGCGCCGTGTCTGCATCGGCGTCGCGACGAGACGAGACGGGACGAGACGAGACCAGACCAGACGGGGATGCGACGCGACGGCGGAAAGCTATCGAGAATTCCGATCCTCTCTTTTCTGGGTTATTTGGACCGGTGCGCGATCTTTCTTTCTCCATTTCGTCTCTTTCACAGACCGGACCCCGACTCCGTTCCCCGTCACGGGAACGCTCGCAACCGATTATGGCGGAGCTACCTATCTGAGGTCGCAGGGTCAGTCCTCGTCGATGCACTCGCGCTGCCATAAAACGCGAGTTCCGAGCCGGGTAGAACAACGTCCACCGAAGACCATCGAATTTCGCGAATCCGAACAGTCTTTGCTGAATTCTCTTTGCTGAAATCAACTGCCATTTGTCGCTACTTTCGCGGAAGATCGCTCGATTTATTCGATGCAGTGCAACATACTATCCCCGAGGAATCGTTCATCCTCTTCATTCGCTAAATCATTTCTGCGAGTTTCTATACGAGCAAAACGTTCAGCTAAATCTAATCGTCCGCACAAGCTATGCGACATTCCTTAACCGTTTGGCTGCGGACGGATTTTTTCACTTTTCATACAATAAACTCACTTGTAGTGCATTGCAACAACAAACATTTTTTAAAATACCATTTATGAGCTTTACTGGACGCATAACTGTTACTGACTCAGAGCAGCATTATTGTGCTTTATGTATTCTTGGCATAACAAAAAAGGAGCGCTTTTCATAATTTTGGCAGAACATGAAAGGAGGGCGATAGCACTTCTCCGCACTCAAACGGTTAATCGATCGCAATCGATTGTCCAGAATGTCCCAAAAAATGCAAACATTGAACTGTGTTGGATTGCGTTTTTCGTCAGGGCTTAAATTTGCCTGGCGTTTGACGCCAGGGGTTAAACCTTCGAACTTCGAGCAATTTCAATTCTAAAAGAGACATTTTGTTTTATTAGAATGTAATAGTTGCTTTGGATAGTAGTATGGCAATTTTTAGCGTCGCCTTAGAGGCGCCATTGGACCCCCAAGGGTTAAACCTTGGAATTTTAAGCAATTTCAATTCCAAAAGAGATATTTTGTTCTATGAGAATGTAATAGTTGCTTTGGAGAGTAGTATGGTAATTTTTAGAGGCGCCATTGCAGCGCCAAGGGTTAAACCTTTGAACTTTAAGCAATTTCAATTCCAAAAGAGAGACTTTTACTTTATTACAATGTAATAATTGCTTCGAATAGTAGTATGGCAATTTTTAGTGTCACTTTAGAGACGCCATTGGAGCCCCAAGGGTTAAACCTTTGAACTTTAAGCAATTTCAATTCCAAACGAGACATTTTCATTTTGTTTTCTCACAAATAATCTTGAAACGCAGTATAACATTCTCGCAAAGGGAAAAGGGTCTCGGAATAACCCCAGGTACTCTCTCTCTCTTTCATAAGGAACTAAAAAATTTTCGCGACACCGTGTACATAGACGTGTAAGGGCTAATCTCGCCGCCGGTTGATTCGTATCTGGTTCCCTCTTGTCGGTATCGATAAATCGCAGGACGGAGGAGAATCGGTCGAGAGGGAGAGAGGAGAGACGTCGTCGGGGGAGAAAGTATGGCGACCCGATTCGTTCGGGAAAATCGTGGCACGCCGATCCCGCCCATGCCGAAGAGAAACGAGCGCGAGCAATTTATCGAGCTCGATAACGCGTTCGTCAACGGATGACCATAGAGCAGGAAACGCGGGACGAGATTTGCGCGGTTTTCTCGAGAAGCTGCAATTTCTTATCTTCTTCTTCTCTCTCTCTCTCTTTTTCGCAGTTATTCTCGCGAAATCTCTCTCCACCCCGTGTCCCTTTCGCCGCCATCGTTCTCGGTGCGTTTCCTTTTCTTCGATCACGGCGACGTCGATTTTGCACGAACCGCGTACACGATCCTCGCGGAAACCCGACTCGGCGAAGCTCCGGTCCATTTATATTCCATTACACGGCCCAGATTACGTAAACCGAGCCGCGGCCGACGAATTCAGGCCACCGATTGCACCAGGTTGTCGGTCTGATCGACCGGGGACCACCGTCGCGAAAAATAATACGCGCGTTTCGCGATCGCCGATCCCGCGGAATCGAGCGTCGATCGTTTCCATCCTGCCTTCCCGGGAAAAACCCGCGGAGATTCGATCCGGGGGATCGAACGATCTCTAAATCGAATCGGAAAAGAATCGGTAGCGTTCGAAAAACTTAGAACATCGTGAAACGACGTTGCTGCTCGAACTACTCGACTGCGCTCTTCAACCTTTTCAGCTTCAAGCAATTTTAACCCTTTGCTCTTGAAACAATTTCATTCCAAAGTCGAAATAATATTCCTACCTACAATAGCTCCATTGTACATAATTTATTTCTTTTCCTACATATGAAATTAATTATTATACAATTATTGAATAGTCCTATTAATAGGCTTCCGGTCGATAAAGTGTTAAAATATGTGAAACGTTTGTCATCGGCGACGAGCGAGGCGGTGAAACGAACGAGGAGCGAGCGGGGCGTTGCGTCGCCGGAATTGCGGACGGTTTCGCAACGCGTTTCGGTGCGAAAAAAAAAAATAATAAAAAAACGGCAACAGAAGAGAAAATGGCGCGAAAGGGAGCGGCCGTTGGGACACGCGAGAGCACCGGAGGGATCCCGGCCTGCAAAATTGCAGGTAGCCACATCGGTGGCGATCCGTTCTCGGATCAACTTTTACGCATGAATTAGCGAACAAACGAGGAGGTCCTTTGCCGGACGGAGGACGCGTCCCTGAAATTTAGGGGTTGTTTCCAGGCGATTTGCGAGCTGCGTAACGTCCACAGGGTCGAGAGGAAGGGAGAGAGTTCACCGGAGGGTGGTGTACGGCAGACAGGGCGTGGTCGTCCTTGAACCTACCTATACAACCCTTCGAGCGATCCTCTCTCGGCGTTCCACCCCTCGTCACGACCCTCTTCTTCTCGTTCCCTCCATTTCCCTCATCCACTTTCCTTCCCTCTTTCCTCTTCGCTATACTCGCTCTCTTTCTCTCTCTCTCTCTCTTTCAACATCCCTTCTCGACCACCCTTTCACTCTCCGCGCCCTATTACAAACTTCCCCTCACTTTCTCTCCCACTTTCACTCCCCTGCTACGTTACTCTCCCCTTCGGCCTCGCGGTTTGTTTGCTCCTCCGACGGGACAGAGACGGACCTTCCGATACGCGTCCCCTGGATCCCACAGGACTCCGAGACGCTGCTCCAGAACACGCCAACCCTTTCCTCTCGGGGTCTCTCTGTATCAGGTTGTCGCACGCGGAATGGTCCAATTTGGAAGCCGAATGTTGCGAAACGGTTCCAAGGGGGAAATGGTCGAGTTGGCCAGTGCGGTTGTTTCTTTGAATTTTTTTTAAATTATTAAGAATTTTGTAACAAGATTTATTTACCAAACTAGGTTCTACATGATTCCTGCTAAATTTTCACGTATTTCAAATCAGTAAACTAGCTTGCAAAATGCTCTGCATGATTTGTTTTCATTTTTCATCTATTTCAATTCGCTAGGCTAGCCTTCTAACTATTTTAATATACTTTACTGGCACCTAGGATCGTCTGCAAGATTCCTTTTCCTTATTCATGTATTTTAATTTATTAAGCTAGCCCCCAGCATCTTCTGCACGATTTCTTTTAATTATTCAGAGTCAGCCTCGACGATTTTAACACTAAACCTACCACAAGGGGTCAAATCACCCTTTCCAGATTTTCTATTTTCCAAATACTGAAGCTATAAAATTGTCTTCACAGAAACAGATTCAATAGACTGTTTTTATTCCAACGTACTCTACAACAAAAATTGCACAAAATCTAAATAAATTAATTCTTGTCACTTTGATAAGAAAATATACACTAGCCAATTTTGCTGCTCGATAGGTTTAGCGTTAAATAAAGTCCAACGAATATAAATATTATGCCTTTCTTTTCGAACTTTCTGTGTTTTCAGAATATTTAAGCACCGAAGTAGAGGTGACAGTATAAAATATATGTATTTTCTCTTGTGTAACAGTTTTAGCGACGAAGACGTTCCCAATAACTTTAGTCACAAGGAAAATCGCGTGGCAAGGGGTTGATTTATTAAGTTACCTTCTAAGAACCTTCTGCACGATGTATTTGCAGTCTTTTTTTTTTTTTTTTGTTGTTACATTGCTGATAACGCGGTAACAAGATTAATTCGGTAAGCTGGCTTCTCAGATCTGCATGGGTTTTTTTTTTCTCATGCTTTAAAATTGCTGATAACGCGCTAACAAGATCAATTCGCTGAGCCAGCTGTCTAAGATCTTCTGCATCTTCTCTTATTTATTCTTCGAAATTGTTGACAAAATGCTCAACCGATCCACGTACCAAATTAACTCCTTAAGATCTGCATGATTTATTTCCGTTTTCACGTATTACTGATAACGCGCCAACAAGATCAACTCGCTAAGCTTCTAAGACTTTTTGCATCATTTCGTTTTCTTTAAAAAATGTCGATCAAGTGCTAACAGGGTTATTAAGTCACTAAGTTCTCTAAAATCTTTCTACGCCTGGTGTCCTCTTCGTTTAAACAAAAAGCACCGATAAATGAAAATAAACGTAACGAACGTTGCTTTTTATAGTTCTTTGAAAAATATTTCACACGTGTTTTTCTTTATCGGCCATCATTCTATTTTAAAGGGTGAAAACAGCCCTCGAAGTTGGGGTAATTTTTGAGATATCTCGGAAACCAGAGATCGGAAAAATTTGAAATCTTTAAAAATTGTGTGTTTTTCAATGGGGAATGTAGTCGCGCAATTTTAACTTCAGATGCGAAAATCCGATTTTAATGAAGCTTACGGGAGCATGTAGTTCTTTGAAAAATATTTCACACGTGTTTCTCTTTATCGGCAACCGTCCACTTTGAAGGGGTGAAAACTGCCCTGAAATTTGAGGTATTTTGAGATATCTCGGAAACCAGAGGTCGGAAAATTTTGAAATTATTAAAAATTGTGTGTTTCTCAATGGGAAATGTAGTCGCGCAATTTTAACAAAAGTGTTATGTTTAAATAATAAAGCTATGATAAACCTTGTCAGCCTGCAAATTCGAAGAGAAACGCGTAAATCGTAGATTCGATTAGGTCGAACGCGTTAGGAAAAGTTTTGCTGTGAATATTACGGTTTTCCTCGATTTTCAGAGTTTTCGGTGCGACGGAAGACCGTCGCTTCGGAACTGCGAGTATAGTCGTCGGCGACGCAGCCCCACACCGGCAATTAAACGGTAATCAATGATTTATCCGAGGGCTGGGGCTCCTCGGTACCCTCTTATTTTCTCGTCGATGTCGTCGCCCTAGTCGTGGTTAAGGTAGGTTAGGCAAGAAATCGTCGACGATTCAGCGTTGGCCGCAGCCGGTGCGTTTCCGCGCGCGTGTTTCTTTCCACCGCTGCCCTCGGCTCGTCGTTTTCTCACTCCCTTCGTGTTCCGCCGGTCGTTGGGGAGGAAACTCCCGCGAAAAATCGTCCCGTTGAATGTTTCACGAATTCGGAATTTTCAGGTGTAATCACCGGTGTCGACGACCGAGGGCTTCGATACGCCGAGCGATCGATCGATCCGGTCGACCGTCGTCGCCGGACGTATCGACACCGCACGGTGTGAAATTTCAGCAATCCTGCTGAACATCAATCTGTCGGCTAACTTTAATCGTCTTCGATAGAATTTTCCCCTTTCCATCTTTTCGCGATTTTCCTCTCTAATGATTTGCAGCAATCGGTGACGGTTAGAAATTGATCCTGCGACTGCGGCGTCGGAGTTTCTTTTTAATAGTCGAAATTGATAAAATAAGAAAGGGAGAAGCTTAAGGGTTGCTTTTCGCGAGTCGGGTATTGGAATGAACAGGTAAAATGGATGTGGAAATACCTTGACACTCAATTGGCGAGATTTCTACAGGAATTTCGAGAAAGATACTTTTCAATTGGTAAGAGGAGGAAGAACGTTCTCATTTGAAGGGTGCTGTTACAAGAGGGTGGTTGGCGAGAGCCAGCTAATTAATCATTGCCAATATAATTTTCCTATTTGCTTTCTCGCGATTTTCTTCTCTAATGATTTGCGTCAACGGTTAGAAATTGATCCTGCGACTGCGGTGTCGGAGTTCATTTTTAATCGGAATAACAAAACTGGTATAACAAGAAAAGTTGGAAGCTTGGGGGTTGTTCAACAATCGAACGAACAAATAAAATATATGTCGAAAAACCTGGTCATTTGATTCCAGGAGAAATTCCGAGAAAGATCCTTTGTCGAAGACTAAGAGGAGAAAGAGCGTTCTCATTCGAACGACGCTTTTACAAGAGGGTAGTTGGGGAGGGTGAGCTAACTAACAATTTTCTTGTTTTCTTTTTCCCTAGTTATTATCTCAAATGATTTCAGATTTGCGATTCTGCGCGTACGTTGTCAAATTTCATTTTTAGTCGGTCTATCGAAATTGATAAAACGAGAAAGGTAGAAGCTTAAGGGTTGTTTCAGATATTCGAACGAAGCGAAGTAGACGTCGAAATACCTGCACACTCTATCCGCGAGATTTCTGCGGAAATTCCTTCGAGGATCCTTTCCGATGAGAAAGAACGATCTCCTTTGAATGATGCTTTTACAGAGGGGTGGTTTGCGAGGGCGGACGAAGAACAGCGAACTTACTTTCGGAGGCGATTGCACCCACCTCCGTAGGTCAGCGAGCTTTCGCGAATCTGGAAAGCGTTTTTCGCAAATCCGGCGCGAGCTATCGCGTGGCCCGAAGACGGTGTATATACGCCAAGGGTAGTGAGAGTGAAAAAAAAGGGGTGGCGAGGTGGAGTGGCGGAATTCGCCCGGAATTTTCGCGACACGGGGGTGGAGGACCCTTGGTAGTCATGGCGACTGCCGGGTTTCGCCGGCTGATCGATCCACCACGGTCAAGGTCATCCACGAAACCACAAAGCGGCACTGCTTCGGCCCTGTCTGCCTGCTTCCACCGCCCCTGCGTCTTCCACCCCTGTCGTCGCGGACACACCCCTTCAGACGTTTCGTCGAAATTCGGCTCGATTACGCCTAATTGCGTAAACAAGAGCAAGCACGCCGCCTTCGATCTCGTCCCTTTTCGGTAAACAGTGCCAACAACCCGTTCCGAGTTCGCGGGAAACTCAGCCGCCCTTTTCGGAACGCTTCTCTCGCGAAACGGTAAATAAGGGCGCAGCGCTCTTCCAGAGAGACAGAGAGACAGACAGAGACAGAGAGAGTCAATTGTCTGCGAGCAGTTTGTCTGGTCGATAAAAACAGTGGCCCCGCTGAAATCGTAACGAAACTTTTCGACCAAATTAAAACCACCGAATGGACTGCGAATTTTCCCGTATTTATGACAATCGCGAATTTGCAATTTATACGGCTGAGAGAACACGAGAGAGAGAGAGAGAGAGAGAGAGAGAGAGAATCGTCTGACCCAAAAAAAAATCCTGGTCACCTGAATCCACATCGAGACTTTTCAACCAGATTCAAACTAACGACGAGACTGCGAATTTTCCACATTTATGACAAACGGGAATTGGTGCAATTCGTAATAATAGAGGGGAAGAGACACAGAGAGATAGAGAAAGAGAGAGAGAGAGAGAGAGACAATCGTCTGATCAATAAAAAAACTGGTCTGCTGAATTCACTAGGAAAGTTTCCGATCAAATTAAAACTAGCGAGTACACAGTGAGGTTTTCACTGAACCGATTAGAAACTTTTAAGAATATTGATTTATTTTCAACAACTATGCAGTTGCAATTTCCCATTCAAAGGAAAAATGAATTTCTGCTTGGTTCAAATATTTTCAAATATATATATTATATATCAAGTATATATATAGTACAAAATAAATTTTGCATGCACGAATGGAAAATAACCATGCAGATACGAAGGAACAATTCTAGGTTTAGAAGCGTCTCTTTTTTGGAATTAACCCTTTGCACTAGAATGGCGCCTCCGAGGCGCCACGAAAAATTGCCGTGCTACTATTTAAACAATTTTTACATTGCCAGATTTGCAGTTAAGAAATCGAAAAAATTGTTAACGTTTTAAGCACGAATGATAGTAATTAATTTTATATGTAGGAAAAGAAATAAATTATGTACAATGGAGCTGTTGTAGGTAGGAATATTATTTCGACTTTGGAATGAAATTGTTTCAAATGCAAAGGGTTAAAATTGCTTGAAGCTGAAAGGGTTGAAGAGGGCAGTCGAGTAGTTCGAGCAGCAACGTCGTTTCACGATGTTCTAAGTTTCTCGAACGCTACCGATTCTTTTCCGATTCGATTTATTATATTGTAAGAAAATTAAGCTTAGAAAATTGCATTTTCATTGTAGTTTGTAAGGAAATTATTTAGATAACGTTATTGAGCATGCCTTGTTGATTTACCAGAAAAATTATTCTCAGCGTTGAGAGATCCATTAAAAAGTTTTCTGTCACAGACCATGGACCATGAAAAATTCGGAAATAATCGTTGGTCGATAAAGTGTTAAGAAACCACCGGCCATCGTTCGTTTTCCCAACTGTCCGAGTTTTCCCGCGGAGGAAATTCCAACAGCATCGGCGATTCCAAACCGGGCTCTCTTCGCGCGGCGATATTTATTCGCGGTTTATCCTATTTGGTAATCCCTCGCGCGCTTCCGCCGACCGGCATTATTTATTTTTAGAAGAGGCGTGTGCTCTAGAACGCTAAAATAACGGTCGCTTCCACGAATTTTTTACGCGGAAAAAATACATTCGACTCCCGCCGAAATTTTAGAGAGGCTTTCCTCGACGGGTTCAACCGTCTCTGATATAATTTTTGTAATTCGCCGTTCGAGAGGGCGGACTGCCCGTTTCTCTCTGTTTCGCGACGCCATTTGTAACTCCGGAAACCGCGCTGGTCGGTGCGAGGATATTTATTCTGGTTTCGTTTTAATTGTTAGATTCCTCGCGCGCTTTCGGTGACCAGTATTGTTTATTTTTAGAGGGACCGTGGCGAGGGACGCTAAAGCGACCCGGTGGCTTTTGGGAATTTTTTCAGCGAACTGGAATACGTCGGATTTTTGCAATACTGTGGAGAGGGTTTTTTCGAGGGTTGAACAGTCTATTATAATTTTTGTATTCGCAATTAGGAAATGGAATTTTCCCATTGACATTTCACCGGTTTATTTAACAAAATGGCGTAAGTCCATTTATGTTCGAATCGAGATATTCAAAGGTTTGCATTTGATGAAATTTAAAAATATTTGATAACAGATAAC
This sequence comes from Agapostemon virescens, assembly GCA_028453745.1. Taxonomy (NCBI): domain Eukaryota; kingdom Metazoa; phylum Arthropoda; class Insecta; order Hymenoptera; family Halictidae; genus Agapostemon; species Agapostemon virescens. Next base: position 3,406,827 of record CM052085.1, read on the forward strand.
ATACTAGAATAATGTTTTTGAGTTTCTAAGGGTGTCAAATTTATCATCCCAATTAGCATAACTGGCATTGTTTAACAAATAATATATTTTTGATGATTACGAATGGACTTACGCCACTTTCCAAATAAACCGCTCATTTCTGTGCAGAATATACGTGATTTTCTGCAGAGCAACTGTAGTCGCTCATAATATGTCACTGTCGTTTTAAATAGAGTGACTATAGTATAGTTTCGCTCATAGTAGCGAAAGGGTTAAAAATCGGTCAACTTTGCGCAGATAGAAACGATAATCGTCCGCCAACGAATTGAACCTGTCGAAAGAAAATGGCCGAAGAAAGGAAACCGAAGCCGATTTATTCGACGAGCGAGTGGCGAAAGGGGGAAATCATCTATCGGGGAGAAACGGATTCGCGAAATTTCAATTCGCGAGGATTCGCGCGTGTCATCGATTCGCGTCGCGGAAAGCGTGTCGAGCGGGAACGGTGCCGGCAACGGAAATGACTTTAATCCCGGTTGTTCCGAATGACTCAGTGTCGAAGGAACATACTTGGAAGCGGCGGCGGTGGTTATCTAATTGACGACGTATTATCGTTGCTCGAATATTTAAATAGAACGGGCTGCCGCGCTAGCGAGCCGAGTTATCTTGGCGGAGCGAGGCAGAGCGAGGCGGAGCGAGGCAGAGCGAAGCAGAGCGAAGCAGAGCGAAGCAAAGCATTCTTCCTCTTCGCTTTCGTCCGCAATCTAATCGTACGCAACCTTAGCCTTACTTAGCCGCCGGTGCCGATATCCGCCGCGATTTCCTTTTGTTTCCCAGCAACCTAATCGGCCAACTTTTTCACCATGAGACAAGGCTCGAGAGACCAACCACGCGCTCTCCTTCGATCCTTCGGAATGTCGATAGTTTAACCCTTTAAGGTCGAAGATATTTCAATTCCAGAATTAACATGTTTCGAACGCTGTAGATTTTTATTCCGTGGAATGCCTTTTAAATCGCGTGAACTTGATGGCGAGCTTGTTTTCTTGGTCGATGGTTGAGGTTGTAAGGGTTTGTAGAGCAGAGACGAATTTGGGGGATGCGAATACTGTTTTGAAAAATGGTATTGCAGGTTTTTGAGGCGTCACAAAGTTGCTATTTGTGGGCGAAGGGTTAAGACATTTTTTTTCGGTCGTTGAGCAATTTTAATTTTGCGGAATCCTTTTTACACATTGCACCTGATGTTAAATCTGATGTTTCTTGTTCGAAGGGTGAATTTTTAACATTTCACAGAGCACAGACGAATGTGGGGGATGCGAATACTGTTTTGAAAAATGGTATTGCAATTTTCAATGGCGTCACGAAGTTACTATTTGTGGGCGAAGGGTTAAGACATTTTTTTTCGGTCGTTGAACAATTTTAATTTTGTGGAGTCCCTCTTATACTTTGATCTGATATTAAACCTGATTTTTCTTGTTCGAAGGGTGATTTTTTAACATTTCACAGAGTACAGACGAATTTGGGGGATGCAAATACTGTTTTGAAAAATGATATTGCATGTTTTAGTGGTGCCACAAAGTTGCTACTTGTAGGCGAAGGGTTAAGACATTTTTTTTCGGTCGTAGAATAATTTTAATTTTGTGGAGTCCTTCTTATACTTTGACCTGATATTAAACCTGTTTCTTTCTTGTTCAACGGATGAATTTTTAACATTTTACAGAGTACAGACGAATCTGGTAATACGAACGCTATTTTAAAAAATGGTATTGTAATTTTAACCGACGCTTCGGATTCGCCATTCGACTGCGAAGGGTTAAATGTCGAGCCTTTGGATTCATGAAGAGTCAGGAAACAAAATCGACTCTTCCTTCCCTTTTTCACGTGTCGTAGGGTTCGATTATTCTCAAGAATCGATTCTGTGCAGAAGAATCGCTCCCAACCGATGCTTTGAAAGAGCAAAATCTCCGTCGCCAAATAACGCTTTAATCCGTCAAAATATCGCGAAACATAATTATAAAATAAAAAATAATTTATTTTATAAAATTATAAAATAAAAATTCTATACCAACCCGTCGGAAAGTTACTCCGAGATAGTGGGGATAATTTCTTCGCACTTATCGTGTACAACGTACAGCGACAGCGTTCGCTGCAGCTTATGCGCATTTAAAAATGTTTGAAAATCGTCAAAGGCCTGCACTAGCGCAAACAAAATGCGAAATTGATTGTTCGCCACAGGGGGATTGTGGATTTCCGTCGAAACCGTTCGAAAGGGGCAAGAAGAGCCCGCGAAAGCGTCCGCGGTAGGAGGGATAATTTGATTACACTTATCGTGCACGTAGCTTTTATCGCGCGTGTGCGGAATCGGAGAGGAACGATTTGACGGACGTTCGACGGTAATTCGCAATGTTCGAAAGTTTTCGAAGCCGTCCAATCGGATAAATCGCCCGAGACAGATTGTTTGCCGCGAGCAGATTGTGGATTTCCGTGGAAACGGTTCGAGGCGGAGCGGAAAGAGTCTGCGAAAGCGTTGCTCAGCTTCCGCTATCGGAGAGCTCTCTCTCTCGTCGGATTTCTCCCCAGGAAATAGAGGAAAGGGAGAGGAGACAAATAAAACAGGCTGGCCAGGATGACGCACTTGGTAATCTACGTTCCGTCGCGGTAACGAGCCAGCGTTCGTCTTAACGCGGCTCGATAACCACTGGAATTTACCACGAGGAAGCGGCCGAGTGACGAAAGGGCCGCGAAATTACACGGAATCTCGGCCGACGATAACGTCGACCGAGTCGCCGAGTTCTCGAGTCACCGTTCGCCATTCGTTCCTGCGAGAAACGCGGCTAGAATAAAATGGAGAAATAAATGGGGAAGAGAGAGAGACACAAGATACAGTAGAAAAAAATGAGAGACAGAGACAAATGAAATAGACAAAGGGACTGAGTAAATAAAATAGAACAAATAAGAAAGGAGACAATACAGTAGAGAAAATGAGAAACAGAGAGAAAATAAAATGGGCAAAACTGAGAAGGAGAGATAAGAGCAGAAAGTACGGGAAAGAGAGAGAAAGCCAATAATGTAATAGAAATTAGAAAGAGAGAGCCAATAAAATAGAGAAAATGAGAAAGAGAGGGCAAATAAAATTGAAGAAAATGAGAAATAGAGAGCCAATAAAATAGAAGAAAATGAGAAAGAGAGAGCCAATAAAATAGAGAAAATGGGAAAGAGAGGGAAAATAAAATTGAAGAAAATGAGAAAGGGAGAGCCAATAAAATAGAAAAAAATCAAAAAGAGAGGGCAAATAAAATTGAAGAAAATGAGAAAGAGAGAGCCAAGAAAATAAAGAAAATGTAAAAAGGAGAGTCAATAAAATAGAGCAACTGGGAAAGAGAGGGCAAATAAAATAGAAAAATGAGAAAGAGAAAGCCAATAAAATTGAGAGAATGAGGAAAAGAGAAAGAATAAGGAGCCAATAAATTAGTAAAAATAAAATAACGAGAGTATAAAATAGAGAAAATAAAAAAGATGGAAAAGAATGAAATAGCAAAAATGTGAAAGAAAGAATAAACGAGAAAAAGGAGTGTGACGGAGGTAGACGAAGAAAGAAATTAAGGAAGAGAAAGAGAGTGAGAGGGATCGAAAAAAGAGGCTAAGAGGAAAGAAGAGCGAGAGAGAGAGAGAGAGGGAGACGAAAGCATTCCGGTTGCAGGTTGCAGCTAGGCCTGCAAAACTGCAACGAGAATCCTCGGCTCCGCTCCGCTCGGCTCGGCTGGGCGCGTATGGTAACCTGCTTTTAACATACCTACGCGTCCGACGCGATTCTCCGCAGACTTCCGCCGTTTCACGGTCCACGTCGGCTCCCGGAACGATGGGTATCAGTCGCGGGCCCGCGAACACGCCTAACTTGCCTGCCGGTGTGCCCACGGAGCACCTGACCAACACGCGTGCAGGGCCCAAGCTCGGACGTCGGGCCCCAAACGGGGTTTAGCAGTTCAGAAACGACGGCAATTACATTTTCGGGAATCTACTGCTTTGGAATTGATCTTGACATTTACTAGCCTCGATATAATCGATGTATCATCCTTCAAGATTAGGATGAACGTTTTAATCGTTGACGAATACCTAATCTCGACCGCGTCGACGCCTCGGTGGCTCGCATTTGTGCATCCTATTGAGAACGACAAATTGCAGCGTGTTCAATTAAAAAGAAAGGCGCAATCGAGCTACCCACGTCAAAGATTAACCTCTTAGGCACGGCTGAATTTTGCGCGGGGCTGTTTAAATGATACTGCACTGCAATGTGTGACAATGCTGTTCTCTACACGAGTACATTGGAACGAAGCGTTTGATCATTAAATTATTGTATAATTTTTCTTAAATATATAATACACGTATGTTGACTTTAACAATTTACTTTAATACCCCAAATTTGGGGATGACCTAACTTTCTAATCTTTGCGATTACCCAACTAAATCCGACCTGATTCAAATACAATTTTGAGCACCCGAAAATCGAGACATGTCCGAACTTTCGAATCTTTGGAAATTTCAATAATTAAATTTCAATTTGAATAATTAAAGTAAAATATTAGTGGCGCGTCGTAGAAGAAGATGATATCCGCGAAAGCCACTATAATGGCGCAGAGTGCCTAAGCGGTTAATCTGCCCTTCGAGGGAGCAAGCAGAACCGCAAACGTTCCCGTTTCCTCTTTCGATCCTCCGCGAATTGATCTCGCAGAAATCCCTGCGAATCGTCGGTCGCTCGATTATTTCATTGTTGCTGGAAGTTCGAATGGCGTAAGCAAGGGGTTCGAAGTGGCAGCTTGTGGGATGAACGGGGGTAGAGCGAAAGAGGATCGTCGAGGATCGTGGTCGGCTTCGATCGAGTTTGGGCTGGGAGACGGCCGAGGAGACGAGCAGAGAGGGTTGTCTGGTCGGCGTAGCTGGTTGCGTGGTCCCTCGGCCTTGTTCACCGGCACATTAAATCGTCAACGGGGCATCTACGCGTGCACAGGTGCAACGCGTCGTATCGCCGGCTCGTTGCACAATAATGCACGATCCCTGAAGCGCGAGAAGCGGGCGAGCACGCCTCGGGAGTAGAAACAACAGTAGAACCACGCATCGCGGCTCGCAACCTGTTAAATTCCATCCGCGGCGCGAAACTATTCGAACGCGCCCTTTAAATCGTTATCGGTCTCTCAACGGCTTCCGATTATCTACTCAGCGACCCGTTTCCACCAGGACGAAACACTTTATCGGAGGAACTTCCTTGAACGGAATCGCGGACGGACGATCGGCAGTGTTTCGAAAATCGTTATCGGTCTCGCAACGCTTCCGATTATCTAATCAGCGACCTGTTTTCCACCAGGACGAAATATAGTACTTTATCGGAGGAACTTGAACGGCATCGCGGACGGACAATCGGCAATATTTCGATCGGTCGATTCGCAGATGGAAAGTCGAAGGATTCGGCGAGATTCGAAAATCGTTATCGGTCTCGCAACACTTCCTATTATCGAACCAGCGACCCGTTTTGCACCAGGACGAAATAATTTATCGGAGGAACTTCCTTGAACGGCATCGCGGACAGACGATCGTCAGTGTTTCGATCGCTCGATTCGCAGATGGAAAGTCGAAGGATTCGGCGAG
>CM052085.1:3412939-3424834 GCA_028453745.1 Agapostemon virescens
TGAACATGTTTACGGAATCCCGAAAAGAAAGGCGCGATACTTTCCCGTAGAAAAATTCCGAAACGCAGAAATTACCTCTGTTGACTTTCGAGTCTCGAGACTCTCCCGTGTTTGAATATCGGGTTTACAGGTTCGACGGTCAGCGAGGATTCGGTGAAAGTTGAAAAATCATGGTCCGGGCCCGGGAAAAGCCCCCGAGAACCATTCGTCCCGCGCACAGTGTGACGAAAATGAAAAATGAGAGAAATTCGGGGGCGAAAAATAGCGCGCGCGCTTTCTCCTGGTCGTCGAGAGTCACGCCTACGATTCGTCCTGTCGTTCGAACCGAAAGGACAACGAGCCCCCTGCCGAGCCGCCATCGACGCGTCCTTGAAAGGGTGAAAAATATTGTCACAACTTCCGCGGTTCTCGATCTCCATCGTTTGCAAACGGCCCTACTGTTAGGCCGACGCTTTCCTCTCCAACAATGGAATATTGCGGACCGCGATTTAAAAAATCCGGTAAATATTTGGAAATCTCCTTTTCGCTTGCAAAACCGACCTGCTTCCTTCCTGCGATTCCCTTTTTCGCATATTCATCACTTCGAAAGCCTAACTCATTTTAACCCTTTGCACTCGAAGCAATTCCATTCCACGCTCGACGCCAGTGACTGTTTCCGACGTTTATTTGGCCATTTTGATGTTTCTTCTTCCTAAACAAATATTAATATTAACATTAATATTTCTCAATGTTAATATTTCACAATATTAATATTTTTGAATATTTATATCAACCCTTTGCACTCGAAGCTGTTTCAACCCCAAACCCAAGGTATTTTTTCTAACCTAGAATATTTTCATTCTACACGATACGTCCTTGCAGGACCCATTAAAAAGTTTTCAGTCATGGATCATAGGCCTTACAAAACTTCTGAAATAATCGCCGTTCGATAAAGTGTCAAGAAAATCAATAAGCATAGTCAATAGTCAAAGTAAAAATCTCCAAAATTATGTTGAATTACATATTTTCCTTTACACGGATTTCTGAAAACGCGTGTCGCTTTTTTAGGAATTGTTTTCGGAAGAATTATTGAACATCTTGCACGAAGATTTTGCGCACACACGTGAACCGTTATTCGAGGCTCGCGTATCATCTTTTTCGATGGAAAAATAATTAAGGTCGCGCGAGTTGTATATTTTCCTTGGGGAATGTGTTTTTCGAAAAGGTGCACAGATTGTTGCCACGCTCACGGTCTTTCTGCTAATCTAAAATAACAAAAACCCCGAAGCTGTGTAAACGCAGTTGCAGTTCGAGCACCGATAGAAATCGCTGATTATTTACAAAATGGCGGCACGCTCGAGTCAAAATACTTTTCGTATACTTTTCGATCTTCGGATGACAGACGCGAAAGAATGCGCAGGTTTATTTTTCCTGAACGGAAGGTATAGTCTGCGATGATTCACTAAAAATTTTCATTGGAAAATTCACCCTCTCGTTGAAAAACAGAAGGCTCAAGAGTCTCACGGTTCGAGCAGAAGTCGAAATCCCATAGGAGATCGCGCTCGCCTGTTCTTCCCCGGAAAAGCGCCTAAATGCCGTGCGTTGCACGTGTTCGTCCCTTCGAAGGGTTTGAAAAATAGGGAGGGGCGAAGAAAACTAACGAGACGTCAATTGGAAGTTTTCCGATCCGAAAACTGTCGGCCGTAAAAAAGCCGACAGTTCGAATCCGTCGTTGCTTTTTTACGATCACGGTTTTCAGTGGTCTCTATTTTTTTTTCTCTCTTGTGAAAGAAACCTGGGTTCGTTTATGGGGGTAGCAGGGGGTGCGGGATCGAACCCTTTCCTAGCATCGAGACCGGCGTGTCGTGTCCTCGTCGCGGAACAAGACAGAAGCTAAATGTCTTCGGGGCAATCGTTTACTTTCCGAGCTACCGTGTTTGTCGACCGGTTGGCTTTTGCGGTCTCTTCTCCCTCTCCCTTTCTTTCTCTTTCTTCCTTCGCACGGTCAGCACCCGGAAAAACTTTCGAAACCTTTCACGAAGTCTTTCAGGTAGCCGAGAGGCCGCCTCTGATTTATAAATCGGGAGCCGCCGCTCAGCCTGTAACTTCGGCGATCTAGCGGAACCCGAGTCGATTACCCAATTAACTGAGCTAGTCAAAAACTGGGATCGTGGTTACAGACGACAGGGACGAGCTAGTGGAAAAAGTGAGAGATTAACATTAAATTACAGTAGATTTGTATAAACCGAATTTCTTTGCCGTGACTGGTGATTGTTTCAGGATTTTTCAAGCTCCATTAATTTTTAATAAATCTTAACGAAGCTGATTGCAATTTTTATTGGGGGCCAACGAGCTATATTTAACATGATCTAATAATTTTGTTATAAGTTACAATGTAGAAGCAGTTCTTTAAGTCCTTCCGGTCGACGAAGAATGAGCGAAAAGGGGAAACTGCCACAATAGGAGGTAAATGATTACCTCGCAGACCCACTGAGCTCTCCCACTTTTCCTAATCTCCATAAATAATCTCCTAATCTCCTAAAAACTCCAGCAACAGCATTCGCCACTATCCTCCTCTTTTTGAATATTTGACCTGGCTTAGTAGCCATCAATGCCGTCTGCTTCCTCTAGCAGTTACTCTCTAAGATGTGCCCCTCACTTCACGTCGTTGCGCTTCTTTCGCTCTGCATCGTCGTCTATCGTCGTCTATCATCGTTATCGGCCCTATGCTATGGCGATCGGTGCCCCCTCATCTCTGACGAATTTACAAATTGTAGGATCTTAGTAGAAACAAAGAAAACTGCATTCTACCTAGATGCAGCTGAACGACTGTCTCGCAGACCCACTGTGTCCTCTCAATTTTCCTAACCTCCATATGTATTTAATCTAGAGGCTCCTGCAACGATGTTCGCCCTTCAACTGCCAAACCAGTTGCCGCAAAAATTGCATAAACTCGGAGCAAGTCATCGAGTGAAATAGAAATCGAAAGAACAAAATCTATGACACTGAGTAGTTCACCAACCTTCTTGCATTTCCTGCACCACCGTCAAATTGCATATAATGAATATATTAACGTGGAAATTCATTTAAAAATCACACAAATAATTGCGTCACCCTTATGTGGGTGACGTGGCAGCCAAAGCAAGCCAAAGCCAATTTTCAGCAACACTGAAAATTGCCATACTATTATTTCAAACAATTATTACATTGCCATGTTTGCGTTTAAGAAATCGATAAAAATTGAAGTGTTCTATCTACGAATAGTAGTAATAAATTTTATATTCACGACAGGAAATGAACCATGTACAATGTAACTATTCTAGGTACAAAGAAATGTCTCGATTTTGAAATTAAAATTGCTTGGAGCGCTAAGGGTTAATATTTGACCTAACTCAGTAGCCATCAACACCTTTCCATTTTTCGGAAACGTCACTCTACTGCTTCCTCTAGCAGTTACTCTCTAAGATGTGCCCCTAACTTCACGTCGTTGCGCCTCTTTCGCTCTGCGTCTTCGTCTATCGTTGTCTATCGTCGTCTATCGTCGTTATCAGCCTTATAATATGGCCATAGGTGTCCCTAACGAATCCCCATATTGTATGTATATGTTCTTTGGAGAAAAACAGAGAACAGCCTGGACGGATCTCGAACCGCGTTCTTCCTGGTCGAAGCTGATCGACTAGTTCGCAGACCCAGGGAGCCGGGGTCACGATTTCCACGGATCCGTGGAGGCTAGGAAACGGGCACGGTGAATGTTAATCGCTCGGACGATTATTCTCGTCCTTACGAGGATTATATCGAGCGGCGACGTGACCTGCCTCTGCTTCCCGCTGATCAAAAGCCCGGCCGCTTATTAATATTTTATCCGATAAAAACCGTGTCGCAGGTCGCGCGCGCGCCGCGCCTCGCCTGCCAATAAACGGCGGATATGTCGGGCATCGGATAAATTGCCGATTGATTTATTCGGTACACAGACAACCCTCGAAGCATCCGCGATTTTGGCAGCGGCTGTCGACGCCGGCCATTGCTAACGATCGCACATTTTTCTCTCGGTCTCATCGTCCTCCCTAAAAAAACATACGAAAATTATACACTAAAACTTTCCAAAGTTTTATACAAAATAGTTGGCTAGAAACTTTGACCCATTTATTTTTTAAATAACTACTGGCTTCCTCTTTCTGAAGTTTATTATCGTTACTGTGAATTTATAGCTGTTAGATTGTTTAAAACTTTCTTGAGAACGTTGGATCTGAAGGGATCTAATTTCTGCAATTTTCAACGAAAAAATTGTACGAGTGCTGGAATCAACTGGAATAAAATGTAAGAGTACTGAAACAGGCTAGAGAAAATTCCTCGAGTGCTGAAACAGGTTCAACAAATTTTTAAGACTGCTAGAATCGCCTAGAATAAAATATAAGAATTCTGAAACAGGCTCAAAAAATTGTACAATAGCTGGGACAAGTTAAAAGAAATTTTAAGAATGCTGGAATCAACTGGAATAAAATGTAAGAGTGCTGAAACAGGTTAGAGAAAATTCCTCGAGTGCTGAAACAGGTTCAACAAATTTTTAAGAGTGCTAGAATCGACTAGAATAAAATATAAGAGTGCTGAAACAGGCTAGAAAAAATTGCACAATATCTGGAACGGGTTAAAAGAAATTTTAAGAGTGCCAGAACCAGCTGGAATGAATGTAACGTTTCTTCCTACTTTCTCGAATTTTCTTTGAACGATTTTGTGCGATTCATTTATTTCTTAAACAAATAGATTAGTATGCGGTGCCACTAACTTTGTGGCAATCGTTTTTGCGGGAAAACAGGGGCGTTCGCCGGTGGCCGCCATAACAGTCGCATGATTCGCTTTCTTTCGCACGCACTGGCTTCCTCTTTACGAAGTTTATTATTGTTACCGTGAATTTATAACTGTTAGATTGTTTAAAACTTTCTTGAGAACGTTGCATCTGAAGGGATTAAATTTCTGCAATTTTGAGGAAGGTCAAACGATCGGCTTTCTTTTCGGAAGCCTTCGTTTGCCAGCGGATTCTCGAAATTTCGCGTGACGATTTTATGCAACCTCTTTTCGCGTTGTTTGAGGATTTTTTCGCGGCTCTTGCGTGTCACCTTTCGGCTCGGTCGTTATCGCTCGCCGTTTATTTGCAATTAACTTATCTGTCGCCCGCAGCCTTACCAAAGTTACGTACACAGTTATTTGTCTGTTAACGCAAAACAATAACAAAGGTCGCGCGTTCAGGGGTTAATCAGTCAATTAACGACTCACGTCTGGATCACGTGGTCGCAAGCTACGTGTACGGAAGTCGGGACACAGCTCGACCAATCTCGGTGAGATAAAGTGACCTAATCAGATCGCCGGCCGATATATAGGCCAGTCGGTCAGGAAGACGATAAGTGGATCTTTTCCGCGAATTTCTGTTTTCGTTGATTGCCAATGCCGACACCAGGTAGATATCCACTACGAATTCGGGAAGCATTCAACAATAGGTTCGCGGAGCACTGGAAATGACATTTTAGATTATCTTAAAAAAACGGCTTGAGAATATAAATTTTTATCCAGGGTTCTTAATAACGTGTATCTAAAAAGATATATTTATTGAGTGGTACTTCGTGGATATATCTTTGCGATCAGAATAGTTGCAAATTAAAAATGTTAGAACTTGTATGTTTCAAACTTTATGGGAATTCGCCTGTTTTAGGAATTCTTTTGAGAACTATGAAGGGGTTGTCTTGTATCAGGGTTTCGCAGACTTATTCTCTGCCATTTAAAGTGCATGTACGATTTTTTAGAAGGAGAAATAATAAAAATTGTGGCAGTTAAATATTTTAATGCAGCGCAGGCTTTGGAAGATCGTGCATCGACACGCTTCCACGCTTTCTGCTAACTCACTATTTACTGAGCGGTATGAATACAGCTGTTAATTGAAAGTTTTGATCGTTTATGATTGATTGTTTATAAAATATGTTGAAAGTCAAAATACATACCATGCATAGTTATAAAAATAGGTCAGGATTGTCTAACATTAACTATAACGTAACTTCTACTGAGAATATCACTTCGACAACGATCCGAAGTCGGTTCGATATCTGTCGAAGAAAATTGTAAGAATGTTAGAATCTGTTGGAAAAATTGCATATGCAGTTTACAATGTGCAATTGCAATTGCATCGGAAAAAGTTGTAAGAGTGCTGGAACCGGTAAAACAAATTTTTAAGAATGCTGAAATCAGCTGGAATGATATGTAAGAGTACTGAAACTTGCTATAGAAAATTCCTGGAGTGCTGGAACAGGTTAAAAAAATTTTTAAGAGTGCTGGAATCCGCTGGAATAAAATGTAAAAGTGCTGAAACAGGCTAGAAAAAATTGTACGAATCTTGGAATCAGCTGGAATGAAATGAAACAGGCTAGAAAAAATCGCGCAGTAGCTGGAGCAGGTTAAAAAAATTTTTAAGAGTGCTGGAATAAAATGTAAGAGTGCTGGAACAGACTAGAGAAAATTGCACAATTGCTGGAACAGATTAAAAAATTTTTAAAGTTTCTGAAATCAGCTGGATCAAATTGTAAAAGTGCTGAAATCAGCTGGAGGAAATTGTAAAAGTGTTGGAATGATCTGGAAGAAAATGTAAGAGTGCTGGAAACGGCTGGAGAAAAATGTAAGAGTGTCGGAATCGTGTCAGAGTTTCGAAGGAGCGCGTTTTCACTTAACGCAGTCTAATAACGATCGAGATGAGCATGTTACTTTCTCGCGTAGATCGCCGTGAAAATTGCGAGTCGAAAACGAGGATCGGGAGGGGGCGAGGAGAAAAGAGGGAGAGTGAAAACGAATGGTCGAGAAGGGTTACCGGGCGAAATCTCGAACGGACAGGGTTCGAGATAGGTCGAGATGGGGGGATAGCTCCCTTTTCCTTTGGTTTCCGTGTCTCGCTGGGACCGATCTCTCTCGCAACCCCCGGCCACTGATTAACCCTGGTTGGCGGCTGCTCAATCGACGGACACTGTTTTCTTCCCCCTCGGGCCGATCGAACGGTCTTCATTTCCTGATTAACCCCGAGGCTTCCTCTCCTCTTCCCGGTGCAAGACAGAAGAGAGAGCCACAGCAGCCGGAAGTAATCTGTCTTCCTCCTCCGCTCGGTCTCGCGAAAGAAATAGAGGACAGAGGGGTTGGAGAGGGAGAGAGAAAGAGAGGACGAAGAGAGGGAGCGAACGGAAGGATAAAACGACGCGGAGAGAAGAACGTCCGCTCGAATTCGCTTCGAGTGATTTAAAGGCTGGAATTATCCTTTTTTCGCCCTGTCCGCTGGCCCTAACCCTTTTCCCGACTCGTCTCGCCGAGCTATTATACTGTAGCTCGATTCGAGACACCCTTTCGATGCCTCGAGAAGAGCTCAACATATATACATGTATTTGTAAGATCAAAAAAGATCTGCAACCACAGTAGAACTGTTCAAACAACGTGCAAGAAATCGTACGACTCACGGATCGATCTAGATAGAGAACTCGATCGACCGGAAGTTCCATTGTATCAGAATCGACGTGCAAGAAATTTTGAAGACAGCTTGCACGCGCCTGGGGAAATCAGAAATACAATTCTCTGTACTGGCGAACATCCCCTGCATGTCTTCGTATTTCTTCGCGAACATAAATCACAATTCGTGATCTGATTTTATGAGAAAAAATCTTGTCCAGAAAACATCACACCAAATTAAAAATCGAAAATCATACTGTAATATTCTCCAGACAAAACCAAACAATATTTCCCTGTACCGATTCGCGATCCGACGCCTCGTTTTCGAGTTATTCGCGAAAACAATAATCTATGCTCGACGCTGCGCTGCGTCAGCCGCCATTACTCCCGAGCCTCGGCGTGACGTATGCATAGGCCCGCCCCCACCGCGCTCCGATTGGTTCGTGTTTTTCGCGAATATCTCAAAAACGGGTCGACGGATCGCGAATCGGAAAAGAAAATTCTGCTTGGAATCGCTTGTGCGAACTTAGCAGAACACCCTGTATAACGCTGTCTATCTGGCGACGGACACTGCAGTTTCGCTGATTCCCGACGGCTTCTTCTTCTTCTTCTTCTTCTCCCCGAAGCCTCGCCATTGTTTGAACCCTGATAAGGCGTCGTGGGGGAGCAACAGGAGGAGGGAAGAGGGGTCCGGCTTCCTTCTGCAACGTCTGTCGCCATGGGGAACGTTTTGCCGAGACGATATATGGAAAGCGTCGGTCGGTGGTTGTATTTAAATAGCCGACGGACGAACGCTTCGGGGAAACGCTTAGGCTCATTGGAATTCAGGATATTGGCCCGGCGAGGAAGGAAGGACTAACTTCCTGTCTGCGCCGCGTTCGTACCCTCCTTCGCCGGCTTCTCGAACCGCGCCGACACCTTTCCCTCCTTTTTCCAACCCGGATGAGTCCTAGACACCTTTTTCGTACCTGTCCGCGTAACTCTCCGCCCCCCGCGCCGCCATAGTCGCGTCCTTTGTTATGCGTGTCGGCGCGCCATCATCGTCGCTAAACGACGGACTTGCCGCGATCTATGATACAACACCCGCCATTGAAAATACCGGAGTGTTTTTGCAAAAAGTTGATTGGATCGTGCGGAGGTCGGTTTTTTCTTGCGAGAACGATCATTCTTTTTCGGGGGAACTTCTGCGTCCACGCTATAGTGAGCACGCTCGATTGTATTTTTAATTATCGCGGTAAATTGTTAACACTTTATCGACCGGCGATTATTTCAGAATTTTTGTAAGCTTGTAAGATCCATGACTGAAAACTTTTTAATGGGTCCTTCAAGGCTGACAGCAATTTTTATTGTGGATCAGCAATGCATCCCCAATAATATTGTCTAATAATGTTGTTACAAATTGGAATGTAAAAATAGAATTTTAAGCTTCATTTTGATACAGCGCGAATATTGAAAAGCCAATTAATAGGCTTCCGGTTGATAAAGTGTTAAAGTTAAACTACGCGCGTCCGTAGCTTTGGGGAAAAGAAATTCAGTAACGAAAAAGTTTGTTAAAAGGTGCTCTGTCTTACAGAAAATTCAGCCGTACACCTAAGCGGTTAAGAATAGCTTCTTGGTTATTTGTATAAATAAATTGCGACCGAAAATGAACTTTCCAAACGGACCTGTCGATAGTTCATTGATATATTCGTAGTGGTCGCACGGAATCGTCAATTCTAATTTGTTGCTTCGCGATGAAGTATGCAAAATGGAGATTTTTCGGGTTAGAATCGTCGTAGAAGTTACGAGGAAAGAGGAAAGCGATCTTGTCGATCAGTTCGGGCGTCGGTGCTAGGTTAAAACTGAGACAGTTCCGTTCATGGTCGCGTTGTTTATGCTCCTGCAGTGCTCGATCACTGGAACCATAACTCCGCGTCCGCAGGATCGAACGAATTCGCTTATTTACGTGCGCGCCGCAACGAAAGTGTGTCACTCGACCAACCGGTGGCAGCGAGCGCGGTAAACATTGTCGAACGAGCGCGAATCAACACTGAACGATACAGTTTACAGCGACGAATTTGGGAAATCAACCAACCAGTCGAGAGGGACTAATCGATTCCGTTTGATCGACTAGTCGAATCACCGGCGATCCTGTTTCATGAAAGTCATGCAGGAGGTGTTTTACAGCGACGGCATTTTTGGGGGAAGAAGTACACGTTCGTAAATGAGGGTTAAAAATAAAAGCTGGTCAGTTGCAATTTTTATCCACTCTTTAGATTTTACAGTTGGTTCTTAAAATTAGCCCCCCTGCTTCTTTGGGGAAAGGGAAAAATTAATTGATCCTCTGTTTCTCTTTTAAAAGTTATGAACTGTTTTTTGGAAAAAGCGAGTGCGTTGAAAAGGGTGTGTTTTAAAGCAAAGCTACTTTTTAGAGAAGTTTAAGGTCATATTTAAGCGTTAAGGAACCAGGGAGCTGGTCATTTTCAATTTTTATCCACTCCTTAGATTTTACAGTTGGTTCTTAAAATCAGCCCCTGCTTCTTTGGGGAAAGGGAAAAATTAATTGATCCTCTGTTTTTCTTTTAAAAGTTATGAACTGTTTTTTGGAAAAAGCGATTGCCCTGATAAGGGTGTGTTTTAAAGCAACGCAAATTTTTAGAGAAGAAGTATAAGGTCATATTGTAAGTGTTAAGCAACCAGGGAGCTGGTCATTTTCAATTTTTATCCACCCCTTATATTTTACAGTTGATTCTTAAAACCAGCCCCTCTGATTCTTTAGGAAAAGGGAAAATTGAATTGATTCCTTCGACGTCGAGATCAAATAGCAGAAGATCCTCTGTTTCCTTTTAAAAGTTGTGAACTATTTTTTGGAAAAAGTGAATGCGTTGAAAAGGGTGCGTTTTACAGCGACGCCATTTTTTAGGGAAGAAGTACACGTTCGTAAATGAGGGTTAAACGATCAGGGAGCTGGTCATTTTCAATTTTTATCCACCCCTTACATTTTACAATTGATTCTTAAAACCAGCCTCCCCTGCTTCTTTGGGAAAAGAGAAAATTAATTGATTCCTTCGACGGCTAAATAAAATAGCAGAATATAGAAGTTTTTTGGAAAAAGCAATGCTATTTTTTAGAGAAAAATTATAAAGTAATATGCAAGCGTTAAGCAACCAATGAGCTTGTAATATTCGACATCCACCCACCCCTTAAGTATCGAAGCCCAGTTTCCGCGAGAAAAGGTCGAAGAGGAAGTCCAGCTTCTGCGGAAGGATTGTTCCTAATCGTTTGCCTTTATTTTTCGGGAAAAAGTATTGGAACCGCGACACCGTCGACGAGCATGCCGCTTCCTGGCCGTTTCACCAAAGTTTCCCCTGGAAACTAATTGCCCGGCTTTCACGAACTTGCGCGGAAAATTTTCTCCGCCTCGGCCGTCGTCGCCCGTAGAAAGTTGAATCGGCGGAACAGCTTTCGTCGTATCCGCGATGATCGCGGTCTGGCTCGCTCGAAACATTTTTCTTCGACGATCATCGTCCTGTACGATCACCGTTCTACCCTTGTCCTTCGGCGAAAGGAGCAACCCGCAGGATTTTCCTTCGGCCAACGTTGGGTAACGGGAAAAGGATTTCTATCGATCGCGTTTCCCGCGAGCGCCCATTAAAATGCCAGAGAAAAAGGGAAAACGAGTTCGATGTTGGAACGCGCCCAGAGTCTCTCTCTCTCTTTCTCTTTCTCTTTCTCTCTTTCTCTTTCTCTTTCCGTTTAACGACCAGGTGGTTTCGCGCGCGCGATATTAAACGCCGCCGCCGCTGTTCGCATCGATGAAATCGAGCTCGGTCGTTCGCTCGAGCTTCCACTTGAAACTGACCTACATTCCACCGTTTCCGAATCCCATAGGATCGACCACTCTCCCGCTGCTCGCCTCTTGTTGCCTTAACCCTTTCCCGCCTCGTCCGCCAACGGAGAATCGACCGTAACCGAAAAGAAAAAGGAATTTGTCGAATTACTTCGTTTTCGCATCCGATTCCGGTGTTTTCTTCAATACCGGCCGATGTTGCTGAAACTCTGAGCGACGAATAATGATTTTGTAAGTGTTATTAGTGAGTCTAATCGTACCGAGTATTGAAATTTATCGTTGTGTTTGCAAACAGCGTGATTTAATTTATTTAAATTTTGTGCGATTTTTGTTAGAGTGCGGAGTTGGATATAGAAATCTATTCAGTCGAGTTTTTGCGGTGACAGTTTTATTAGTTCGATGATTACAGAATGATGAAGCTGAAAATAGTCGTTCGACCGACTCCGCAGAGTTTTATGCAAATTAACATTTTTCCGCGTCGATCGCAAAAACGATAGCTCGTATGGTAATTGCTGATGGTCGTGCATTAACGTCTTCCAATTCATTTGACTCTTTCAATTCTATTCGATTATTATATTCTTCAAATTTCCCAACATTCTAAAAATTTTTCAACATTC
>CM052085.1:3449605-3460733 GCA_028453745.1 Agapostemon virescens
AGAGAGAGAGGAATATAGGAAACTGAGAAGAAGAGAGAGTTAGAAAGGGGGAAGCTGAGAACGAAAGACAGAGAGAGAGGAATTGGGAGACTGAGAAAAAGAGAGAGTTAGAAAGAGGGAAGCTGAGAACGAACGACAGAAAGAGAGGAATTGGGAGAATGAGAAAACGAGAGAGTTAGAAAGAGGGAAGCTGAGAACGAAAGACAGAGAGAGAGAGGAATTAGAAGACTGAGCAAAAGAGAGAATTAGAAAGAGGGAAGCTGAGAACGAAAGATAGAGAAAGGAATTGAGAGACTAAGAAAAAGAGAGAGTTAGAAAGAGGGAAGCTGAGAACGAAAGACAGAGAAAGGAATTGGGAGACTGAGAAAAAGAGAGAGTTAGAAAGAGGGAAGCCGAGAACGAAAGACAGAGAGAGAAATTGAGAGACTGAGAAAAAGAGAGAGTTAGAAATAGGGAAGCTGAGAAGGAGAGACAGAGAGGGCAGGAGGGATGGATCGGATCCACGGTTACTGGGACCTCCGCGTGTCCCTAATAACCGTGAAGCGAAGGGACAGAGCGTCGCGTGTAAAACAGGATACGATATACACGGATCGATTGTTTCGCGGAACACGGGGAACGGCGAATCGAGCAAGAGGAGTACGAGGAGTAGGAGGAGGAAGAAGAGGATAAGGGAGACGAGGGTGGGAGGATGGTTTCGCGTTATACACCGGCGTAGAGAAGATCGAGAGGAGCCGGGCAAGCAAGAAGGAAGAACATTGTCACATATAAAAGATCTCGTACGCCACAGGAACGAAGGGAAGGAGCGAGTCAAAGATAATGCGAGCGAGAGAGACAAAACGGAGGAGACAGAAAGAGCGAGGGAAATAAAGAGAGAGCAAGAAAGAAAGATAGAGTGGAAGGGACAAAAGGGGAGAGGGCTCGTTGACGTCGGACGAGCGTGTGCAACGAGGAGGAGGACGCGTGTGCACGGTGCATCCGTCTGCGGTGACTGGTCGGAGAGGGACGGAACGATCACACGATCGCGGGGAGACGGAAGAAGAGGCCCAGCAGAGAGAGAGAGAGAGCGAGAGAGTGAGCAAAAGAGAAACAGAGAGAGAGAGAGAGAGAGCAAGAGAGCGAAGCGGGGTGCAGCGACGTCGAGAAACGGTCCCGTAGACCGGAGTGTCGGAGAGAGTCGATAGGGGGAAGGAGAGAGAAGAAGAAAGAGAGGGAGGGAGAGAGAGAGAGAGGAGAGACAGACGGGGTGAATTGCCGGCGACAAGGTCACCGTCTATACCTCGCTAAAACCGCCGATACGTGCCTTTGGCGTTATACTCGCGGTGGTACTCTAGCTGCAGCTCCTCTTTTCTCTCTGTTTCTCCGTTGTTTCTCTCCCGTTTCTCCCTCGCCGGGCCTCCTGTTCCGTCTCCGTTCCTTCCCTGTTCCCGTCTCGAGCCCGGTCTCGACTCTCGTGTGCATGTGCATCGTCGCCGAGTCCTCCTCGGTGCATGTGCACGCGCGTACGAGAGCGCGCGAGGGCGTGCGCGAGGCGGCTGGTATAATAGGAATAAGGAAAGCGATCCTCATGACCAGGTCGCGACACGAATCTCGGACAAGGCGAAAAATGTTCACGGAGGGAGGAACGGAGAGGCGACAACGAGAGGAGGAAGATGTTTTGGTAAGAGATAGCCAGAGGAATTTTTTCCTGCAGATAGAACGCGTGTCTGGCTACTGGATGGCTGTTGCCACTGCGCGCGGTTTTCGAGACGCGACGACGTCCATGTACGAATGTCGGAGACTTGACATTTAATATTGTCAAGCTATGTACACCCTATAGAATAGTTCTACTATACACGTTGCATTTCCTTTCGTGCATACAAAGTTTAGTACTATTACTCGTACCTGCAACATTTCAATTTTTACCGATTTTCTAAATGCAAATATAGCGATGTTAAAATTATTTTGAATAACAGTTTGAGAATTTTTAGTGTCGCCTCAGGGGCGCCATTGAAGTGCTAAGGGTTAACACCCCATGTACCATGATACCCACTTTTGGAAATTTAAACGTACAATTCGGTAATTAACCCTTTGCACTCGAATGGCGCCTCTAAAGCGACACTGAAACTAGCCATGCTATTGTTTAAACAACTTTTACATTGCTAGGTTTGCAGTTGAAAAATCGATAAAAATGTGAATGTTCTAAGTACGAGTCATAGTAATTAATTTCGTATGAACGAAAGGAAATTGAACCATCTACGATAGAGCTGTTATAAATAAAAATATTGTTTCGATTTTGTAGTAGAATTGCTTCGAGTGCAAAGGGTTAAAGGATCGATCGAGATACTTTCGAGGATGGACCGAGATACTTCTGTGGGTCGTTTAAGCCGCATTTGCATTGTTTTCTTGTTTTAACACGTTAACTGTCCGACTGACGACCTCAAAAATTCGATAAAATTAAATTAATTTATTTAATGAAATAGCGATGGAAAACTTTAAATGTGTGGCATATTGTTGTCGATCAACCTTCTTGTACTCTTTAGGTATCAAGTAAATTTAATGCAACGAATATATTAACGTACAAATTTATTTTTGAATGTGGACTAATAATTCCTTCACCCATATATGGGTGACATGGCAGTTAAAGTGTTAATCGGTTCAATGAGCCACTATAGTTCTGTAGCGGAATCTAAAACATTGCCATTTGTCTGCTAATAATTATAATCAGTTACGAAGAATGTATCGCAATCTAAAATATCGTTTCATGTTGTCGCTATTTTGCAGTTTGCCTTCTAATAAATTTAATGTGGTAGAAATAATGTATAAAATTGTAAAAACTTGTTCAATATCGTCGTTAATTCGTCGTTTGCTAATAATTTTAACGAGTAACCGAAACAATGCATTGCAATCGAAAATATTGTATTGTCGCTATTTTGTAGTTGGCCTGTTAATTATAATCAGTTGCGAACAATGCATTGCAATCTAAAATATTGTTCCATATTGTCGCTATTTTACAGTTTGCCTGTTAATTTAGATAAATTGCGAACAATGTATTGCAATCTAAAATATTGTTTCGTATCGCTACCGCTTCGCAGTTTGCCCACTAATAATTTTAATATGGTAAGAATAATACGAAGGGACTCGAAAGACTTGTTTCACATCGTCGTTAATTCTTTGTTTGCCTTCTAATTTTAATAAGTAGCTAACTAAACAAATCGCGATCTAAACAAAACCGTTCGGTAAGGTTTTGTACCGTTCTGATTTCGCGTTTTACGATCGAAGATAATTAAAATTGTCAAGAAAGGACTCAGCTATTATCCAACAGCTGTTCCAACAATCTACCACGACAATTTATGTTTTGCTTAAAGATCCGCAGTTCGTAATCCGATTACCGGTACCGATCTTATAAACAGACCAAGAGATCAGAGATTGTTCGCAAGAAACGATTGCCAGATGCAAAAATCAGCAAAAATAGGCAAGCGTCGTAGGAAAAACAAATTTACTCGAATTCTCTGATCACATTTGCCGCGATAACTCGTTAGCAAGATACAAACGTTGCGATCGAACTGAAAAATCGACTTGCCTAGTCTTGGCAGCGGAGTCTCTCCGAGACGGTTCTAGCACCCGGAAGCCGCGACGAAGAACAACAACCGCGATCGTACGAGGAGGACATAGAGCCTGCGATCGTGGATCGACTCGCGTGATTGTTGGTCGATTCTTGCGGCGATTCGTAGCGATTCCAGTCGAAGGGGGTCGAAAATATCCGGGGGACACGGTGAACCGGGCGAAAGGTTAAAGACGAGCGAATCGGCGGATGATAGTGGTCGCGACGGGCCCTGGTGGGGGCACGGGAGAGGGGGCTGAAGGCCTTGACGGGGCATCGTCTATTCGCTCGCAAAGAGAGAGAGAGAGAGAGAGAGAGAGAGAGAGAGCAAGAGAAAGAGTGCCCCGTCCCCTCGGGCACGTTCGTCTCGCCTCATCCTTTGCTCCGATTAATTTTATCGTGGTAACATCATCGAGGCGCATCGCAAATATTTTCCCCGCGGATTTGCTGCGACGGTAGGAGAGGGAGTGCGCGAAGAGATCGAGAGAGAGAGGAAGAGAGAAAGAGAGAGAGAGAGGGTTCCCCTTCGAGGTAATCGATTCGGCTCACCGTCTCGCCGATAAGCCGGATCAGCCGGCGATGACTTTTACGCGCGGCGGGAACGGCCATGCAAAGAGAAACAGAGAAGAGAAACCAGAAAGAGAAAAAGCAAGAGAGAGGGGTCGATGGGTGAAGGAAAGGGGGACAGAGGGAGGAGGGTCTGTCCGGTTGAGAACCGTCTGGTGCAACAGCGCTATGCATTTTTGCCGGCGGCGGCGGCGGTGTTGCGCACACTCGCGCAAAACTGTGAGCCGGTGCGCGCGGACGCTTCCACGCTCGTCCGAGGCATCAGCAAACCGTCTACGCACACGAACAAACACCGACGCTCCCTCACAACGGAACGGGACGGTCTGATAATATGTGCACAGCAAATATACAATACTACAATACATACATCGGCAGGGGCAGAGACCCAGGAAGGACGCTCGCTGCGAGCCTCGGCTGGCCGGCTGCCTGCCTGCCTGCTTGCCTGCCTGCCTGTTCAACCAGCCTCTGCCTATCTGTAAACTCGCCTCTCGTTTCCTCCTCCTCCTTCTTTCTTTCTTTCTTTCTTTCTTTCTTT
This sequence comes from Agapostemon virescens, assembly GCA_028453745.1. Lineage (NCBI taxonomy): Eukaryota > Metazoa > Arthropoda > Insecta > Hymenoptera > Halictidae > Agapostemon > Agapostemon virescens. The sequence continues at coordinate 3,454,288 of CM052085.1, forward strand.
CTTTCTTTCTTTCATTCTTCCTCCCGGTTCCCTTCGCCCTCTTCCCGCTTCCTTACTCCTCTCCTTCCTGCACTCCTCCTTCCTTCTCGCTGTTTCGTGCCCCTGTCTCTCTCCTTCCCTCTGTCGGCCCCAAAATCGACGCGCAAAATATCCGCCACTTCCGGAGGACCATTCTCCTTCTCTCTCTTTCTCTCTCTCTCGCGCGTTTACTCTTTCTCCTCTCCCTGATCCCCTGCGTGGAACGCCATCGGCCAATCCAGACTTCGTACGTTCGTATTCCGGTCGCGAAGAGGGAGAGACGCGTTACCGGGTGACACGGTGATTTTTCGGGGACCGTTTCTCCTACCCGACGCAAACGGACAAAGAGGAACAGAGAAAAAGGGTGGCGTTTCCGTGACGAGACGCGCACCGGATACACCGAGACTACCGGCAGGTATTCCGCTCGACGAAAGAGCGGTTAACGAGCGCCGCGGTTTTTCGAGCGACCGCGAGCAGACCCGTGTCCCGTTAACTACAAGCCGTTTGATTAATTAGCTGATTTGCATCGGCAATCAAGCTGTTTTTGCTGTTGCGCGATGTCGCCGGAGCATGCGCGCCTGACGTCTCTCCAAGACGAGAAAATCGCTTTGGAAGGAGACAGAGATTTAACAGCGACGCCAGATTCTGCTCGCAGACTTCGTCGCGAATCTGTCTTCGCGATTTTTCGATCGGTTCTCATAGTCTTAGAAAGAAATGTTTTCAGTGAAGATTAATCTGCGAAGATTAATCAACCAATGGAGGTTGATTTTTATAGGAAACCTTTTTTGATGGGGCCATTGGAAATGGCTGAAATTTGAATCGTTGAATCGGTCTCGGATGTTGCCTGCGAAGTAGATGATGTAGTTGGGCTATTTCAAGACATGACCCCAATTTTTCAGCAAGCGTTCATCTTTTCTGCTTTTCTGAAAATCGCAATTTCTTGCTGGCTAAATGGAGGTTGATTTTCATAGGAAACCTTTTTTGATGGGGCCATTGGAAATGGCTGAAATTTGAATAGTTAAATCGGTCTTGAATGATGTCTGCGAATAGACGGTGTAGTTGGGCTATTTTAAAACATGATCCCAATTTTTCAGCAAACGTTCATCTTTCCTGCTTTTTTGAAAATCGCAACTTCTTGCTGGCTAAATGAAGGTTGATTTTCATAGGAAACCTTTTTCGATGAGGTCATTGGAAATGGCTGAAAAATTTATGCTAAGAATAGAATTTAAAGGTTTAGAGGAACTTGAGAAGAAACATGTGTTTGGTGAATTTTGTTGGAAATATTCATAGCTCGGTGTAATTGTACTAGAAAGGGTTGAGTCTTGTGAATGCGCAAGGTTTCGCAGGAAAGTTTGTCGAATTTTCGCGTAGCTGTAAGGTTTCGTTGGAATAAAGGGCGCGACAATTTTCCGCGCCAAGGTCTTCAATTTTACTTGGTAACCTTGCGCTCCCGCGAGGAATTCCGCGCCGCGGTTCGAACCGCTCATGAATATGCAACGGGGCCCGCTATTTAAAGCAACTATGCACTTATTATTGGACCGAGGAATTCGCGACGAACCCTCCTCGCTCGCAATTACGGGACACAGGTGTGCCGGCGAGACTGGGCCATAGGAGGATGTACCGTAAAAGTTTCCGGAACGTCGTTCTCGCCGCCATCGTTCCCCTGATCTTTATCCCTAGATCCATCGGCGGCAGCTCTTTATACTTCTTCGTCCAAAATCCTACTTTCTGCAGATGCATAGCGAATTCAAGCGCGATTCATAAATTTCTTAAATTTATTAAAAATTTTGCTTTTACTTTCTACAAACGATTTTAATATCGAGGCACTCCTTTACATCTTTTCAGATGTTTAAATATTTAAGGAAACGTAGACAGTGATTTGAAAAATTTTCTTTTACTTTCTACAAACGATTTTAATACCGAGGCACTTCCTCTACATCTTCTAAGATGTTTAAATATTTAAGGAAACGTAGACAGCGATTGGGAAAATTTTCTCTAACTTTTTACAATGATTTTAGATCGAGGCGATCTTCTTTCTTTGCTCTCACTTTAAGGCGCCACCGAAATTCCTTTCATTTAGGACGATTTACAATTATATTCTCTTGGAATTACTGTTTAAATATTTAAGGGAACGTAGGCGACGACTTCAAAATTTCTCTTTTACTTTTTACAAACGATTTTAATACCGAGGCACTTCTTCTACATCTTCTTAGATGTTTAAATATTTAAGGGAACGTAGACAGGGATTCGAAAAATTTTCTTTAACTTTTTACAAATGATTTTAAATCGAGGCGATCTTTTTCCTCTACATCTTCTCGACCGTCGCCAAAATTCCTTTAAAAATCACTGGTTAAACATAAATTTATTTAAATTTGCTTTAAATCTTTACAAACGATTTGAAATCGCAGCGTTCCCCTTTTCCCTCCTTCCATTACTTCTTTACAGTTATCGCTAAAATTCTTTCTCTCTCAAAATTTCTTTCTGAACTGCTCGTTCAGGTGAACTGAAAACTCTAGTCCTTCGTTACGTTAAATAATAAGACAGTTTCGATTGGAACGAGCAAACCGATCGACAGCCTTCCGATCGCAGTTCTAGTTGAATTCCTGACGCGAAACGTTATGGTTATGCGACGCGTCTTGGCCTAGAATAAAATCCGACACCGCCTGCGCTTCCGGAGCGCTGAGAGAGGACATTAATCAGCAACCACGATAACACCTAACCGTCACGTGCGACCGGTGTGAATGCACTTTGCCGGGTTCTGCACGAGCTGCTGCGATTCCTACACGCGCCGATCCCAAAACCTCCAATTCTTCCTTCTATTTTCCTTCTATGTTCCATTCTGAACGTTTCATTTTCACTGCGAAACCCGGTTTCGATACCCAAGTGCTTTCTTTGGACTCTGTATCTTCTCCAACATTTACTGAAATTGTTTGAAACAATTTATTGGCATTTAAGTGGACAGAGTTCGCTAGACACACTGCATAGACGTAACAAGCTAAATATTCTATTTAAAAAGCGAAAAACAATGCTGACTTTTATGTCTCCTTTGTGGGTTCGTTTGGAGGACTACTATTTGTATTATACCGTTTGCTTTCTTGAATCTTATTACTTTTCTAATATTTCTTGAAATTGTTTAAAACCACCCGGACATTTATGTGGGCAGAGTACATGAGACATAGTGTATAAACGAAACAAGTTGCACATTCTATTTAAAAAGCGATAAACAATGCTGATTTCTACGTCTCCGTTGTAATTTCACTCGGAGGACTGCCATTTGTATTACGTTGTTTGCTTTCTTGAGTCCTATTACTTTTCTAATATTTTTTAAAATTGTTTAAAACTACCCGGACATTTAAGTAGACAGAGTACATGAGACATAGTGTATAAACAAAACAAGTTGCACATTCTATTTAAAAAGCGATAAACAATGCTGATTTCTACGTCTCCCTTGTGATTTCACTCGTAGGTCTGCCATTAGTATTACACCGTTTGCTTTCTTGAATTCCATAATTTATCTAACAATTGTTGAATTTATTTAAAACTACCCAGACATTTAAGTAGACAGTGTTCACAAGACTCGAGGTACAGACGAAACAAGTTCCAAATTCTATTTAAAAATGCGAAAAACAAAGTAGACTTCACCGTCTCCCAAGACTCCACCTGCAGGACAACCATTTCTATTATATTCTGTTTGCATTTTTCAAAACTGCCCAACTTTTTCTAAAATTCTTCCAAACCTAACGCAGTCATTTAACCGTACATAATTCGCGGGACACGTTGTATAGGCGTCGTCCCTGTAGTTGTCGGTGGCTCTCGCGGAACTATCGAGTTTCGAAGGATGAGAGATGGGCAGGCATACGGAAAAGACGATTCCTCGATTCTAGGCCAGGAAGTAGACCGGCGCACCCCTTCCAGTCGACCTAGACCTACACCTAGACCCAGCCTAGCCTATCCTCGCCTAGCCTAGTCCCAGGCGGCGTCGGCGGCTTTGCGCGCGCGCTCGCTCAGCTCCTTTTGTTTTTGCTGGTTGCCACGTTTGTAGCACCTGCTCTCTCAGCAGCGAGGAGACTGCCGGTTACCTGCTGGTTACCTGGTCGTGGGCACGGCTAGCCTGGCTCTACTAGACTTTTCCTCTCTTCGCCGAGCCGGCGAGAAACGAGGTGAGCGGCCGGTTAAGGAAACGCAGCAGCAGCAGCAGCAGCATGCAACAAGCGTGCAAGCGAGCGCATTCGCTGCGCACTTTCGCGTTCGCGTTAGAACCGGACGACGGGTTTACGACACCGATAACTTCGCGGGCTTTATGCTAATTCCGCGGCCGGAATTTGTTTAGTTACCGTAACACGCCGCTGCCTCGCACTGCCTGGCTCCGCTTCGCTATGCCAGGACTATGCCAGGACTATGCCAGGATCATGCTCGACTATGCCTGGCTGCCAGGTCGAGTACTTCGAGCGGACACAGGCCAACGGCAAGGTCCGAGCCGGTCGCCTCGTCCCCAGGACGTTAACGATGCAACAATTTGCTCGGAGACGACGCAGCTCGCCACCTGGTCGCCAGGAATGCATCCGAACGCGCTGCCATAAATTGCCAGACCGGCAACCATACTCGCGAACAACGCTCCGACTTCTCTAGGGGACGCGCGAAAACATTTCATCGCAGTCCCGCATTCGAATCCCTTCGCCCTCGAGCGGTTCTTCACCCTTCGTGCAGCGACCAGGACGTAAGGACACGCAGGGGTAGTTTTCGATGGTGGTGGAGGTTGCGAAACCGTGGAGCTGCGAGACTTGTCAAAATGGAGGATATCGAATTTCCTGATCGATCATCGCAGGTTGCTGCTCACGCAGTCGATTTACTCGAGTGAAATCCACCAGGGTGAGTTCAAAGCGATCCTCCCTTTGCAGAGGAGGTTGGACGGTGGATCGATGCGCTTATGGCAAAGCGAGTAGGCGAAAAAGGGAATAGAAGAATCGTTGGATGAATTTAATATTGGTGGCGCATTGTTTACCGCTTAATTGAGTTATTCAGAGATAAATTTTTATGCAACTACATTTTCCTGCAGTCGAGCGAAATCCTCCAGAGCGAGTTCAAAGTATTCATCCCTTTGCGGAGGTAGTTACACGGTGGAGCGACTCACTTATGGCAAAACGAGTAGGCGAAACAGAAGAAACGAATTTACCCCTGTGCACTCGAATGGTGACTCTGGGGCACTGCTAAAAATTGCCATTATTTGAAATTATTTTCACATCGCTTTGCTTGCATCTAGGAAAGCGTTAATAATCTCCCTATTCTAAAAACGAATAATAGTAAAAACCTGAGTATGCATAACAGGAAATAATTCATGCAAATTGAAATTTTTGGGGAGCAGAAAACAAGCCTTGGTTTTCAAAGGTAAAACAGCTGCAAAGGGTTGATATTGCTAACGCTGATTATTTATAACGTAACCTAATAACCAAGAGACTATTTTTATTTTTTCGAAGGTCTCCAAACGGTTTCTGAAGTTCACGAGCAGTTCAGAAAGAAATTTTGAGAGGGAGGGAATTTTAGAAATTACTGTAAAGAAGTAAAGAGGGGAAAGGGGAACGCAGCGATTTCGTTTGTAAAAATTTAAAGAAAATTAAACATCGTGTAAAATAAATTGTCAGACGAGGGGTTGAAAAGTCGCTGTTTCTATTCGGTCGATGGTGAAATTTTAAAAATGAACGAGGCAATGTTCCAAAAGCATCCCAAGCGAATTTTGTAAACACAGAATGAAAGAAAGAAAGATTGGTAATTGGAAGCTGCTTTAAAGATTTTGTAATGATTTAAAGAAAAATTTAACATCGTTGCCTGCATTTCACGAAGAATTCGATTCGGGCGAATGTGACGGCGAACGATCCCCGTTGAGAATTAATTTCGAAAGATTTCCAGCCGATTGCAAACGGGGTGGCAAAGCCCTCGAAAAGCAGAAGAGACGGGGTGTGTTGAAGGTGGGAGAAACACGCACTCCGCACGCACGACCGCGTGCGTGTACGCTTGTATATAACCATACTCACGCTCCGCCTAGTCGACCTAGACCTAGACCCACTCTATGCTCAGAATCCACTCTGCATCGTGTTTCGTTCTTTTATTTTTACTCGGTGCTCATCGCCGTTACGCAACCACGCAACACCACCAGGGATCCTCTCGACGCCAGTCAGCTTCGAACTCGAACACCTGTCTTTTCCGACCTTTAAGCGACATTTCGTTGTCACGATATATACGGCTGCATTCCGTCGGACGTCGTCACTGACCGCTACGCGACTTCCTCTTTTTATATTGTACATTTCCGTCGGTGGATACCAATTTAGACACCCTTCGAGCATTCTTCGAGCCGAGGAACTGTAACTCGCGCGATTCTAGGTTCTTCAAGTTGGGAAAATTGTACAGGGTGGTCCAAATGATGGAGAATATGT
>CM052085.1:3506038-3547327 GCA_028453745.1 Agapostemon virescens
CCATTCCGCAAATCTCTCCTCTCTCACTTTATTTTCTATCTCTCCATCCTTTGCTCTCTCGCTCTGTTTCTCTGTCACTCTTGTTCCCCAAATCTCTCCTCTCTCACTCTATTTTCCGTCTCTCCATCCTTCGCTCTCTCGCTCCGTTTCTCCCGTTCTCCAAATCTCTCCTCTCTTGCTCTCTCGTTCTTTCTGTTCCTGGTTCCCTCTCCTTCTCCCCGTCTCTCTTCATCTTTCACTCTCTCTCTCTCTCTCTCGCTCGCTCTCTCCTCTCTGCATCATTCTCTCCGCTCCATACTCGCTCGAATCCACTGCGTCGCACGTATTTTTAACTATCGACTTGTTACCGGCTGCTTCGCCTAAACTTCCTGCCACCGCTGTCAGGAAGAAGAGCCGCGCGAGGCCCACTTGTTCCGTCGTTTCGACGGGAAACGTCGACCGGCCGACTACCGAAAATCCTAGAAAAACTACGTTGCCCAAATTGTTTTTCACTATTGCCGAAAGCTTAGGCTGTTCGCCGTCCGACGATGTGATCGTGACGGGAGATCGCGATCTCCGTGTCGGACACTTTGCCTATTGTTGAACCTCGTATTTCCCAGACAATTTACCGGCTGCGCCGGACTATGCGGAACAGCTGAGAGATGCTGGAGTCGATGTTGCATACCGTGAGATTCTGGCATTATTAAGTTATGTAACGGGCATTCACGCTAATCAATCAGCATTTGCGCTAAAGTTTGTCTCGTCGAGTCTAGGTCGACGGTAGAATCGGGAAAGGGTTGAAACCACGACGTAGGACTTAGTTGAGCGTTCATTTCTTTCTGCCTGCAACTGTACAATCGCAACTGCAATCGAGGAATCGATCGGGGAATCTCGAAATTCGGTCGCGAGGCAACTAGTTTAACCCTTTGAGGTATTTTATTTAGTCAGACTCGTTTATTGGCAATATTTTATAAATTTTGTTATTTCTTAATCTCAAGAAATCTCTAATCAAGAAATGCAGACGTTGCAATGACTTTGGTTGGAAAGAAAATGGCGTGGCAAGGGGTCAATGATTATGGCATCGATTTTATTAGACTGCGAATCTTCGCGCAAAGTGAAAATTTTTTTAGGATAATTGCAAGAGATGGGTTTAATTTTTTCTTGAAGAATTCTATTTTATTTTTCTGTTGCTAATTTAAATTATTCGAAAGCGTGAAATCAGCGTAAATCATAAGTTCGTTACAAATGATATTGTTAATATTTTTAAACTATTGCAATATCTTTTGCTTTGAAGCCTAATAACCTTCGTAATTGTACCATTTGTTCTAATGTATTCCAAGATATGTTTTGTTTTTGCAATAAGTCGGCTCGAAAATACGTCTAATAACACGTTACATGAACACGATTTGTCATGGCGAAGCTTATTATAATTTGTTCTTGGAAGAATTGCATTTGGCAAGCGTGCTAACTACAGTTGTTCTCGGAACGATGTTTTTTAATATTTCAGCCGATAAGTGCTAATATTCGTAGCTTCTAAAAATGAAACGAGGTCTGCGATTGCAATTTGTAGAACAAAGTGACCAGCAATTTAAGTCATTGTCTAGAGGGAGTTGAATTTCTCCAGCATGATTTCCAACCGTTCTAACCATACTTCTTATGAGTCAATTTGCTAAAGGTCGATACTATTAATTGCTCGTATCCAGAAGCTAGAAAGTGTCCTAGAAATCGGTGTCGCAGTGTAAGCTTGCAAGAATTATACAATTTTACAAATCTGTGAATATTCCACAAGTTTACAGTCTGTTAAACAATTATTCCTAACTACCCTTCTCATCAAATTGTAGAAGTTCGATTTTATTAATTCGTCCAATCCAGAAACTAAAAAGTGTCCTAAAAGATGGTATCACAGTGCAAGATGTATACAATTTTCCAAATGCACAAACCTCCCACAAGTTTACACCCCATTAACCAATCCTTCCTAACTATCCTCATCCTCACTGAACTACAACCATCTCCACCTTATTAACCCTTTGTACTCGAAGCAATTCTACTCCAAAATCGAAACAATATTTCTATCTATAATAGCTCCATTGTAGATAGTTTATTTCCTTTCGTTCATATAAAATTAATTACTACGACTCGTGCTTAAAACATTAACATTTTTATTGATTTCTCAACTGCAAACCTAGCGACGTAAAAGTTGTTTAAATAATAGTATGGCAAGTTTCAGTGTCGCCTTAGAGGCGCCATTCGAGTGCAAAGGGTTAAATCCTCGAACCCAGAATCTAAAATCCTATCCCACAAATCAGAATCGCATAAACGAAATCAAAATCATACACAAATCCCAAATCCAGTCGATCCCCAATTTAGCAAGCAGACTTCTCCGAAGCATCAGCCAAAGATCTGAACAATCCCTCGCGACCAAAAGATCTATATCCGGTCGACGCCGATCTGTCGCGTGTAACGGAGAGACAGAAAGAGATAAAAGAGAGAAAGAAATAGAGATTGTTCGACATGGAGATCGTGTCCGTCGCGCTGACGGTGTTCGTCACCGAAGAGAATCGTCACAAGCCAGCGTGCAGTCGGTTGTCCTGGTTTCTCCGTCTTCGTGGTTCTCCTCTTCTAGTTCTATGCCTCTAGGAGAGCGGCGTCTCTATGCGTCACGGAACAGTCATGCGTACGCGATGCAACGTCGTCTCTAGCGGTCTCCCTTCGCTATACGACGTCCGTGGTATAGGTCAGTGAAGTAGTAGCTTCCCCACCACGGCTCCTAGACAACGGGTCTACGATTGACTCATCTAGCCAGTCATACGGCGCGTAAACACGATCCGCTCCAGCTGTTTCTGCGCCGCGCGCGCTCCTCTGCCTCTCGGCTCGTGGGCTCCACTCTCTCTTTCTCTCGATGCTTCTCTCCATCCTCTCTTTTTCTCTCTTTCTTATTCTCTCTCTCGTTTTCTTATTCTCTCTCTCTTTTTCTTATTCTCTCTCTCTCTCTTATTATCTCTATTTTTCTTATTCTCTCTCTCTCTCTTATTATCTCTATTTTTCTTATTCTCTCTCTCTTAGTATATCTATTTTTCTTAATCTCTCTCTCTCTCTGTCGATACATCTCTATATCCTTTTCTTTCTCTCTTATTCTCTCTCTCGTTTTCTTATTCTCTCTCTCTTTTTTATTCTCTCTCTCTCTCTTATTATCTCTATTTTTCTTATTCTCTCTCTCTCTTATTATCTCCATTTTTCTTATTCTCACTCTCTCTTATTATCTCTATTTTTCTTAATCTCTCTCTCTCTCTCTCTCGATGCATCTCTATATCCTTCTCTTCCTCTCTTATTTTCTCTCTCTCCCTCGTTACATCTCTCTACCCTTCTCTTTCCCTCGTATTCTCTCAGTCTCTCTCGTTACATCTCTCTATCCTTCCCTTTCTCTCTTATTCTCTCTCCCTCTCTCTCTCTCTCGTGGTTTCTGTTGTGGTCTCCCATCTCTGTCCGGCTTCTATCTACCCCTATCTCGCGGCGGTCCCTCCGCCGAGACGTCCACGAACGCGGATCCCGAGAACAACGGTGCGCGTTCTCTTTATTTTTAGAGGCACCTCGAGAATTCGGTCTGCCTCCCCTACTGCCTCTCTCTTTCTCTCTCTCTCTCTCTCTTCCCTCTCTCCATCTCTCTCCGGTGGCCCGATCGGTTCGCATTTTTCCTATTCGTCGTCTCTCCTCGTTTCCCCACCCTCCCCGGCCCCGCACCGACGGGCAGAAAAGCCTCGAGAAATCGCAAGGAGGAATCGTTCAACCGCCTCTGGCGTGCGAGCCAACAAGAGTCGTCTTCTCCGCGGAACTACGGAGAACGACGCAACCCGGCAGAATAACAGAAAGAGAGAACCGAATCCGCACGAAGTAGAGATGATGAGAGTAAAAGAGAGAGAGAGAGAGAGAGAGTGATGGAGGAGAAGAAGGAGAGAGAGAGGGAGGAGGGCAGAGAACGAGTTCCGATTTTAGCGCAGTCGCGGCGGCCTCCGAACGAGCGGCGCTATTATGCACTAGTAGCTTGATGGCGTCACCCGTGCAACCTTGGCTCGGGTCAGTCCTCTATCATACTGCAGCCAGAGTTCCCCTACCCCTTTTGTTCCCCGTCTCCTTCTACGACGCTTTTTCCGTTCTCTCTCCTGCTCTATCTCTCTCCCCCGCTCTCCCTCCTCGCCCCTCGACGCCCTCTCCTCCTCCGCCGCTGCCCCCTTCATTTGGCTCCGCTTAACCCTCTCCTCGTCTCTTCAACCCGATCGCCTCTCCTCTCCTCTCCTCCTCTCTCTCTCTTTCTCTCTCCTCTCTCTGTCTCTCTTTCTCTCTCTCCTCTCTCTGTCTCCCGCGGCACACACACGGCACCGGCCACACGACCAGTGGCGTACGAATACTTTCTATTTCGAGGCATCCTCCTCGAACGAGGTTCGCGGAACGCCGGCCGCGATTCCGCGACCGAATTTCCGCGGTTTCTGCAAACTGCGGAACAAAGCCCGAAGCGAGTGCCAGGGATGGTTGATAGGATTTTCGTGCCACGGGGTTAGCGTGGAATTGTAATGGAGCTCGTGAAGTTACTGTGGACGCGAATCTTCGAGACGCGGTCCGGATATACGCAAAAATCGCTCGGCCGATCGTTACGCCCATGATCGAGACCAGACGCCGCAGTATTTTCGCGTCCATATGGGCGAACGACTCGCCCACGAACCTTGGAAGCGCTTCCCCTTTTGCTCGGCATTGCCACTTCCCCATAAACGACGATGTAGGAAATGTTTGATCATTCTTTTCGCTTGCGGTGAGAGCTGGCGTGTCTTCTCGATCGAGACGGCGAAATTGATATAATCGATGATTTTTTGGGAGGATGCTCGCCGAAAATAAGAGGCTTTCAGTGAGGGGAGTGTTTAACACGCTCGTACAATTATGGGTTTTAATATTGTTTGAATGGTTTTGTTAGAGTTCACTGGGAACTGATATTTCGTTCGGTTTGATTCCGTTGGGAGTGGATTTTAAAGAGATTAGAATTTAGTAAGCGCAGTGTTTACTGAAGTTGGAGTTTGCTAAGCTTAGAATTTGCTGAGCTTGGAATTTAGTAAGCTTGAAATTTTCTATGCTCGGAATTTGCTGTGGTTAAATTTGCTAAGCTTAGAATTGACAAAAGTGAGATTTTAGTATGTTTAGGATTTATTAATCTTAGAATTTGCTAAACCTAGAATTCACCAAGCTTAGAGTTTACCAAACTTAGAACTTGCTAAGCTTAGAATTCTCCATCTTAGAATTTACCAAGCTTAGAATTTATTAATCTTAGGATTTGCTAAGCTTGCAATTTCCAAAAATAAGATTTTATTAAGCCCCGAATTTACTAAGCTTAGAATTTACTAAGCTTAGAATTCACTAAGCTTACAATTTACTTAGCTCAGAATTTACTAAGCTCAGAATTTGCTAAGCTTAGAATCCCCCAAGCTTAAAATTCACCAAGCTTAGAATTTATTAACCCTAAGATTTGCTAAGCTTACAATTTCCAAAAATAAGATTTTACTAAGCTTAAAATTCACCAAGCTTAAAATTTACCAAGCTTACAATTCACTAAGCTTAGAATTTACTAAGCTCAGAATTTGCTAATCTCAGAATCCTCCAAGCTTAAAATTCACCAAGCTTAGAATTTATTAACCTTAAAATTTGCTAAGCTTACAATTTCCAAAAATAAGATTTTACTAAGCCCCGAATTTACTAAGCTTAAAATTCACCAACCTTAGAATTTACCAAGCTTACAATTTATTAATCTTAAAATTTACTAAGCTTAAAATTCACCAAGCTTAGAATTCACCTCGATTTCTTCAGCCCCATTCTCCAAATCATTCATCGCAGTAATAACCGTAACTTCGTCTCCGACTAAATCGCTTAAACTCTCATTGTTGCTTAAATATTGTATCATCCTCCGCTCCAGGAAGAAAAGAAAGTTCGCCTCTCAGGAATCTCTACGAGCACATAGTCCGGGACAAGTTCGAAGGGATCGATCGTTCACGATTAAAGAAACACGTCGCCGAGTCTGTGCCGAAACATCGATCATACGCAGACAGAAACGGCGAAGAGCCGTATGTTCGGCGGTACTGTGGACAGCTATTAATAGTTCATTGCACGGATGAACACGGTGTATATGTACGTGTATACTTATGTATATACATCTACATGTATATATACACGTATACATACTTAACGAAGCTCGGTTCTCGCGCGAACAACAGGGCCCAGCCATCGTCTCTTTCCGCGAGAGGAACGCGCCAGTGAAGGCGAGACGAATTGGCCCGACTTCCGGTCGCATGAACGGACTATCGACGGCCGCGCATAATGCTCGGACACAATGGTCGGACGTGTCCTGGATCGAGTCACGAGGAAACGGACCGTTTTGGAACAGTAGAATCATTCGTGCTTTGGTCAGACTCCGCGGGAACTTCCCAACTCAAGCACCGTTCGCATGAATTATTCGATTTCTGCTTCGGGCGTCGCAGCCGTGCCTTCTTAGGACACCTGACTATCTCTTTGTTCAATTAGTTTTAACAGTACTTCGTATTCTTCGCGGAATATTCATTCTCTTTCTGCTACGACTATTATTAGCTCGAGGACCAAAATGATTTGTTAACATTTTCGCGTTGCAAGAGTTGCTCGATTACTTCGGGCGTTTGATACGAATCTTCTTGAGACACCTAACCTGTCGCATATTAAATCAGTTTTAATAGAACTTTGTATTTATCGAAGTATAATGTGAAGATCAAAATGATTTGCAATGTTACAATTTTGTGTTGCAAGAATTATTTGAGTTTTGCTTCAGGTGTCTGAGATGAACCTTCTTGAGACACCTAACCTGTCGCATATTAATTCAATTTTAACAGAACTTTGTATTTATCGAAGAATAATAATTCTTTTTCTGCTAGAACAATTTCGAATATGGAGATTAAAATGATTTGCAATATTACAATTTTGTGTTGCAAGAATTATTTGAGTTCTGCTTCAGACGTCTGACATGAACCTCCTCAAGACAGCTGACTGCTTGTATATTAAATCAATTTTAACAGAACTTTGTCCTTATTTCTGTCCAATTTTCTACGTTTTGTGCATTAAATCACACTCAGTAACACCAAAGTCGAACAAAATTTGAATAAACGCTCCGCAGCTATAAAACAGTGCATATTAGCCTGGTTCAGTGCTGGGCAGTTCCAAGTGTTAATGCTCGATATTTTTAACATTAATAAAAGTTAAATCATCGAACGAAGCAACATTCCATAATTTCGTCTAATTTCCTCTTACGGATCAGTCGCCGCGGTTGTATCATCGTCGGGACTATAGTAGTTTATACATCCTGTATAAATATCGGCGGACCGGTTGCAGGACTACAGCGATCGAAGGGGTTGAAAAGCTCGGCGCTTCCGGTGAATGTTAACCGACATCGTCGCTCGGAAATGCAAACGACGGAGAATGAGAGAGCCGAGGAGACACGCGCAGACGCATCTCGCAATTACTATCTTCGATGGGAACGCGCGTGTACCGAAAGGGTGACGAGCCTAAAGGGGGGGTTCGAGGGGGTGCGATCCGGATCCAATCAGCCCTGGTAATACTAGTCGGACGGTAAATTATCCTGGATTGCCTAGCAGATTAAAAAGACTGGCCGCTGCCGCCTCCCGCGGCACTAAATTTCATTCTTCCGGGGATAACGAGTCCGCTCCAGTTTCACCGCACGAACAGGTGGAGAAAAAAGGGAACCGTAATAACCGAGCAGGGACTCAACCCCCATAATTAATCGCGCGATGATCTACGTTATCCTCCGGTGCCGGTGGCAGCGAACTATGGCGCCACCCGACGTCCGTCGCGCGAAACCGCTCGCACTCGATTACGATCAGCTCCTCCGACGGTAATTAACGCCGTCCACAAGCTCGAATTCACGCTGAACGCGCCTCCAACGAAATTTAAACAAATTTAAATTTGTTCGACCAATCAGGCTCGAATCGAATATCGAATTTACAAAGAAAATGTTTTTAATCTGTTCTATTATACAATGTACGGGTTTCCGATAATGTTAGAATCTTTTCCAATGTACTATCGAGTGCCTGAAGTTGTTTCAAGAAACTTTTCCCTTTGCGAAAATGTCGTAGGAGGCTTCGTTCTCGAGTTATTAACGAAAAACGCTGACCAATCGCAGCGCGGGTCGAGCGAATGTATGCCCGCCCGGCGGTAGGTCCCATAGAGCGCGACGATGGGATTGGCGTAGTTGCGATGAGTCCCATGAGGCAGCGCACCGATTGGTCCGCGTTTTTCGTCGATAACTCGGAAACGAGGCTTCGTGCAAGATTTTCGTAAAGGAAAAAGTTTCTTGAAATAACCCTAGAAGTTCACCCTTTTGAGGAAGTCGAATATTCCTGGGACACCTTGTATATTTATCTCTTTATTTATTTAAACGCTTCTCCCTTCCTTTCCTCTTCCAATCTTCATAATTTCAGCCGCTGCCAAAAGAGTAATCTCCCGGGTAATTTCCATAAATGCAACTCTTCCATAATTGTAAAATACAAGGCCGATCTTTCGACGCTGATACTGCGGTTCTAGCTGAAGAAATATTTCTTTGTGACACTTCGCGAGTACACTTAATTCACGCGCAACCTTTAGTCGGACACTTGAACTCGATTTTTCCGAGAGACGCGTCTCGCAGAAGAAAATACTGCGGTAATATACCATCTGAAACACATTGAACCGTTAGGGCAGAGAAGAGGAGAAGGAAGAGCAAAACAACGAACGGAACTTGCGAAAATAGTTTTCCTCGCATCCAGCGCTTCTTGCTCGTTCGCAGACAGCGGCAAGCAAAAACCGACTATAAATTGCGTATGAAACCCATTATGATATGCGGCCTGGGCATTAACACCCGAAGAAAAACCGTCGCGGGGCCCTATAACGTTTAATCAACGGCCCCGATTGCTCTCTTATCCTCGTAGACAGAAAGAGCCTTTAACCCGTTCATCGGGCTCACCCGTCGCTTTTACTGGCAACCGTATGTCCCTCCAACTCTTTCTTTTTCTGCATCGACGAAACCAATTGCAGAATAATGTCCACGACGCGGTGCGAGATATACTACAAACTGCTCTTCACACGCGGTGCTAATCGCGGGCTATCTATTCTCCTTCGAAGAAAGACAGTGCGAAGTTACTCAAAATTGATTATCACTGGCCCGATTGTCTGGCCTAATTATGACTTAATTAGCCTAGCCCGTGGTGCATTGGTTGGTGCATTTAAATGCATGGTGCATTTAAATATCACGAGCATGGCTTAGGACCGATTTGTCGAACCATGGAATAACTCGAAGGCTGCACAATTCTGTTTTGGAGCCAGGTTTTTGGAACGTGTGGCGGCTGTAACTCCTGCGATTGCTGGCAGAGGGACAGTAGGACGAAACTTTCTCGCTAGTACCTGATCCGCCTTCAATTTACACATATGCTGTCCTCAAGACGTTGAATACCACGGGGCTCACCGGTGACCGGCACCATTACATCGTTTAAGAACGGTTATCAATAAATTAACAGCATTGAACATTAATACAGTACTGCCAAAATTAACCAGATTATAGTACGAGGTGAAAACTTTAGTATCAGGCCAAATATAAATATTAGCGACTGCGTCCTTTTAAAATTATAAATATTTCTGGAATATTTGATAAATAATTACAACCTGATGCAATAATTGTGGTAGATGCAAGTACTACCACAAAAGTTGATTTATACAAAATTAATAATCTGCAATGGTGTGATTTAATTCGAACATTCTGGTAGATGTAAGGGAACTTTGCACTTCTTACACTCCCACGTTCTTCCTCTACGTTTTTTATTTTTTCGGCGAACTCTACAAGGTTTTGACGGTCTTAATTTTGATGCTGTTGGGTCAATATGTTTTATAAAATAATTGTCCTCGTTCTCTATAATTCGGTTTTGGCAAATTCTTCAATAGTGATTCGGCTATGTTGATCATAGTCAACGTAACATTGTTTCTTCCCGTTATTTATTTTATTGCATAAAATGATAAAAAAAACTATTACACAAATGGCTCGAAGGCTGCTCGAGCTTGTTTACGTTTCCGGCCAAAAATTCTCGAACGTAAATCGTAGGCCAAGGGGTTAAGAGGTGAAGAATCTCTGGTTTTCCCGTCGAACCTCCAATTCTCTCTCGAGAATCTTCCGTTCAGGATTGCTCTAATCTCCATTGGTTCGTTTGTCCACAGTGTCCGAGAGTTACAGCAGTTACGTGAACTCGATGTACGCCAGCGGGGGTCAGTTCGCGACCCCGTGCACCCCGAGTCCGCCCCGAGGTCACGGCGGCGTGCCGACGAGCGTGATCCAGGCAGCGACCAGCTCCGTGTCGGACGACCTGTACCTGCTGGAGCTCGGTTTCCCGCCCAGGTCGAAGAAGAACAAGCTGAAGAAGCCCCGGCAAGGCGACGGCGCCGCCGTAAAGAGAAAATCCCGCGAGGGCTCGACCACCTATCTGTGGGAGTTCCTGCTGAAGCTGTTGCAGGACAGGGAGTACTGTCCGCGTTACATCAAGTGGACGAACCGCGAGAGAGGCGTGTTCAAGCTGGTCGACAGCAAAGCGGTGTCACGGCTGTGGGGCCTGCACAAGAACAAGCCGGACATGAATTACGAGACGATGGGCCGCGCGTTGCGTTATTATTATCAGCGCGGCATCCTGGCGAAGGTCGACGGACAGAGGCTGGTCTATCAGTTCGTGGACGTGCCGAAGGACATCATCGAGATCGACTGCACCGGCGCGTGAGAATGGGCCCCGAAGGGCCCGAGGGAGCACGACAGGGCACGGCCAGCCCGCGACAAGGCCCGCACGGGCGTTCGCACGGCGATCAACAGCAAGATCAGGATCATCATCGGGACGCCGGCGAACGGCTCTTCCTGCCACGATGCGCCGACATGGCACACCCCTCAGACGATCTAAACAATCGTAACCAATCCGATGCCCTCTCTCTCTCTCTGACTTCGTTTGTTCCTTGTATCATATTATATATATATATATATACATATATACATATATCAAGATATCTCTATATGCATACACGTATATATGTATGCATGTACATTCTGTACGTATATACGTATATATATATATTTATGTATATGTATATATACATATATGTATAGAAATATAAGAGAAACGAACTTATGGAGATACATGTATATTGAAAACAGAGAGCGTGGTCCTTCGACGATCAGTGACCCAAGGTCACAGCCTCCGAGGGCACGCCCTTCGCGGCTGCCGGCGAATTTCGTCCTCCTTCTTTGTCTTTCTTTCATTGTTTTCTTCTTTCTTTTTCTTTTTCCTTATACCTTCTTTTTTTTTTTTTTTTATTTGTTAATTCTTGACGGTAGACGCGTCGATGGTAATCGTACTAAGCTTTACAACGTGGAGAACGGTTTAAGGATATGCGTCCAATCGTCACGCGAGTCTCGCCGACTCGCTCTGCGTCTTTCAACGAACTTCTGAACCGTGTTTCGAACCCTTTCGAGCGTCAAATACGTCCCTTTGGGACGCGCGGAATTACGAACGGCGATGGGATTCGAATTCGCCTATTTTCTACGGCGCCTTTCGGACGGCCATAAGTTTGCCGTACTGTTGTTGACACGTTTGCGACGAGGATGGGTCACCGGTGGTTATAGTCTTGTCTGTTTCATGGGAAGGGATGGGCCAACGGTGGTGCATGGGACTTATGGGAGAAAGTAGGAAAAATAATCCTGTTCTATGGCGGGCGTAATAAATTCAGGCCCCGTCGCGAACGTGTTAGAAATTTTGCATCGCTGTACTTGCATTTGGGAAATCTGTGAATATTGGAACGGTCAAGGTACGAATAACGGTGATAAAGTTTATATGTACGAAGGGGATGAATAATAATAATTGTGAATGTAATTATTTAGGGCAAGAAATGTCCCGATTTTGGAATTGAAATTGCTCGGAGCGCGAAGGGTTGAATTTGCAATGCGAGCAGAGCGATGCGACAGGGTAACGCTAGGCTACCGTGCAGTAATGGCGATTTTCAATTACTCTGTGTAAATAACAAAAATGCCAACCGTGGAGCCATCTTTTTTATCGTGTACACTCGAAGAAGTAAATTTGTCGAACGATTCCCGGTAGATGCATCATTCAAGCGAATGAAAAATATTAAAGCTCTGAAGCTAGCGTTACACAATAGTATGGCAGGTTTTAACGGCGTCGATCAACTGCTGTGCAAATTTGAGAAGACAATACAGAAACGAATGCGCGAAAGTGGAGAAGGTATTTTATTAGAGAGAAAACGCCATTTTTGAAATCGTGAATACTCAAAGGAATAAACTCAACCCTTAGCACTCGAAAGGCGCCTCTAAGACGCCACTGAAAATTGCTATACTATTCGAACGAAATCGATAAAAATATTAATGCTCCGAGTAAAAATATTGCTTCGTGTGCAAAGGGTTGGAACGCTGAATTGAAGATACTAACGCCCTCGAACTAGCATAATTGTACGGCAGTAATGGCGTCGTTCGAACGCTGTGCGAATTCGAAAAAGACAATACGAGCAGAGAAACAGTAGCCGCAGAGAGGAGCGAGTCGAAATGACGAATGTATTTTATTAAATTTCGAGAAGGAAAGTTTTCGCGATGCGAAACCGGTAGAATGACGAACGGAGTGACATGTGAAAGGGTTCGGACGGGGGCAGAGGGTTGTCCCATTCGTGTTGGAAAGGATGGTGGCTAGAAGCGACGATGAATTCGACGAGAGATATATGAAAACAAAGTGAAACGAACAATGTACATCGTTAGTATTAATTAATGTAAATCGCAAAATGTTTTGTACTCGAGGCGAACGGAAAGCCGGCGAGACTCGCGGGACGACTGGACGCATATTGTGATAGGTGTTGTACATGTATAAGAGATACGTATGCGTGCGAGCGTTCGTGCTCGTTGAAAAAT
This sequence comes from Agapostemon virescens, assembly GCA_028453745.1. Lineage (NCBI taxonomy): Eukaryota > Metazoa > Arthropoda > Insecta > Hymenoptera > Halictidae > Agapostemon > Agapostemon virescens. The sequence continues at coordinate 3,519,006 of CM052085.1, forward strand.
TTGTACAAAATTTTCGATTGTTGCGGGCGAAAAGAGAAAGGCGAGAAGAGGGATGATGATGCGTGCGTGCGTGCGCGAAAACGACGCCCAGGGGCGGCTCTCGCGCGTCCGGCGTCCGTTTTTCTTTTCTTTTTAGGTGTATTTTCAAATCGCGGGAGAGAAAAAGATGAATCTAGTACGGACAAATTTACTTAAACGTATGTAAACGTATAGTCGGAGACGTGTAGGCGGCGACAATTGTACATTCGAGAGCGCGATAAATTATTTATTGTATATTAGACGGTTATATATGTTACCTAGAGACAACAAAAAAGGAAAACTAACGGGAGGGATTTTTGTTATGCAACGCGTCGTCGAGCGGGAAAAAACACGAGGGTAAAGAGGAGATCAGAACATACACAACAGAGACAGACACTATATATATATATATCTATTCACAAATACACACACACACAAACATGTACACGGACAGGCGGACACGAGAAAAAAGGAAGACACACACGCAAAAAAGGACGCGACGTGAAGAAGTTTACAAACGTAAGAATTAAAAGAGACAAGAAAGAATAAAAAAAGAAAAAAAAAATATATACGAAACGAGGGCTGTGAAAAGATTTCGGACAAGAAGGATCGGGCAGAATAAAACTAAAAAAAAAAAACAAATAGCGACGTGTGTAACAAGTTTCGCGGAACAAGCTCAGGGAGGAGAGGAGAAGTAAAAAAGAAAAAAAAAACCAGAGACACGGACGTGCAGAAGACACATACGAGAAACACCTACTACAAAACACGGAAACCTACAGAGGGACACACACGGGACACGTTCACGCTCACCCCCGTAAACACACTATATTTTTTTAAATATAAGCGAAAAGGGCGACTCTTCTATTCGAGCTGAGGGTTCAACAACGTAAGGTGCTGGCTATACACACGAGGTCCAAGAATGTTATTTAGCAAGCTAGTGTTACTAATTCATAAAACAAAAAAAGATTATTGAAACAGACATTATATATCTCTGTATATATAAAAAAAAGTACACCATTAGTATATATATATTATTGAATATTATATATATATATATATATATATTATATGAATATATATTGTATGTTATGTAGTAAATGGAGAGCGAGTTAATGTGTCTCTATGAGATTTTCTTTTCCGTCACGTCGAGAGGACGTATTAAGCTCTCCGCGACGTCTCCGTTCTGTGGTACGCGCGCGGGTTGTGGACTCGCCTAATCTTTCCTTGTTTTTTTTATACCTCGACGACCGGGGGACCAGTTACCGGGCCCACCGGCGTCCTCTAACGCACACACCGTTGTTATGCTCATGCGAATGATCGGAGACGTCGCGTCCGGCCCGTTCGCGCCGCTCTTCCGCCGCGCGCGACAAAGAAAGAGACACACCACCACCACCACCACACGTTTGTAATACTTACCTCGAATCATCCGGCGAGACATCATTTGCACGATCACTGTGAAACGGCGGGACGAGCGCGAGCGGGTCGGCGGGGACCCGTCGGTCCCGACAGCGTGTTTGTTTGTTTCGAAGGGGAACGCGACCGCGCGGGTCGTTCGGGTCGTTCGAGTCGTTTGCGAATGCGACCGGACCTCGGCGAGAGCAAAAACAAATATTCCGGGTCCTTCTTCTTCTTCTGTCCTCCCTGCCCCCCGCCCCTTTCCCCCGCCCCCGTTCTTCGAAGGATATCGTCGAACAACAGAGCAATAGCATGTCCGACGACTGCGAGCGATGCGCATCCGATGTGTACGCGTACAACTGCCAAATATTAAGTAAACGTATCGATTCACTTTTTGTCGAGTAGGAGGAAGTCGCCGGGCCCAACGGCGGGCTCAGAGCGGCGGGGCCCGTCGTCCGGTCGCGTTGCCCCGACCGCGAAAAACTTTTTTCTATGTCGTTCGTGGGGCGTTTCGAGCACGATAAGCTAGAGTGAAATTTAATTTATTTCACACCCCCCACCGTGTCCCGCTCTTTGATCGCATCCCCTTCTTACACAACGCAGCCCTCCCCCCCCTATTCAACCCCTGTCTCTCCCCCATCAGAAGAATCCTCTGAGAACGTGACGTGCGAGTGCAAGCGTATCCTATGTAGATCGTAAGTTTTTTGTACATAAAAGAATCGTTGATGAAGTATACTTAGGAAGAACATTACGCTGGTTAACGTTCGTGAAACTGTGGAAGTAATTACAAAAGAGAAATAGTGGATTGCGAGATAGAGAGAGAGAGAGATTGCGCGTGAGAGAGAGAGAGAGTGTGTGAGAAAGATAGAGAGAGAGAGAGAGAGATTTAAGAGAAAACGAGTGGAGAGAAAGAGACACAGAGAGAATAGATACGAGAGAGAGAGAAATATCCGAGTGAGATAGATTGTTTTTTTTTTTCTTTTTTTTTTCCGTTTCGTTGTTTTCTACTTTCTTTCTTTTTTTTCCGTTTCTTTTACTTTGTCGCGAGCAAGAACCATCCCCGCGGGTTCTCTCGAACACCTCCAAAATACATACATACATATATATATATAAATATATTAAAAAGAAGAAACAAGTTCTATTCGTAGCGGATGAAAGGACGCGGACAGTGACAAAATAAAATAAAAACCGAGAATCATAGTTGATAATGATAAGATGCGAGGACGAATATTATTATAAACGTTGGACGTAGAGTGGAACAAAGCAAACAGAGCGAGGAAGACGACGAAGAGGATGAAGATGAAGAGGAATGACGAAGACGAAGACGAAGACGAAGAAGAATAAAAATAACGATCAAGTGCTGCCAATAATGCCTGTAAACGGTCCCGTGCATTTTCTGCCCCCCAACTCCCCGCCAACCCCGAATTTTCGACGACGAAATGTAGGATGCGTGTTAATAGAGTTATATATATATAAATATATATATACATATATATATATATATTGATGCAGAGTTTCGAGTTCAAATTGATGATTACAAAAGCGATAAGAAAACGACAAAAAAAGGATGGAGGAGGAAGAAGAAGAAGATAATGATGAAGAAGAAAGAAAAAATAAGATACGTTGTTAGTGTCCGTGGAAATGCGTCGGGACGCCAGACATACCGATGATACAAAGCGAATTGCCTTCTCGTAATTAACAAATGACGTGTTGCCTTCTAACAAAGAAAAAAAAAACATATTAAAAGACGAAGTTCTAGCAGTTTGTATCGTAATGGATAAACAAGAAAAAAAAAAACGATAAGAGATAAAATACCATCGACTTTGTCCAGAGTACTTAAGGGAACCTCACGTAGCCTCCGATTACTTGCCCCCACCACCTTGTATATCCCCCCCCCCACCCCTCACCCCTGTGAAAAAGCCCCACACACAATTACCATCGATCCCCCGTCCCTCCTCGTCAGCATAGAATTTTGTAATATTTGTCGCGAGTAACGAACAAACCGGAAAAAAATACAGAGAAAATTTTCGTAAAAGTGAAAAGAAAAAAAAAAAGAGAAAAAAATATAGAAGAAGAAGAAGAGGAGGAAACGGAAGAGTAAAATACGACGAGAGAGAGAAATATTCAGAAACAATTTTTGGTACACGAAGAATTTTTTCATATCGCACTCTTTGCATACGCGTATCGGACGAAAGATATATTATTACAGAAGAAGAAAATATGTAAGATATAAAACAGTGAGAGAGAGAGAGAGAGAGAGAGAGAGAGAATTTAGCGAGAAAGGGAGAGAGAGAAAGGCGCACAGTGTGTTTGCGCGAGTGCGTGAGAGAGAGTGAGAAAGAACGAGAGACAGATAGAGAGTGCAAGTGTGTGTGTATTGCGTGCGAACGCTTGCGTGTGCGTGAGAGAGTGTGTGAGAGAGAGAGAGAGCGAGGGAGAGAAAGAGAGAGAGAGAGAGAGAGAGAGATAGACACACAAGGAAATACATCAGAGTACAATGGACAAAAAAGCAAGTACCTATGAATAGTACCACTTCTATACACGATAACATCCACTTATAAACAATGAACGATGACACTACAACAAGAAATCATCCTATTTTTAGGTGAATTAAATTTACATATTACAATTACGATTGACTACGCTACAAGATATTTTAACAGATAAGACTTTACCGTAATAGGGATAAATCTATGATTATTTACCTGTAAAATAATTACGAAGACACGATGGATTGACGTAAGGAACTCTAATGTAACGTTCTGTGATTCGTTGTTTGTAGGTGAAATTTAATAAAAGATTACCGTATCATAAACACCGACTCGTTTTTCATCGTTACCTAACCTAAACGAACGATAGCGAACCTGTCACGGTCGAACGGCCGATCTCGAGTCCCGTGGTCGTCGAAATTATCGAATCCAGAAAGTAAATAAATCGATGAAATCGAATTCCTTGGTCGAGCATCCGTTATATCTGTTATTTCCGGTAAGTTCGTGCCGATTTTCACTTAACTTTGATTTAACACAAGTTTTGGTATATATTTATTAAATTATGTAAGTAGTTTATTCATTTATTATTTTACTTTCAATATTTTACCTTTCAGTCATTTGTTTTCTGTAATTCTAATAGGATTCACACATGTCTTTACACCACCTACCGAAAATCGGCACGAACTTTCCTGACAACCCATTAATAAAATTTCTGAATGATGAACTTAACCTCGTAGACGTTTATCGTGTTATTGTTTGGAACCTTGTGATCTTCAACCGTTTTATTTACGCCGAGTAAGGTTTATATCGACTCGTTGAGACAATATAACTTGTAACCTAATAGGACTCATACAATCGAATTTTGAAATACGAGTTAACTTCTATTAAATTACAATTATTTCATCGAAGTTAAATGTTTAACAAGCTTAGTTAAATAAAATGAAAAATAAGTTTCTTCTACAGAGTGTTTCATTCGACTCGAAAAAACCGCACTATGAATAAGACGTTTGATAAAGACTTTCTTTTCGAAGCGTGCATTCTTCTGTTTTATTAAATTATAAATTGTAAGCTTACGATTTTGATTATGAACGTAAACACCGAGGAAAAAGGTACGTAGAATTTCCCGTCATCGAAAATATTTATTCGTTCTCAACGCGATAAAATAATACCCGCGAGTTCAACAAAATCGTGTAGAGAATATAATAATCTTAGATAAGACCCAGTTATCGCTATTTGAACTGCTCTGTCAGTTCCGTAAGTTCCTAATAAGGATGATTACACACCGGTGACGTAACCTTTAAATATAAGCCAATTTGATAAAGCGCGCCATTCACGAGCGCGTCCGATTGGTGAAACGGTCCGGCGTCCGGCCTATGAACGGCACGGATCTAGTGGAAAGAATTTTGTTCCACTTAGGCTATACGTAAGTCGGCCACAGTCAGTATCGAACCACGAAACGGGAAACTGTCACAGCGCTCATTGACTAGCAGGAAGTTTTACGAAGTACGTGTCAGCCGTTTTGTTTATTCTAATAGTAACAATCGAAGCGGCGGTAACGAGACTTGAGAGTTCTTCGAAGACATCGAAGAAAGGTATCGCGGTTAGGCTGTAATTATTGATTTCACAGCGAACGAGTTTGCCACACCCCGTGGCCATTTTGGGTGCAAGTGATTGTTTCGCTCACATCGGACGGTATAGGGACAAATCCAACATGGATCAGATCACGCCGAAGGAGGTGAAGATCCTGGAGAATCCAGAGGATATCCAGGAGAGGAGGGAACAGGTGTTGGGGCGGTATGCGAACTTCAAATCGGAAGCTCGGAACAAGAGGGACAAGCTCGAGGACTCCCGTCGCTTTCAAGTGCGTTTTCCAGTCGGCTGATCTTTCGTTTTTTCTTTGTATCGTTTAACAGTCTGATTGTCGTGTCACTCGCATATTTGTGACCGAATTAATTTTCCATATTTAAAAATAAATTTGTACATTGACGTATTCGTTGCACTGAATTTATTTTAGATCTGGAGAATATAAGATTTAAGAACTTACAGTTGTCACTTGTTATTTCTTACTTCATTAAATAAATGACTTTGATTTTATGGAACTTCTGAGGTTGCTGGTGCAGCATTAAAGCTTTAAACTTGATTTATTCCTTGACAGTATTTCAAGCGAGATGCGGACGAACTCGAAGGATGGATCTATGAGAAACTACAAGCTGCTTCGGATGAGAGCTACAAGGATCCGACAAATCTTCAAGCAAAGATACAGAAACACCAGGCATTTGAAGCGGAAGTGGCAGCTCACTCTAATGCCATTGTATCGTTGGACAACACTGGCTCGGAGATGATAGCTCAGCACCATTTTGCTAGCGATGTGATTCGCAAAAGATTAGGTATGTTTGTTAAAGACTGAGTATATTATGTTAGGAAGCAACTTGTTTGATACAGCTTTCTGAGTTTTAATGTATCTAATGAACTAAATTGCATTTTTGCAGAGGAACTCCATCGCCTCTGGGAGCTGCTGCTTACCCGGCTGGCAGACAAGGGCCTGAAACTGCAACAGGCCTTGGTACTGGTACAGTTTATCAGACACTGTGATGAGGTGATGTTCTGGATCCACGATAAAGAAGCGTTTGTAACGACGGACGAATTTGGCCACGACTTGGAGCACGTTGAAGTGCTTCAGAGAAAATTTGACGAATTTCAAAAGGATATGGCCAGCCAGGAGTACAGAGTAACGGAGGTGAACGAGTTGGCGGACAAGCTTCTCTTGGACGGACACCCCGAGCGAGACACTATTCTTCGCAGGAAGGAGGAATTGAACGAATCCTGGCAGAGGCTCAAACAGCTCGCCGTTCTCAGACAGGAGAAGCTGTTCGGAGCGCTCGAGATCCAACGGTTCAATCGCGACGCGGACGAAACAATGGCTTGGATCGCCGAGAAAGATGTCGTGTTGTCTTCCGATGACTTTGGTCGAGATCTTGCAAGTGTGCAGACGCTACAGAGAAAGCACGAGGGTATAGAACGCGATTTGGCTGCGCTAGAGGACAAGGTGTACTCGCTGGGAACAGAAGCCGATCGTCTGGCGGCTATTCATCAAGCAGATCATTCGAAACAGATTCAGGCTAAGCGCGCAGAGATCTTGCAATCATGGGAAAGCCTGACTGCGAAGGCGAAAGAACGGCGTCTGAAATTGGACGAGTCTTACTATTTGCATAGATTCTTAGCCGATTACAGAGACTTGGTGTCTTGGATGAACAACATGAAGGCAATCATATCCGCGGACGAGCTGGCTAAGGACGTGGCGGGCGCAGAGGCCCTCGTGGACAGACACCAGGAACACAAGGGCGAGATCGACGCCAGAGCAGACAGCTTCGATGCCACCACGTTAGCCGGCAACAATCTTCTAGAGAAGAAACACTATGCTGCCGAAGAAGTAGCGAAGAAACTGAACTCCCTAGCGGAGGACAAGCAGTCTCTTCTGAGCCTCTGGGAGAAGAGGAAGATCCTGTACGAGCAGTGCGTCGATCTACAACTGTTCTACCGAGACACGGAGCAGGCAGACGCGTGGATGGCCAAGCAAGAAGCATTCCTCGCGAACGAGGATCTGGGCGATTCTCTGGATAGTGTGGAGGCTTTGATCAAGAAACACGAAGACTTCGACAAGTCCCTCGCTGCCCAGGAAGACAAGATCAAAATCCTGGACGAGTTCGCTGGTAAACTGATCGAGGGCGAACACTACGCGGCGGACGATGTAGCGCAGAGACGTCAGTCTCTCTTAGAGAGACGTGCCGTTCTTCTAGAGAAGTCTGCACAAAGGAGACGTCGTCTGGAGGACGCGTACAAGCTGCAGCAGTTCGAACGTGACTGCGATGAGACGAAGGGCTGGGTGAACGAGAAATTGAAGTTCGCAACCGACGACAGTTACCTGGATCCCACAAACTTAAATGGCAAAGTGCAAAAGCATCAGAACTTCGAGCAAGAGTTGAACGCGAACAGAACTCGCATGGAGGAGATGGTGGCGACTGGTCAGGAGTTGATCGAGGGTGGCCACTATGCCAGCGACCGAATCGGCACTCGCACTGACGAGATCATGCGTCTGTGGGAATGCCTGACCCAAGCTACCGAGAAGAAAGGAGCGAAACTGCAGGAAGCTTCGCAGCAGCAGCAATTTAATCGTACCGTCGAGGACATCGAGCTGTGGTTGTCAGAGGTCGAGGGCCAGCTGATGTCGGAGGACTACGGCAAGGATTTGACCAGCGTGCAGAACCTCCAGAAGAAACATGCCTTGCTGGAGGCTGACGTAGGGTCGCACTCGGACAGGATCGACAGCATCGCTCAGGCGGCAGACCAGTTCGTGAAGTCGGGCCACTTCGACGCCAACAACATCAAAGTCAAGCAGGACCAGCTGCAGTCCCGATACGGCGCGCTGCAACGACCGATGAGCCTTCGCAAGCAGCGGCTGCTCGACTCTTTGCAGGTGCAGCAATTATTCAGAGATATCGAAGACGAAGAGGCTTGGATCCGCGAGAAGGAGCCGGTCGCTGCATCCACCAACCGTGGCCGCGACCTGATCGGCGTGCAGAACTTGCAGAAGAAACACCAGGCTGTCCTGGCCGAGATTAACAACCACGAGCCACGCGTCGCTGCTGTTTGCCAAGCCGGAGCGACGATGCTGCAGGAGAGCCACTTTGCCGCCGAGGAGATCAGCCAACGACTGGGTGCGTTGGACGAGCACTGGGGACAGCTGAAGGAGAAGGCTCGGCAGCGCAAGACCGACCTGGACGACTCTCTTCAGGCCCACCAGTACTTCGCGGACGCGAACGAGGCGGAATCGTGGATGAAGGAGAAGAGGCCGATCGTGATGAACGCCGACTACGGAAAGGACGAGGACAGCTCCGAGGCCCTGCTGAAGAAACACGAAGCACTGGTCAGCGACCTGGAGGCTTTCGCCAGCACCATAGCCGCGCTGAAGGAGCAGGCTCAGTCGTGTCGCCAACAGGAGACACCTACGATCGACATCACCGGAAAGGAGTGCGTCGTTGCTCTCTACGACTACACCGAGAAATCGCCGAGAGAGGTCTCCATGAAGAAGGGCGACACTCTGACGCTGCTGAATTCCAACAACAAGGACTGGTGGAAGGTCGAGGTGAACGACCGTCAAGGTTTCGTTCCAGCCGCGTACGTGAAGAGGGTAGAGCCGGAGGCTGGTCTCAGCGCCTCGCAGCAGAACTTGGCCAGAGAACAGAGCTCCATCGCAGCGAGGCAAGCGCAGATCGAAGGTCAGTACGATGACCTTCTCAGACTGGCGCGCGAGAGGCAGAACAAGCTGAACGAGACCGCGAAGGCTTACGTGTTGGTCAGAGAGGCTGCTGAGCTCGCTACTTGGATCAAGGATAAGGAGAATCATGCCCAAGTTCAAGACGTCGGTGAAGATTTGGAGCAGGTCGAGGTGATGCAGAAGAAATTCGACGACTTCCAGGCAGACCTGAAGGCGAACGAGGTGCGGCTGGCCGAGATGAACGAAATCGCTGTTCAGTTGATGAGCTTGGGCCAGACGGAGGCAGCTTTGAAGATTCAGACGCAGATCCAGGATCTGAACGAGAAGTGGACCAGCCTGCAGACTCTCACAGCGGAGCGAGCGAGCCAGCTAGGCTCGGCTCACGAAGTGCAACGATTCCATCGCGACGTCGACGAGACCAAGGATTGGATCCGTGAGAAGGACGCTGCTCTGAACAACGACGACCTTGGCAAAGATCTGCGCAGCGTGCAGGCCTTGCAGCGCAAGCACGAAGGCCTCGAAAGAGACCTGGCAGCGTTAGGAGACAAGATCAAGCAGCTGGACGAGACCGCCAATCGTCTGATGCAGTCTCATCCCGAGACTGCCGAGCAGACCTACGCCAAGCAGAAGGAGATCAACGAAGAATGGACTCAGTTAACTGCGAAAGCCAACAGCAGGAAAGAGAAGCTGTTGGACTCTTACGACCTTCAACGATTCCTCAGCGATTACAGAGATCTGATGGCATGGATCAATTCGATGATGGGTCTGGTAGCCACCGAGGAACTAGCATCGGATTCCACAGGCGCCGAAGCACTGCTGGATCGACATCAGGTATGCTTCGACTACTATCGATGCACTCCTCGAAGACTACAAGATCACTATACTATAATCTAAATTATAGAATCACAGGGCAGAGATAGACGCACGATACGGCGTACTTCCAGAGGTACCGAAGCGTTTGAGCATGAATCGAACATTGTGCGAATTTGCCTCTGAGTATACTCGTATGATTAATCAGTTGACATAGGTTTTTCACGGTTGGTGTTGTCGAGCTGTCCTCGTTGACCTTTGCGCGCCTCCCCGGGAGCGTGCTAGGGTCGGACAAGGGACAGATTGGCAAGTCGATGTTTTGAAGACACGCCTATTAACACGTTGAACGATTCTGCCAGTGTTTCTCATAGTGCGATCGCTGCCTTTACACTGCTTATCGTAGTATCTATTGTTCGAGTGGGTTGAATCATCTCATGAGTGTGAACAAGTCTGTTGGCTTTATCGATCAAGTGTCCTATAAAACGTTCTCGCTTTTGTTGTAGGAACATCGTATCGAGATCGACGCCAGGGCGGGTACCTTCCAGGCGTTCGAGCTCTTCGGCCAGCAACTGCTGCAATCCAGTCACTATGCGAGCGTGGAGATCCAAGAGAAACTGGAGTCGATGGCCGAGGCTAGACAAGAGTTGGAGAAGGCCTGGGTTCAGAGGCGCATGCAACTCGACCAGAACCTGGAGCTGCAGCTGTTCTGCAGGGACTGCGAGCAGGCTGAGAACTGGATGAGCGCCCGGGAAGCTTTCTTGAGCAGCGCGGACACGGTGGACAGCAGCGACAACGTGGAGGCTCTGATAAAGAAGCACGAGGACTTCGACAAAGCGATCAAGTCCCACGAGGACAAGATCGCCACTCTGCAGACCCTGGCTGATCAACTGATAGCCGCGGAGCATTACGCCGCGAAGCCGATCGACGAGAGACGCTGCCAGGTCCTGGATCGCTGGAAGCACCTCAAGGATGCTCTGATCGAGAAGCGTTCCAAGTTGGGAGAGTCCCAGACCCTGCAACAATTCTCGCGGGACGCGGACGAGATGGAGAACTGGATCGCCGAGAAACTGCAGCTGGCTACCGAGGAGAACTACAAGGACCCGTCGAACATCCAGTCGAAACACCAGAAGCACCAGGCATTCGAGGCGGAGTTGGCAGCAAACGCGGACAGGATCCAGTCGGTGCTCGCCATGGGAGGCAACTTGATAGAGAAGCATCAGTGCGCGGGCTCCGAGGACGCTGTTCAGAAGAGGCTGGCCTCGATCGCCGACCAGTGGGAATACCTCACGCAGAAGACCACCGAGAAGTCGATGAAGCTGAAGGAGGCTAACAAGCAGCGCACTTACATCGCCGCGGTGAAGGATCTCGACTTCTGGCTCGGCGAAGTGGAAAGCCTGTTGACGTCCGAGGACGCGGGCAAGGATTTGGCTTCGGTGCAGAATCTGATGAAGAAACACCAGTTGGTGGAGGCAGACATCCTGGCGCACGAGGAGAGGATCAAGGATATGAATGCACAGGCCGATTCTTTGATAGAGAGCGGCCAGTTCGACGCGGCTGGCATTCAAGAGAAACGGCAGAGTATAAACGAGCGTTACGAAAGAATCCGCAACTTGGCTGCTCACAGGCAAGCCAGGCTGAACGAAGCCAACACCTTGCACCAGTTCTTCAGGGACATCGCCGATGAGGAGTCTTGGATCAAGGAGAAGAAGCTGTTGGTCGGCTCGGACGACTATGGTCGCGATCTGACTGGCGTTCAAAACTTGAAGAAGAAGCACAAGCGGTTGGAAGCTGAGCTGGGCAGCCACGAGCCTGCCATCCAAGCTGTCCAGGAAGCCGGTGAGAAACTGATGGACGTTTCCAATCTGGGTGTTCCCGAGATAGAACAACGTTTGAAGCTGTTGAACCAAGCCTGGGCGGAATTGAAACAGCTGGCCGCCAATAGAGGACAGAAGCTGGACGAGTCGCTAACTTATCAGCAGTTCTTGGCCAAGGTCGAGGAGGAAGAGGCCTGGATCACGGAGAAACAACAACTGCTGTCCGTCGAGGATTACGGAGACACCATGGCCGCGGTTCAAGGTCTCCTCAAGAAGCACGACGCGTTCGAAATCGACTTCGCAGTTCACGAGGAAAGTTGCAAGGACATCTACGAGGCCGGCGAGGCTCTGATCAAGGCTGGCAACCATCGCGCGGACGCTATAGCTCAAAGATGTGCTCAACTGCGCAACAAGTTAGATCAACTCGGCGCTCTTGCGGCTAGGAGGGAGACCAGGTTGAACGACAACTCAGCCTACTTGCAGTTCATGTGGAAAGCCGACGTTGTCGAGTCCTGGATCGCCGATAAGGAGACCCACGTCCGCTCGGAGGAGTTCGGCCGAGACTTGTCCACCGTCCAGACGCTGCTCACCAAGCAGGAAACGTTTGACGCGGGTCTGCACGCGTTCGAGCACGAGGGCATTCAAAATATCACCTCGCTGAAGGAGATGTTGGTGAAGTCGGGCCACAACCAGACGCCTAACATCCAGAAACGTCACACGGACGTGATCACCCGCTGGCAGAAACTTCTGGCCGACTCGGACGCCAGGAAGCAACGTCTGCTTAGAATGCAGGAACAGTTCAGACAGATCGAGGAACTGTATCTGACGTTCGCCAAGAAGGCATCTGCTTTCAACTCGTGGTTCGAGAACGCCGAAGAGGATCTGACCGATCCTGTCCGCTGCAACAGCATCGAGGAGATCCGTGCGCTGAGAGAGGCTCACGCCCAGTTCCAGGCTAGCTTGTCTTCCGCCGAGGCTGACTTCGAGGCTCTCGCTGCCCTCGACGTACAAATCAAGAGCTTCAATGTTGGCCCGAACCCGTACACCTGGTTCACCATGGAGGCATTGGAGGACACATGGAGGAACCTGCAGAAGATCATAAAGGAACGCGACGTGGAACTTGCGAAGGAAGCTACGCGCCAGGAGGAGAACGACAAGCTGCGCAAGGAGTTTGCCAAGCATGCCAATGCGTTCCACCAATGGTTGGCTGAAACTAGAACGTCCATGATGGAAGGATCGGGATCGTTAGAACAACAATTAGAAGCCACGAAAAAGAAGACGCAAGAAGTTCGTGCCCGTCGCCAGGATCTAAAGAAGATAGAAGATCTAGGCGCGATTCTGGAGGAACACCTGATCTTAGACAATCGGTATACCGAGCACAGCACCGTGGGGTTGGCACAGCAATGGGACCAGTTAGATCAATTGGGAATGCGCATGCAACACAACTTGGAGCAACAGATACAAGCACGAAACCAGTCTGGCGTCTCGGAAGACGCTCTCAAAGAGTTCTCTATGATGTTCAAGCATTTCGACAAGGACAAGAGTGGACGTTTGAATCACCAAGAGTTCAAATCCTGTCTTAGAGCGCTTGGATATGATCTACCTATGGTGGAGGAAGGTCAACCAGATCCAGAATTCGAAAACATCCTCGGTTTGTATTCATTTTGATGCTTTGCCTATTAACAGTTTATTAATCCATTCGTATTACACAAAAGAATGAAGAATAATGCAAGTAGGTTATGTCTCATACTTTCTAGTATGGTTACTTAATATTTCTCGTTTATTTTGCAGACATCGTGGATCCTAATAGGGACGGTTACGTATCGTTACAAGAGTACATGGCGTTCATGATCAGCAAAGAAACGGAGAATGTCCAAAGTTCCGAGGAGATCGAGAACGCCTTCCGTGCAATCACAGCCGCAGATCGACCATACGTTACGAAGGAAGAACTGTACGCTGTAAGTACATCCGAAAGCCAACCGATTACTATTGTTTGTAAACATATAGGGACCGTTTGTCAATCGCGTATTTGTTTCTAGAACCTCACCAAAGAAATGGCCGATTACTGCGTCGCCCGGATGAAGCCGTACGTCGACCCGAAGACAGAACGACCAATCACAGGGGCATTAGATTATATAGAGTTTACTCATACCCTTTTCCAGAATTAGTTCCAGTTAATATATAAATTATTCTCTTTTTAACACAACGACGATAAATTAAATGATAGCAGCAGAAACGTAAGGAGCTTATTTGTTTTCTTAAATACCTCGCTAACTTTCACAGAACGGTATATGTGTAATCCATATTACGCTTGGCATCATTAATCTTGATATTATTTGCAGCACACGTGTCGCGACTTGGTCTCTGTATCGGTATATGAAGTGTTTATTGATGAAGTATCTTCAGAAATAAATTATGCATTTCAAATAGAAATCTCGAACGATTTAATTATAAATTAATTACAATGTAACAAGTCGACTTGAATGGAAGCGAAGTAATAGGTGTTATCTGGACTTCGATACGAATCTGTTCAATACTCCGTAATCCTTCTTCGGCTCTTCTTTCTTCTGCACTTTTGGTCGTATGTTTGCACTGCGAATAGCGGTAGCGTGTTCCTGAAACGATTAAAATTTAGCATATGCAACGACCGCGCTATCGATAGTAACGCATACTTACTCTTCGGCTCAAGTCTTTTAGAATTTTCTTCGTCTTGATCACCTTAGCTGTTCCACCTTTTCCTTTAGCCTTCGTTCTGCGTGGTTTGAAGTCCACGTCTTTCGGTTTAAGATACTGCAAATAAAATACACTAACGATATGTTGCATCGTTTCGATAATTGTCCGCGGTATGCGCATTTTGGTTAAAACTTACCAAGAGTTTCTTCTGTGCCTCTACTTTGCTTTTCAAACTGGGCACGTCTACCTCTACTATGGCAATCGGGTCCAAAGTGATCAGATCGGGCTGTATTTTATCTAGGAGAGCTTTCACTTCAGCCTCGCGTCTTTGAGTCTTGGTTTGGAACGGATTAGCTTCCAGTGCATCGTAATTAGCTTCCCCGCTTCCGGGTACTAGAAGAGATGAGACTCCTCGTGTTGTACCGATGCCTAGCACATCCTCGTATGGACAGAATTGCATACTCGATACCGTCCAGTCCGCTCTGTGCCGCAAATACGGTTTTATGTCATCCGTCGATGGTCTGTAGCAAAAATACAATTAATTGCATTGTTCTATTTGTATAAAAAAGCTATGGAACTGTTATTATATTATTCTTTACTTGTAAACCTCTACTACATTCCCCATAGCCATGGCCAACTGGCCACACTGACTGTAAGACAAGTGTTGAACAGGGGATCGTGTTTTATAATTATACACTGGCCCTGTCAACTGTCTAATGTCCCACACCTTTACAAGCATTCCTGGACAGCTAGTTGCCATGTAAGTTCCATGGGGATGAACTACCACCGAGTTTATCGACTGAGAGTGGCACAACATTTTTGCTAATGGTTTCTGACTATTTGGAGACCACATAGAGACTACTCCCTTTGAATTACCCACGCATAATACCGCGTTACTTGGGTTCTGTGTCATTGCCTGTAAAATTGTTAAGTTATCCCATTTCTCTAAAATTTATATTTTATATGTACAGGGCACCTTGCATGATACCTGTATGTTTCCTAAGTTGGTTTTACATGAAGTTAAAAATTTTCCTATTGACACATCAAGCCACGATAAGTAGCCATCTCTGCCACCACTAGCAAGTAGGAAATGATAGGGTAAAAACTCCAGCTTGTTTACTTTATTCAACTGTTTTAAGCAATGCAATTCAATTCCTTGATTATCATATATGTACACCCAGTCTTTTTGAGCTACTGCAAACATTGTCTCTATATGCAACCAGGAGACATCATGTACAGACTCCATTACATTCATTTCACAAGCTAAGCTTTTTGTGACCCAATCTAAGGCAGCTACATGTCCTTTCCTTCCACCTAGGAGTAAGTGTCTACCGTTTCTTGTGTACTTCACATAGTATGGGCCAAAATCTAACTTCAATGTAAAATGTTTTGTCGCGCTAGTTATATCTACATTCTCTGCAATCTCGGTTTGCCTATACCGCGTCGTTGACTCCCCTGGCTCAGCTTCTAAAGCACCATAATCCTCTGTGAGCAACAACTCCGCCCGAGCTGCAGCCTGTACAGTCTTGTTTATAGCCTTCTCTTTCTTCTCTAATCTTTGCCTTTGTGCTCTATTCTTTATCCTAGATGTCCTAGGCTTTAAATCAATTCCCTCTCCCTTGCTGTACTTTGCTAATCGCTCTTTGCTAATTGGTAAAACATTACGACCTTCTGAAAAATATCATTTATATTAGAATAATTCATCTTTGATATGCACAACGAACATAGCAAAATATTAATGAAAAGGTAGTATTAAAATTACTTGTGTGCTTCATTTTGCTTCGGTATCCTTTGCGCTTGGACTTATAACAT
This sequence comes from Agapostemon virescens, assembly GCA_028453745.1. Lineage (NCBI taxonomy): Eukaryota > Metazoa > Arthropoda > Insecta > Hymenoptera > Halictidae > Agapostemon > Agapostemon virescens. The sequence goes on from CM052085.1 coordinate 3,535,292, forward strand.
TATTTTACAAAAACAGAAGGCTCCACTGTGTTATTGAGGTTATGGATCGAATGGTAAACACGTGTCGTCAAAAAGTGACACATCTTACGGTGAAATCCCGAAGTTTAAAACACTCAAACTGTTCGCCGAATGTTATCAACTGCCACTTATTTGAACTCAATAGAAATTATTTTAACTATAGACTTATATCAAGTCCGGGGATCTATGAATACATAATTATTACATATAATAATTATTACATATACTTATTACATATATTATTACGATATACAATATTTTTGCAGGAACGTTTTTACTCTCTGAGCGAGTCAAAAACAGTACAGTGGTTCTAGGGATATGATGACAGGTGGAAATGACATGTAAAACATTATCACCATACAATTTTATCATCCAAGCAATCCGTGTTTGCAATGACCAACTTCATGGTAAAAGTAGTTTACAATAAATTTATACAAGTTAATATGATAATGCAACAACAGATATTTTTGCGTCAAAGCAAACAGCGATTTCAAATGATCTAAGGAATCACCCCAGTCAAGAACATTTTATATTTACAACATTTTTCGGACACCCTTTATATGTGATTTTTTCAGTGTATTTGGTATTCAATGGACGTAGCCATAGCAACGAAAGAAATGTGTTCAGTGGTATTGGAGTAGCCTAGACTGACTGTGTTATTAAACAAATTCGTATTATATGTTTACTTATTACACATTTTATATTTAAGAAGATCGGTCCCTTTAGTAACTATGATCAATATGTTCAGTATTATTTTCTGTATTTTATTATTGACGAGGTTTTACAACGTACATTGTGAAGATTTTGATATTGATACCAATGGGTACATTGTTTACTGTCCATGTATGGGTAAGATTTTATTCAGACTATAATATGTACCACTTTCAGTTTAACTTAAATAATTAAAATCATAATATATGGTTTATTCAAGTTAATTATTTTATTATGTATTTCAGGAAGATTTGGAAATCAAGCGGATCACTTTTTAGGGGCTTTAGGGTTTGCAAAAGCATTAAATCGTACTTTGGTGCTACCACCATGGGTTGAATATAAAACAGGAGAGACTAAATCTGTTAGTAATTGGTTAATTCTAATAAATAGACTGTCTGATAGTCTATTAATAACATACAGGATAGTGGTACTGTAATAATTAAGTATTTTTGATTAATTGTTTAGATACAAGTTCCTTTTGATACGTATTTCAATGTGTCACAAGTACATAGTTGTCATAAAGCAATGTCAATGGAAATTTTCATGAAAGATATAGCTCCAAAGATATGGCAACCTAAGGAAAGAGTATGTAAGTTTGTGATGTTAAATAAAAAACATTAGGTATCCTTCTGAGGCATATTATTTTCAGCTTTCTGTTATTCTGCACGTGGTAAAGGAGACTCCTGCAATGCTAAAGAGGGAAATCCATTTGGCCCATTCTGGAACACTTACAACATTGATTTCGTGAAATCAGAATTTTATGGCCCCCTTCACTATGATGTTTATCATACAGATGTAGCAATGCAGTGGAAGAAAAAATATCCTGCTATAAGTTGGCCAGTTTTGGCATTCACTGGTGCACCAGCTAGCTTTCCTGTTCAGTTAGAAAACAAACAATTGCAGAAGTGTCTCGAATGGAATACAGACATGCTTAATAAAGCAAAAGCAGTTATAAAACAAACTTTGCCAAAAGGAGCTTTCATAGGGATTCATTTAAGAAATGGAATTGATTGGGTAAACGTTTCTATTTTCATATCACCAACACAGTGCAAACATACAAAAGTTTCTTTTACAGGTTCGAGCTTGTGAATTTATATCCAGTACACCAAATCTTTTTGCCGCGCCTCAATGCCTGGGCTATCGTAATGAAAGAGGAAAAGCAACTTCTGCTATGTGTTTACCATCATTTGAAGTAATAATACGTCATATTAAACGTGTCATTCGCAATGGTAATGACATCAAATCAGTGTTTGTAGCATCTGATAATAATTATATGATCAAAGAGCTTACCAAAGCACTGGAACGCATGGAGGTAAGAAATTTCATAATGCATACTATTGATTTACATGATATAGAGCATTTATTGCAGGTCACCTGAACATTTTGCTTGCTTTGATAATACGAAAAAATGCATCAGGTGAAATAAAAGTATTTTGGTTTTTTCACAGGTGCTAGTGTTTAAGCAAGATTCACCTGCATCTCCCCATTTAGATTTAGCAATTCTTGGAAGAGCTAATTATTTCATAGGAAACTGTATCTCTTCTTTTTCGGCTTTTGTTGCAAGAGAAAGAGAAGTGAAGGGATATCCTACATTCTTTTGGGGCTTTCCCACAGAAAGATCATCTTCTGCTAATCACGAAGAATTGTAGCAGAGGGGCTTGCAATTATTTTGTTACATATTCTTTTTATCAAAGTGTATTTAACAGTAATCAATAAAGAAATTTATAGTAATTCAAGCTCCTCTTAATACATACAAGAATAAGATATTCTTATTATTCGAGAAACATAACGTTGGACGTAATTGGATACAAAGTGCCTTTGTCATAATTAAAATAAATGTTTTAAAGTAACTTCTACTTTATATATACATATCACATTTTTACAACTGTTCTCTACACCCACGCATATTGCTTAGACTATATTACATCATCTATGTTTACAATAATATCTTAAATATTTTACATTCATTTTTATAAAATTTGGTTCCTGTTTAGACCAGATCATCAGAGTCTTAATAGCTTTTATAATTTCGTCCTTTTTAGGCAACGAAGATTCGCTATCACCATTAGAAATACTTTCAGTTCTTTCTAGTGAATTATCTTTAGTTTCCATGCATCTTGATAGAAGGTCAGTGGATCCTTCTTCTTGTTCTTCACTGTCCATGACTTTCAAGTCAGATTCAAATAAATCCTCTGGATTCTGTATTTCTGGTATCTCTGGGACTTGTTTAATCAGGTTTTTCCATGAATTTCGAATATCCAAAATGCTCATTTCCAGCCATGCCTCGTATAATAAATGAATGCACTCCTTAAGATCATAATTGGAGTAGAATTCTTGTATCCCCTCTGGGTAACCCATTGCTCTAGTTACCATCTTATGACGATAAGATTTTTTTGTCTTTTCAAGTACTTGATCTATAGGTTGAAGCAAGTGGCTAGTGTTTGGGGGTAAAAATACAATTTGAAAACGCTCATCTTTCTGCAGTTCTTCAAGAAAGTGTAGACTATAGCCACGTGAGTTATCCAAAATGAGGACAACTTTTCCACAGGTACCATTGTGCAATTGATACTTCATGACATCTGGTTTAAAATAATTTTGATACCAATCAGCAAACACAGTCTGATCCATAAAAGCTTGTTGCTGGGCTTTGTAAATTACAGGTAGCCGATGTTTTGAATGTTTTAGTACTCTTGGATTTTCGAATCTGTTAATAAACAAAGGTGCAAGCTTATGACTCCCTGTTACATTAGTACACAAGCCTATAGTTACTCTATCTTTATTCATATTTTTTTCTTCAATCCTTTTCTCACCACTGTGTGCAAAAATCTTTTTGGAAATTGTTTTCCATGACAAACTGGTTGCATTCATATTATAAACATTTTCTTTATCAATATCCTCTTCCTCCAGTTGTCTGGTAAAAGTTTCTATAAATTGTTGGGCAGCTGCTGTATTGGCATCAACATTTTGTCCAAATAATCTGATACCATGACGGTTCTTAAATCTCCATAGCCAGCCTCTGCTAGCTTTGAAACTCGAAGGTCCACCAATTTCTCTATTTACTTCTGCTGCTCTTTCTACCATTCGTACATCCGTGATAGGCTCGCCAAGTGTTTTACGTTCTATAAACCATGTATACAAACGATTATCCAACTCTTCATTCTCGGGTTTTCGTAAAGTTCTTCTGTGTCCTTTGTCTACACCTTGATCGGTAAACTGACTAACGGTCACTGCATTTCGTTTGATTCGACGTATTGTAACAGGAGTGACATTGTATTCTGCAGCCAATGTATTAATAGGTATACCACATTTTAAATACTGTACAATTTCGAGCCTCTGCTTCATGGAAAGTGGAGCTCTTCTTAATTTACTGTTACTCTCCATTTTTTTTAAAGGGAAAGACTTAAGAACGATGACAGTTATCAGTATGAGATTTTCTATTTGTACAAAGATCACTTGGAGTTGTTTAGAAACATCTGACAGAGTAGTACCACTTTTAAATTTCCCATTAAGAAAACAAAACTTGAAGGATTAATAACCCGAAGATTTTCGGTCGTTTGCAGACTGTATACTTTCTCCATTCTGACTAACAATAGTCATGTCATAAATTGACAACTTCGGTATCCATAGCCGGGCATAAAGTACTTCTACATCCCACCATACAGCTACACGTAGCTGCTTGGTAACCGATTGGTGGAAAATGTGTCATCGTGCAATCATCGTGTTAGAAGGGACAAAATAAGTACAGAGATTCCTCGCTAGTTGGCTGCGAAGGTGACAGCGGTCGCCTCCATACCGTCTATACGCTCGCGATACGCTCAAGAGCAGGGGAAGCTGTTTCATGTTTATTCTCATTGGTTGACACATCATGCTTTAGCGATAGTACAACGACTCGATGATAAAACAATGGGTTTAGCATTTCTTTTCATTAATAAAATAAACATACAGATCGACTTACACGATTTGTCTAGATCAGAACAGCAATGAGAGTACTCCTGCTTGAGATTTCGGAGCCTTCGGAATAGTGCTGCACTCTAGTCTCATTTACAGTGTAGATTAGAACCTTCACCTTTAGGTACCATCGTAAATATATCTCTGCGTTTGAAAACATCGAAATTTTTAAGTGATCACGATTATTTATTTAATCCCACTTCGTTGGTTCTTTAGACAGGCTGGATCGAAGAATTTAATGATATATTACCAAAACATGATAATATTCTTATCACAAGTTATCCTTGCAGGTATTGGATCTCATGAGCTTGCCTATCACTGCCGTACAAATTCGTTGTCGCACCCAATGTTACCGACAGAACCGTATTTCATCGTATCACATACTAATTCAATGCTACGCCACCGATGAATCGCCGATCTCATCTCGATTTCAAATAAACACATAAAACTTCGGAATACCCGTGACCATGCAAATCGAACAAGTAAGTACATTATGGAAAAAAGGACATTCAATAATTCGAAACCTGACAATTATCTATTTTCTTAAAAACTCGCAACGTATCGAATACTCATCGCTCACTGACGACGATCGGACTCGCGCTACTGTCAAAATAAACGTAACACGATATAGGTTACATTCACGAAGAGGATCGAACGAGACAGTGTATACATTGCGAACGCGCAATGTTTGTATCCTTCGTATATAACCTAAGTAATTTAATGATTCGAAATCATGCATTCATCGTACAGTGATTTGTTTGCGAAGGAAATTTACGGGCCATCGAATATCCGTGGCTGTCGACGTACCTCTTCGGAAATGACGCGATGGAAGGGGAACGGATTCACTCGAACCACTGTCGAAGTAAACACGTAACGCGAAATAGGTTGAAGGACGACCGTCGATCGATAACAATGAAGATACATGGATCGAGAGACATCGTAATTAATCGGTAAATATAAAATTAATATTCTCTCGGTTCTCGCGCGATTCGCGCTATAGTACTGAGTTGGCGGCAGAGAGGAATCGCGATGCTGGCCTCTGATTGGTCGGAACGTCCGCGCCGGCCGGTGTAGTCGAAATTCAAGCGAAGAGGCGGCAGTTAGTGTAGCGACCGCGAGGGCTAAACGTAGCTGCGTGGAGTTGATAGTGTTTTTCGTTCGTTTCTCGTTTTTCGCCCGGCGGTTCTGCTTCCGTTAACCGGGCGCGCGTTTCGTTTTAACGGGTTGTCGTTGAGGTGATTCGCGATATCGTTGTTGTCTCGTCGCGGGTTTTTTTTCCAGGCAACGAGACCGCGATGCCATATCGCGGCGTTATGGTGACACGTTCTGTGCCAGTGAATTATTAGCAGTGGTGGTACCTCGTCGAGCACCGGTTATTATGATGGCCAGCTGACGGATAGATTCCGCTTCCACGTCCCTACGGCGTCAATCGTGTTGCCACAGGTGCTGGAAGGTGAGTCTTTGGAAAAAACGTATTGAAATCATTCTATGTAATAATTCAATCTATGTTTCGAAACCATGCGAATGGAAATTTGTAGATAGCGTACGATTATGTATTTATTTGTGTGCACTGAACGAGCTCGCATAAATTAAATCGGACGAGATTTAATCGGACGATTTTTGTGGACATAAAAATGTAACTTGTGACGTATTAACGGACGCAGGTAAAGGTTAAATAGAATGTTGAGCGGTGATTATTTAATGGAATGTTTATGGTAGGTGTACTGTAATTTGTTATTTTTAATTATTTAAAAAGTTTGAAGGATTTATTTGAATAATTGTGTTATTAAATATAATAGGGTTATAAATAAGTTGCACGCAGATGAAGCAGGAAGAGAACGTGGAGTATTTTTTATTTGTTAATTATTCATGGCTGTAAATGCCCCTTGGAATACGATGGACGATGTTGGTAAGGGAATGCAGACTGTTTCGTGAGTTTTAACAATTTTATTATTATGTTTGATATTATTTTAGTTTTGATATTTTAGTTTTTACTGAAGTTGTGGGATTGAAAGTATTTGGAATAGGTTAGGTGCAGCTGGTAAGGGAAGATTGACTATTTTGTGAGTTTTAACAATTTAATACGTTTAGAGCATTAAAGGAGGTATTAAAGTAATTACATTGTAAAATGTAATACTACTGGTAGACCTATATATAGAGAAAGGATGAAGGAGATAAGAGAAGGTAGACTGCTTTGTAGCTTTTAGCTATTTAATAAATTCCATGTATTGAAGAATATTTAAATAATGAAATTGTTAAATGTAGTACTAGACGATTGCAGGATGATGTTGGTAAGAAACCATTGTTTCTTGCGTTTCTTAATCATTTAAACCATTCTAGGTATACTAAATACTTAAACAATCATATTAATTAATTAAATTATTATCTCCATAGCTACAGAATTGTTAATATTTTACGGTATAAAACATAGCAAACTTATTAAGGGTGAAAAAAGTGCCATCCCTATGGAGTATTAAATTAATATTTCAACCCTTTTCATCCTGTTTATTTCAAAAGTAGTAACAAACAATATTAACAACGTAGACGGTAAAATCGTGTTGAAATTTGCAAATGGAACGGTGTTTTAATCGATACGTCAGTAGAACAGTAATACAGTCAAAAATGTAGTGTATAGAATTTTGTAGAATTCGTTAACGGTAATTGCAATTAAGATTGCTCCACACGCGTACGCTCGAGTGGCAGCGTATGCGATCTTCGATCATATTTAACGTATTGTGGGAAAACTAATTTTAGTTTGCCGAGTTGATCAATAAATTGACGACCATTGATAATAATTGTTGACTGATTGAAAATCAACGTTATTCCCAGTCGGTAATGGTTCTAGTATTATGCATATATTATTTACATAATTAATGGGTAACCAGGTGGTAATAGCATGTTCAGTTTATTATACATTGCCACAAGTTGTCACAGCATAATACCGAGTTGGAAGTTAGCGCGTGCATCGTATATTCTCCAGAAGTGCAGTAATAAAGTACTTCTTCGACCTTAATGTCGCGTTAAACGCCACCACGTCGGATTCGACACATTGACATATTATATATATATACTACAATAATTATCTTGGGTGTCCCAAAAATTCTGAAGACCCTTTAAAGAAGTAATTCCTCTTTTTCATCGTCAATTTTCTATTTGCAGATATTCAGGAATAGTGGAGAAATATTTGACTGAGAATAATACTTTGACAAGAGAATAATCCTAATAAAATTCTCTCTTTAAGAAAATGTCATACGCAGCACCATTTCCGAGTTATTAACGAAAGACGCGAACCAATCAGCGGGCGCGGAGGGCGGGCGTACATCAGCAGAACCCGTTCGCCGTGGCCACGCCCCGATTGATCCGCGTTTTTCGACAATAACTCGAAAACGAAGCGGCGCACGACGTTTCCGTAAAGAAATTTCTTTTTCGTAATAACCCTGGGAATCTCTCTTTTCAAGGACCACGAAAATTGGGAGGAAATTGTATGTACCGGGTGGCTCGGAAAACATTTCCGTGCTCCTGAGCAGCCAAGTATTTTTCCCACTTTTCAATTCCGCAGGTCGGAAGCGACGCTCGCTAATGAAACTACCTTTCGGTATGAAACCGAGTTTCCCGAACACGTGACCGTTCGCTCCGAACATCGAGGTGCGAGCTGAATGTTTTTTCAACCCCGAGGTTACCTGGCCGTCGACCTCGGTAATCAGGCCCGAATTGATTTCAACGAACGACGTGCTTTCCCGACTTTTCCGCGCGGCACAGTCTGCTTCCCATTAATCCGCGGACGCACCTTCACAGGTGTGCACGCCTCTCCGTAGCCAGTCAATTAACACGTTGCCTGTCGCGCACGCGAATCACGCAATCGTTCGGCCAGATTTAAATCTGGGTTAATTATCAAATGGATACCTCCGTCGATGTGTTCGCCGTTCAACGCCGACAATTCTCTGGATCTTCTTGCAAAATCAAAACTGTCCTCGTCGGTTTCACGTTGTATCGGTCCGTTTCCGGTCCAGCTTTCGCACAAAAATATTTGCACCATTGTTCATTCTCTTTTGTTGTTTATACTGTAACTAAATCTCGGTTTACAGTTGCAATTGCGAACCTGCGTCCGGGAAAATTGCGATTCCCAATTATTTGCGATTGAATCGATTGTTTGCGCTGCTGCGCAACCGTGCCAAACTGAGCTCTTTCCGAAAACCAGGATTTGGTAAATGTTACTTTTCATTAACGTTAACAATTCGTGAATTTGCGCTGCTGAACAGCAACAATTTTAGATCTTCTTGCAAAATCAAAATTGTCCCCGTCGGTTTGACTACGTTGTCGATCCTCCATGTTTCTTTGCGCCGCTTCCGGTTCAGCGTTCGCAGAAAAATATTTGCACCATTGTTTGTTGCCGTTGTTTATACTGTAACTAAATCTCGGTCCACGGTTGCAATTCCGAACCTGCATCCGGGAAGATTGTGATTGAATTGATTGTTTGCGCGCAACCGTGCAAAAGTAAGCTCTTCCCGAAAACCAGGATTTGTTAAATATTAGTTTTCGTTAACAGCGTTCGCTCTTAATTCAAGGATTTGCACCTCTGAACAGTAATAATTCTCGATCATATTACAAAATGAGAATTGTTAAAAAATTTGGCTTCTCTTGCAATTGTTCTGATTAATTGTTCATCCGCGAATATGGTTCTGTGAGCAATTGGTCCGCGTGGTAAAAATTGTATTAATTGCAAGAGATAGTGGACACGCTGAAGCTTCGTTTTTCTTGTTTCTTTTATTTTTTTAATGATAATAGATTGGAAATTTATTCTCGACGTTTTTAGAGAGTCGTGAATTTTTTAAAATTGCACCGATTCGTTTCCGTGATGAAAATCGCAGTTTAACGATAACAAGAAACATAGTTTGCGAAATTGAAACGAGTTTCGTGGTCTCTTGAGGATTTGTTTCTCTATCCTGCGGTGTTTCGGTATCTTCTTTGCGACGTTGATCGCCCCGCGATCGTGTCGCGTCGATTGTGAGCCTAATCTCTTTGTTTCGCTCTCTTTCTAGCAGTCTGCCGATGTTTCGCAACGTCCACTGCTCCTTCTCCTTCAGTATTATATACGAAAGCGCGATCCTCGCTATTGTGCCGGCGTTTGATTGGATTAGAGGGCGGGTTAGCACGAACGTCGCGGTGCACGCGTCGACACGAAAAGTACTGGGTGAACCGGGATAGTTGGACAAAACACTATTCCAGACAGTTAATAGTTTAATTGTTAGCAAAAGCTTCTAAAATCGTATTTCGCTTGAAGGATCCTCGAAATAGTATTTTATTCGGTCGATACTGAAAATAGAATTTTATTTGGAGGCTTCTCGAAATACCATTTTATTTTAAGAATCTTTAAAATTGTGTTTTACTTGGAAGATTCCCTAAATAATTTCAATGATCCTGGAAATACTATTCTATTCGAAGAATTCCCAAAGTAGCATTTGATTTAATAGGTCCTTAATATAGTATTTTATTCGAAGGATCCTCAAAGTAGCATTTGATTTAATAGGTCCTTAATATAGTACTTTATTCGAAGGATCCCCAAAGTAGCATTTGATTTAATAGATCCTGAATATAGTATTGTATTTAAAGAACCTTCAAAATAGTAATTTATTTCAGGGGTGCTCAAAATAGTATTTTATTTAACAGATAATTAATATAGTATTTTATTTGGAGGATTCCTAAAGTAGTATTTTATTTCAGGAATCCCCAAAATAGTATTTTATTTAATAGATCCTTGGTATAGTATTTTATTTGAGGGATCCCCAAAATAGTATTTTATTTAACAGATAATTAATATAGTATTTTATTTGGAGGATTTCTAAAATAATATTTTATTTAAAGAACCTTCAAAATAGTAATTTATTTCAGGGATCCCTAAAATAGTATTTTATTTAATAGATCCTTAATATAGTATTTTATTTGAAGGATTCCTAAAATAGTATTTTATTTCAGGAATCCCCAAAATAGTATTTTATTTAATAGATCTTTGATATAGTATTTTATTTGAGGGATTCCCAAATTAATATTTTATTTAAAGAACCTTCAAAATAGTAATTTATTTCAGGGATCTCCAAAATATTATTTTATTAGAAAGGTCCCCAAAGTAATATACTATTAGTAGAATTAGTATTTAATCTAGATTTCAAGCTATGGTAGAGACATTCTAGAAAATTTCATCGAAACTCGATAAGAGGAGAAAGAATAAATGATGTCTCCTATATTTCTATATCAATTTCGAAGATGCGAAACGCTTTTTATATGAGAATAATTAACAAAAAAATGTTCCTGATCGTATTACCTTAAAATCGCACAGCAGCGAAAGTTTCGTGCAGGAATCGCGAGCCACCCGTTGCATATAAAACATATCCGCACGCGTAGCCACGAATCTGTACAACCACATTCGGCACATGTAAGGCTGCAGCTCGCATTGTCATCAACCCCGTGATATCACGTGTTTCCGGGTGCATAGCGCGCATTCGCGGAATAAAATCACCCGGGACGAGTCAAGGACCGAGATCGTTCTCGAATCAATCTCGAATTTCCAGCGAAACAGAAATCACCTTCCTTCTTTGCAACGGATGCTGGAAACGTTCCGATAACACTGTTGCATTTTCCTAGAATAAAATGGCGTCTTCTAATATTCCTAACAATTATTAAAATTGTAAATACCAATTCAACAAATTTTTCTACTTTGGATTTACATATTTCTTTTATTCTTACAATGTAATTCAAAATAGTCACCCTTTTGGGGCTCCGTAAACCTTGATTCGACCAATTCCGATCAATTAAACTTAATCGATAATGCACCGTGGCTTGCAGTCCGTGAATTGTTAAATATCGCATGATCGCTGTTAGACTACGCCTTATTATGCAGGATCGTACACAAGAATCTCGACAAACGAGCGCCAATAAATGTTGCAGCAAATTTCTCAAATTTGTCCGGCGCATTCGTCAAATTCAATCAATTGTTAAACACCTATCGCAGTATCGGAATTGCTCTGCGAGATACCTTAACGAACAAGTGCGTAATAAAAAATATCGCTAGCCTATTAATTTTAATAGCCGCGGTAGAACGCGACAGATTAATGGAACAAAATTTGTCAGACGTTTCCCCTGTTTTACATTTCCCACGCTGATTTCCATCGGAACCGCATAAAACCCGCGGTCTATTAATGATCGCACATCGAATACATTTGAATAAATTACCGGAGGAATAAAATGATTTGCATAGCGACGATACCGTGCGTGTTTCAAGGGTGCTGCAATTTTATTGGCCATTATCGTGCCGCCGAATCGCGATTTTCATCGAGACCTGTTGGCCGTTTCGCCATTCTAACA
>CM052085.1:3584413-3595823 GCA_028453745.1 Agapostemon virescens
ACGTTTGCGATTTTGCTAATGAGTTTTGGTTTTGATAAGGGTGGCAGTCCAGAAATCCCGTTTCACAGTCTTCCTTATTTACCCGGTCCCAAATAAATAATTCGGGATCATCGCAAGTTTCGAGGTCATCGGCGAATCCGCCTGTTCGAATGATTTTTTAACGCGCCGGCCGTCCAATCAAAAGTCGGCCGACTCTCAGGAAATTATAATAATTTATTCAGCGGAACCGGAACTCGAAAGTTCTGGCTCATCAACGCGATTACGTAGCCCGGTTCTTCGCGGCTCGGGGTTTCCTTAATCATTTAAGAAATTTCGTTTAACGATGTTCCAGCACGTTGCCGGTTACTTAAAACCGAGTACGGGCGAGTGTAATAATTATTAATCGCGAATCTGCGACTTCGGGGACGTGTCCCGCAAAATTTTGCTATAACGAAGCAAATTTGCTATAACAATTTAGTCACAGAGCAAAGGACGATGTCCGACCAAAGTCAACTTTTGTCCTTCGAGTCGACAGGATCGAGACGAAGGAACGGCGAATGCAATATTGTTGTGTCAAAGGGTTGAACGAGCCGTGGCACGCGGTCCTCGAGGACGACGCGTGCCCGACTAGCATAATCTATCTCTATCCTCTATCCGGTCCGCGTTATTGCAGCAGAGGTACAAAATTTCCACGAATCGGCCCGGCGTCCGGATATACTTCTAGGCGGGAGTGTACAGGGGTGGGTGGATGAAGAAGGCCCGCGAGAAGGAACGGTACGATAGGCGACGGGGGCAGTGGTCGAGGGGGTGACGGAGGGTGCAGCGTTCTGGGTTTCTGGGTTCACCCCGCGACGAACTTCGGAAAGGCTGGTGTGCGCGACGAATGTGGAACAGTAGGTCAGCGCACTCCGTGACCCCCGCCGCCTACCCCTCTTCGGTGCATACACCCTGACGCGATACGTACGACCCTCCGAACAACCCTCTTTCCCGCCCCACGCCCCGATAACCCACCCCCTCTATTCTCCCACTCCGATTCCCTCCACTTCCGTCTCTGACCTCTCTGTCGCACCCCTCTCTCTCTTTCTCCTTTTCTCTCTTTCCCTCTTTCTCTATTTTTCTTTTTCTATCTCTCTCCTAATCACTCTCACTCCATCTTTCTCTCGCAACTTCTCTCTCTTCCACTGTGACTTTTCTTCTCAATTTCTAGCTCTCTCTATTTCTCCATTAAAATCACTCTCACTCTATCTTTCTCTTTTAATAGCTCTCTCTGATACTCTATCTTTCCTTCTCAATTTCTGTGTTACTCTATCTGTCTCTTTATAGCTCTCTCTCCTAATCAGCCTCAGTCTTTTTCTCAATTTCTCTCTCTCTTTTCCTATATCTTCTTCTCTCAATTTCTCTCTTCTTCCATTCTTTCCCTCTCAAATTCTCTCTTTCTTTCTGCTTATATCTTCTTCTCTCAATTTCTCTCTCTTCCACTCTTTCCCTCTCAAATTCTCTCTCTCCCTATATCTTCTTCTCTCAATTTCTCTCTCTTCTACTATTTCCCTCTCAAATTCTCTCTCTTCCTATATCTTCTCTCAATTTCTCTCTTTTACACTCTTTCCCTCTCAAATTCTCTCTTTCCCTATATCTTCTTCTTTCAATTTCTCTCTTTCCTCCTCTATTTTTCTCTCTCGATGTCTCGTTCTCTGCTTCCATCTTTCTCCCTCAATCTCTCATTCCCAATCTCTATTTTTCTCTCTCAATCTCTATCATTCTCTCTCAATCTCTCTTTCTCAGCCTCTATCTTTCTCTCTAAATTTCTTTTTCTCTCTCCCTACACCTTTCTTCCTCAGTCTCTATTTCTCTGTCTCTAACTCTTTCTCTTTCAATCTCTCTCTCTCCTCTCTAACTTTCCATCTCTCTTTCAAACTCTCTTTCAAACTCTCTTTCTGACTCTCTATCTTTTTCTCTTTCCCTACACCTTTCTTCCTCAATGCCTATTTCTCTGTCTCTAACTCTTACTTTTTCAATTTTTCTTCGTATAAATCTCTTTTAATCTCTTTTAATCTCTCTTTCTTTCTGTCTCTCTCACTCTGTCTGTCTGTCTGTCGGTCTCTGTCACTACTTCCATCACCACATATCAGTGCCGGTCACTGATCACCGCAGGTTCGATTTCCCCCGATCACGTAGCCGATTCCGTTAACCTACGTTACGCTACTACGGGAAAGTGCATCACCGGCGTCAACAGGCTCGGCGTTTAGGCCGATCCTGACCCCGGTGCAACTGCACTCCGGCGAACCGGGCTGCTCTCGGGGTGGTTTCCGCGATTCTTTAGGTGGTTCAACTATTCGGGGGACGACGGTGGATCGTCGGTTTGCTACTCTGTACGGTCGATGTTGTACAACCCGTGGAGAAACGAATTCGACCACGTTTACACAGTTTCTTGGAAGTCGAGCCCAATTAGGAGACTGCGGATTTTATGCATTCGCCGCAGAAATAGGTTCACGCAGTTTTCGAAAGAATAGAGAAAATCAATAAACCTCCAAATTTGATTCTTTAGCATTTTAATGCAATCCTTAGTATAAACTATAGTAAAATCTCCTATAATAGACAATTTTTAGTGTCTCCTCGTAGGCGACATTCGATTGCAAAGAGTTAACCCCTTGTCCTACAGCAACGAGTCAGACTCAAGATTTCGAACTGAATTTTCTAAACACGTATTTCCTTAATTTTCTTTAACCCTTTGACTGCCATGTCAGCCATATATGAGTGACAGAATTATTTATCCATGTTTAAAAATTAATTTGTACACATGACAAACAATCCTGTCACCCATATATGAGTGATATGGCAGTCAAAGTGTTAAAGAAGTACATAAAAAAATTTCTGATGAAAACATTTTTATAATTTCAATAATTGTGAAAGAAAAAATTAGGGACCAAATGACTGGATTGGTAGTTCTAGTGTTAACCCTTTGCACTCGAAGCAATTCAATTCCAAAATCGAAAGAATATATTCAACTATAATAGCTCCATTGTACATAATTTATTTCGTTTTGTATGTATGAAATTAATTACTGTCACTCGTACTTAGAACATTACAATTTTTATCGGTTTCTTAATTGTAAACGTAGCCATGTAAATATTGTTTAAATAATAGTATGGCAATTTTTAGTGGCGCCATTCAAGTGCTAAGGGTTAAAGTCGTTAGTTGGGCAGTTAAAATTGTTAAACAGAAATAACATTTTATTTAATTGTTGCTCGTATACGGTCATTGAATCATAGCTAGGCAGTAACTAAAAATTTGTCTTTTCTTTCTGTCGTTCCACGGAGGACAAAGAAAGTCTAATTATTGTAAAATAAGTCGTAAGCCAAAGGGTTAATCAATTTTACAGAAGTCGATGGCAAAACAGACGAAGGTTTCCGTTTTCAGAAAAGCGAAGTCCCTTTCGGTTTCTTATTTCTGCGCTTTGGAGGTTACCGTGGTTCTCTCCTTCGCTTTCGAAGGTTTCTCTTTCTTCCCCTCCCTTACCGTCTCGCGGATTTGAACCTGAATCGTTTCTGCCGTTGCATCGCGGCGAACGGCGCAGCCAACCAGGCGCATAGCATCGCATCGCAGCATGACGATACGGCTTACACCATTCTTCTTTTCCGCTCTGTTCGCGTACAGAGCGACCCTCCGACCGAAACTTGTTCAACCGACGGTGATTTCGGTTTTTAGGGGCGAGCAGACTGAGTCTATTAACCCCTTGCCCTATAATACCGAGTCAGCTCGTCGCAAACATTTCGAACATACTCAAAAACACGGAATCATCCTTCTTCCCGGCACGGGTTTCGCATTCCGCTTACTCATTCTTCTTGCGAATCCGTGAAATCCGCAACCGGACGATCCAGCTACTATTTTTTCGCGTGGCAAGAAATAATTGTAATAATAGAAATAAGTAATTGTTCTTTCCGTGATAGTTTTAACCGATTTTAGTTCTAAGGTATTTTAGGGTTTTAATTTTTCCGAGCCTTTGTGTTACCGCTCGAGGAGATTCGCTGAACTATCCACGTTGTTCACGATCGTAGAGTACGTTTATGAAATAGTAAAAGTAATTTAAAACGGAACGAGTCTTGCGAAATTCTTCTCTCACTGCAAGAAGAATCTTTTCGGGAACCGTTCTCTTGGTGCGTTGAAGCAACGGAGTACGTTCTAGGATGTTGGGGTTGATGAAAGTTTAAGCAGTAAAAATTTTTAGACTGCCCGAGTTTCAAGCATGTAGAATTTTAGAGGATTTTGTAATTGCAAACATTCGAAGTTTCAAGCGTATATATTTCTTAGAGTTCTTCAGAATTTTAAGCATACACAATTGCGAAGCTCTCAAAATTGCGAAGCTCTCAAAATTGCGAAGCTCCAAGAATTGTCACATTTCCAGTTTGATGCATCTGAAATATTTGGAGGCCACCATAATTTGAATCGTTCAAAGTTTTGAGGTTTCCAATGTTTAAAGCGTCTGAAATTTTGTAGCTTCGAAAATTGTAAGGCTCCCGAAATTCTGAGACGTCAAATATTTCGAGAATCTAAAATTCCGAGGCAGGCAAAACGTTGAACAACAAAAGTCAAGACTTCCAAAGTATCGAACATTCACATTGAACAATGTTCAGCGGCTTCCAAAAATAGAAGCATCCAAAATTGAGGCTTCCAAAGTTTCCTTCGAACATTTCGAGGCTTCCAAACTGTCGAAGCCCACGGAGACTCTCCCAAGCCTTCCACAACATGCGCGATTTCTGTTCTTCGAGATACGTCGAGGGCCACTCGAATATTTCGCCATAAATATCGGATCGAGGCGATTCGGATCGACGAAGTGTTTCCCATGATTGCTCGCGAGCGGCCCTGCTCGTCTTGAACGTCATCCATCAATTTCGATAGGGCAATTAACTGTGTTTGCCGTCTGCGTCGAATCGGGATCGTTGCACCGTGTCCATGCACCGTTGCATCCAGCGTTCGATCCAGGTAGCTTTGAATGGGCTAGGATCGTCGGTCGAACGACAGGAAATTCGAGCGGACCAGAGATCTGCGGATGATGGACGAGGGGAGGAGAAACTGGAGGAGGAGGATAGGGAGGAACAGAAGAAAAGGGAGAGGAAGAGGAGAAGGAGGAAGTTAGGAACAGAAGAAAAGGGAGAAGAGGAGGAAGAGGAGAAGGAGGATAGGTAGAAACAGAAGAAAAGGGAGAGGAAGAGGAGAAGGCTTTGCTACAAATTATGAGACAGCTGAGGCGATCGGAACAGGGTGCCAAGGAACGTTCGTGCACCCCCAAAACCTGCTAAAACGACCCTCTCTTTCGACCAACGTCGCGACGCGCATGGTTCGGTTCGACACTCACACATCGAACTCGACGAAGGCTCACTTACACATTCGCGAATTCTTACGCACACTAATCGGCCGAGCTACGTCGCGACGCCTCGCGACGCCGACGACCGTCAAAACTCTATCCGCTCGATCCTATTTCGAAAATGCGAGCGCACCGAGAGCTAATTCCGATTCGCAACCCACTATGTTCGACGACGTTCGATTATCGCGAAGCTTATCTCGATTTATCGATACTGGTCTATACTGGACAAGTCGTTATTCATTGCAACGAAAACGAATACATTGAAAACGACAAGATTGAATTTGTTTATAATGCTTGGTTCGTTTATAAGTCGGTTTTATTAATCTTGTCTCTGGAAACATTTTTCACAACCATTTCAGGTATACAATTCGTACAAACACTTATTATAGTTAACATTTTGCATAGACGACGAAAATGCACATATTGGGTGCACATTCACGTTGAACGTTTAAGATGAACGTCCACGATGAACATTTTAGAGGAACATGTAATTTGACCATTTAAAGAAGACACTTTGGATGATCATCATAGATGAACATTCCAGTTGATCGTTCTAAAGCAATATTAATGGCTGCTATTTGGGATGGACATTTTGCACAACCATTTCAGGTATACAATTCGTACAAACACTTATTATAGTTAACATTTTGCATAGGCAAAATAAATGGACATATTGGGTGCACATTCACGTTGAACGTTTAAGATGAACGTCCACGATGAACATTTTAGAGGAACATGTAATTTGACCATTTAAAGAAGACACTTTGGATGATCATCATAGATGAACATTCCAGTTGATCGTTCTAAATAAATATTTTTGGCTGCTATTTGGGATGGACATTTTGCACAACCATTTCATGGCTACAATTTGTGCAAACACTTATTATAGTCAACATTTTGCATAGGCAAAATAAATGGACATATTGGGTGCACATTCACGTTGAACGTTTAAGATGAACGTCCACGATGAACATTTTAGAGGAACATGTAATTTGACCATTTAAAGAAGACACTTTGGATGATCATCATAACTGAACATTCCAGATAAACGTTCCAAATCAGTATTTTCGTTACTGACTCAAGCCAAACGTTTCGCACAATCATGTCAGACGCACAATCCGCCCAAAAATTTACAATTTCCATTTCGACAATCTAACATAAATGCACACACAGTCAACCCAATCGTACCGATCATCGCAACCGGACGTATCAGTCGAAAGTTCAAAACGAGCATCGCCGTTGAAGATTTAGCAAGTACGGGGTGCAGGTTCCGGAGCATCGATGCCTCGTTCGATCGGGTTTCGGGTTCTCGTTTCGAATCGCAACGGTCGATCGCAGGTCGCGGGAACAACAGGCCCCGGCGGCTAATAGCTGCGGTACACGTTGCTCGCGGAGCTATAAGCAAGAAGTAGTTTACAAACTGTCCGGGTCGGTGTTGCCGGCGGCCCCGATCCGATCACTGCCAGAAAAACCGTTGTCAGTCGAAACGGCGTCTCTGAGGAAGAGCATCGCGGTGCTGGAAACCGATTGTCGCACATCATTCGGAGCCTCGATCGTCCAACGGGTCATCGAATCATCCGGTATCATTGGCGTCGTTTGAAATTTCGCGGGAGCCGCGGTGAGTATAGGCTGGGGCGTCGGTCTTTTCGCGTACGCTCCTGCCGGCCCCACTCCGCTCGAAACGCAACGGGGAGAAAGCGCGAGAAAGCGCGAGAGAAATCTAGAGAGAGAAATCGAGACGGAGAGAAATGGTAGGCGAAACGAGTCGGTCGAAGCGAGAAGGAAGACTCGCGGGGGCGGAGGGATGGTTTTCAAGCGTTGGTAAGAGAGAGCGAGAAGGTTAGCTGGACGGCTAGGCGAATGGACAGAGAAAGAGAGAGAAGGGGGGTAGTTTCCGCAGGCGGAAAGTCGCGGAATCCCTCGGCGGACGAGGAGAGAACAGCTCGCGAGCCCAGGGCACGGGGGCGGTAAACGTAGAAAAAGCTTCGGAAGAGAGACCGAGCTAGATGGAAGGATAAAGCGAGAGGGAAGGTTCGGTGTATCGTCCGCGAGAAAGAGAGCGAACGAAACTGGTCGTAGGGTAGTTACGGAGGGACGAGGAGTAAAAGAGAGGGTGAAACGGCGTGGGGATCGAAACGGCAGGCGAGAGCGACGAGAGCATCGTTTTTCCAGCGAGAGGGAAAGAGACGGGCGAAATTCTCCGCGCGAGAAAGAGGGCGCTTTCGGTCCGCGCTACGGGCGCGGGGGGTTGGTGAGTCAGGGGTGAGAGGGAGGTGCGCGAAAGAGAGAGGGCGCTCTCCTCATCCTGCACGGAGGGAGGGCCCGTGTGTAGGTGGTGGTGGAAGAGCGAGAGAGCGTAGTCGAGCGACCGTCCCGTTGTGGCCACGAGCTCCGACGCTCGGGGAACGTAGGTAGTGCGTGAACTTCCGGCCGAGTGAAACGGACAAGAAACGAACGTAACCGAACGCGTAAACGTAAACGTAAACGAGACGGCGGGAACGATAACGGGACCGCGAACCGAACCGGACCGTCGCACCGAAACCGAACGGGAGAGAAACTCGAGCATCGAACGCGGAGGGTTCGCGAGGAAAGACAGTACGGGAAATCCAGTCGAACAGTCAGAGAGAAAGAGAGAGGGAGGGAGAGAGAGAGAGAGAGAGAGAGAGAGAGAGAAAGAGAGAGAGAGAGAGAGCAGTGTCGGCAGAGTCGACTGTGAAAAATTCGAGAATCGGTTGTCGTCGATTTTCGTCGGGCAACAAGGAAAGTTGAAGCTCGAGGGTAGAGGCTGTCGATTTCGTTCTCTGGCTGCGGGAAAACTCGACGCGGATGTGGCCGCGAACATGAACGGGTGCAACGCGGACGTGGTGAACGTGGACGCGGACGTGGACGCGGACGCGGAGGTGAACGGTGTCGTCGAGAGTGGTTTCGACCGTGAGCATCTTGGTCGTCGTCGGCTGGAGCAGCAGCAGCAGCAGCAGCAGCAGCGGCGGGGATCGTAATCGTGTCCAGTGCGGGATACGGGAGAGTAGGGGTTGTAAAAAAAGGAAGAAGGAGAGTATATAGTGGATACACGGTGTCGATAGATAGTGATAAAGGATACGACGAAGGGAAGAGAGGAGAAAAGGAAGAAAGGGTATATAACGGTAATATAGTGGTGTGCGCGCGGTGGTCGCTCGCTCGATTGCCCTCGGCGAGGGACGCGAGTGCGTTTGTTATGCGACCGTGGTACGGTGGCGGTTGACGGAGCTGGTGGAGGTGAAGAAGAAGAGGAAGAGGAGGAGGAGGAGGGAACAGCAGGAGCAGTAGCATCAGCGATAGCAGCAGCAGTAGCAGCAGCAGCGGAAACAGTTGGGAAGGAAGAAGAAAAGAAAGAAGAGGAGAAGCGACGGCCGTCGAGGAGGACGTGGACAAGAACGAGGAGGCGGAGGAGGAGCTGGACGAGCCAGAGGAGGAAGGAGACGAGGAGGAGGCGGAGACGGCGGTGGTGGTGGTGGCCGAGGAGGCGGAGGAGGAGGATACGGTGGAAGAGAAACAGGTGCGGGCGCCGCGGGTGCGGGTGCGGGTACGGCGGGTGCGTGTGCAGCAGCAGCAGCAGCAGCAGCAGCAGCAGCACCGCCAACAGCAGCAGCATCATCATCATCATCATCAGCAGCAGCAGCAGCAACGGCAAAAGCCGCGGAGAAGAAGGAATCATCCTAGCCGCGAGAGAGTACGCGGAGGAGGAGACGCAGAAGAGTGCGTTCTGGTGTGTTGCTGCCGCAGGGGTGGAGGGGAGGACGAGACGAGAAGGAGGAGAAGGAAGAACGAGGTGGTGGTGGTGGTGGAGGAGGAGGTGGAACGACGAGAGGAGAAGGTTGTGAACGTGCTTGCGGAGGAGGAGGAGGAGGCGGAGGAGGAGGAAGGGGGAGCAAGCTTGAACGGGTGGAGGAGAGGCGACCACGTCGACGACGAGGAGGAAGAAGGAGAGGAAGAGAGGTGCCGGACGAAGACGAGGAAGAAGAAAAGGAAGGCAGTGGCCGCCGGTTGTTGTGCGTCGCGCGCTGCTCGATTGTTGTCCCGTCGCCGAGATCGAGGGAGTTTAGAGTTTAGGGGAGAGGAAGAGGCACACGCACACCGACACACACACACCTACACCGCGCGTACACTTACACACCAGCAGACAGACAGCCGATCCGCGAATACAAACAGAGAGAGACACACGGAGGCGAACACATACAAAAGTTATTACACATCGTTCGTACCACCCACCCACCCCGTCCCGTTCCCTCTCTTCATTTTCTCTCTTTCTATCGCGTCTACGAGATCTCTCGCGCTCTCTCTTTCTGTCGTCTGTTTTTCTTTCTATTCGTGTCTCTATCTCTCTCTCTTTCTCTTTCTCTCTCTTTCTCGCTTTCTCTCTCTCTTTCTCTCTCTCTCTCTCTCTCTCTCTCTCTCCCACTTACCGGTACACCTTGGGTATATCTTGCGCTCCGTCTCCCTACATCGCGCGCGCTCTCTCTCTCTCTCTCTCTCTTCCCCTCCCTCCCTCATTCTCTCTCTCTCTCACACTCTGTCTCACTATACCAAAAGCATCGCTCTTTACCGGGGATTCTCGTGCTAGCGTGAGTGCGTGCTGCTAGTAGCGTGTCCTATAGCGTGCGAGAGCGTGCCGCGTGTGGCCCTGGTGGCTGGCTGCGTGCGCGAGGAGGAGCGTCCAAGAGGAGGAGCTGGAGGAGGAGGGGGTGGACGAGGAGGAGGAGGAGAAACGAGCGAGTAAACCAGTAAACCAGTAAACCAGTAAACGGGTGAACGAGTGAACGAGTAAACGAGAAAGCGAGCAAGCGAGCGAGCGCGAGTCGAACAAGAGGGAGCACGACGGGTACGCGTGCACCCGCCCGGATCTAATTCGGCCACGAGGAAACACGAGGCAGAAGGGAAAACTGCGACTTCGTGTGTCCGTGGTGTGGATACGTATATACACGTATATACATATATTTACACACGTATATATATATACATACACATAACGCAAAAGAAAAACGTCGGAGAGGAGAGAGAGAGTGCCGCGCTCTCTCTGCCACCGTGTGCTCTGCCGTACTACCTGCTCGCCGGGAGAGAAAAGTTGGCGATTCGGGGGGAAGAAGGGGGTGGTATGTGAGGTGAAATAAAGCATCGTCTGGTCGTCGACGTTCATTGTTTTTTCGTCGTCGTCGTCGTCGTCGTTGCTGTTCGTCGAAGTGACGAGAAAGAGAAGCTCGCGTGTGCGACAGTAGTCGAGCCAAGTACAAGAAACGGCCGTTAATCTCTCTGTCGGCGGCAGTGCGCGGTCGTGTTACGTGCACCGTTTCGTCGAGTGTTGGTGGTGGTTTGTCTTAAAGTGGTGCCTGAGCACCAAGAGGGAATCGTCGCCAGCAGGGCAGAGGCTCGAACGCATGTAGGAACATGGCCGCAACCAGCCCCTGCCTCCCTCTAGAGGTGAGTCTAGCGAAGCCAACGGAGGCGACCACACGATTCTCTTAAAGATCGCGATTCAACCTCGCCGAATACACGTTCGCCGTTCCTATCGCCACGTTGTCTCTCCTTCGAGCGATCGCCTTCGTCCTTGCCACGGCCTCGATGCCCGAAAACGTCTCCAGAGACGTCCGATCGTCCGCGTACCCAAACACCTACCTGTCCCCTAACCTCTGTTTCGTCGTCGGTTCGGCTTTATTCGTTGAACTGTCAGGTTCTTCGGGCGATTAGAGAATCGTTGGCTACGGGGTTCGATATGATTGCTTTCGAGACGCTCTGCAACCGCGAAAACGGTCGAACCAGTCGGGAAACGTTGCGACACGAGCATTCCGGCGACTCGTGTCGCCTCGACCTCGATTCGCCTTCCACGTTTCGCTCGAAGTTTCGCGGTGCAGCCGCCTCTGCGAGCTGATTTTCCGCCGTGCTACTCTCTCGCGAGATTGATCCGAAAATTCTGGATCGTTTGAATATGCTGGGAATCGCGAGAGAGAGGAAAAGAGAGAGACCACTCTCTCTCTCTTTTTCTCCCTTGCTCTGTTTCTCTCTTTTTCTCCCTTGCTCCCTTTCTCTCTATTTCTC
>CM052085.1:3616354-3646549 GCA_028453745.1 Agapostemon virescens
TTTTGGCGTCGATTTTCGACATCAATGTCGACTAATGGAATAGATTTCAACCTTCTGGTTTTATTAGTTAAATTATTTAGACTGTTGGAAAATTTTTAGCATCGACTTTTCGCATCAATAGCACCGAAGAAAATACAAGTTAACGTTCTAGTTTCATTAGTTAAATTGTTTAGACTGTTGGAGGTATCAAATTCGATAAACTCTTCCAAAACTGTCGCACATATCGTCTGCATCGTTTCGACATCTCTCGACGAAACAGATTCCAACCACTTCGAGTTTTAATAAATTTAAAAAACAGTGGCCTTTCGATTATTACACATTACATAATGGGACATTAAAAATACAATACAATTTTGTGACAAAACGGACATCTTATACAAACTGCAAAGAACCAATAAAGAACAATAAAGCAATGTATGCTACAAGCAATAAAAGATATCAGGCAACGCCTTTCGGTTGGCACTCCCCTCGCACGCGAACATAATTCTTCTGAATCGAACTCGACGAAGTCGCGCCAATTTTTCGGGAGCTTTCGGGGTCGATTTTCGATATTGAGCGTGCCCTAATCAGGACGTTAGGGTAACGAGTGCACTGTTTGATTTTCGCTCGTAAACTGTACGCGTGCGCGGACTGTTGCGGTATCTATCAGGGTGGCTGGTCGCGTGCACGGCCCGCAGGTGGCTAGCAAACTCGATGAACCCTGCGCACCTTTCTCCCTCTTCCTCTCTCCTCCCTCGCTCGCCCTCAGCCTCCCTCTCTCACCCTCTCTAGCACTCACCCTGTCTCGTACTCTCGCCCAAACGTTCCTTATCGAGAAGGATAATAATTTGGGATGTGAGAAGCGTGTCTGTGTGGAGCGAGAGAAAGAGAGAGTGCGACTGCGACAATGTTTAGAAGAAGTGGCATAATTGAGACGTGCTGTGACCGATACATTCTATGAAAGAAGTGGAATGCGACAAACATTCAAGCGTTCCTGTCCACGGGTGCACACAGGTTATTAGATGGATATATCAGTATCGAAAGGGTTAACCCTTAGCACCCCGAGCAATTTTAACACCAAAATCGATACATTATTTCCGACGTAAAATAATTCCATTGTACATGGTTCATTTCCTTTCGCGAATATAAAGTTTATTACTATTATTCGTACGTGCAACATCACAATTTTTACCGACACTTTAAATGCAAACGGAGCAATGTAAAAACTGTTTTAAATATAATAATAGTAAGGGAATTTTTAGTGTCGCCTCAGAGTCGCCATTGGAGCGTTAAGGGTTAATAGTACAATTGCGTGACAGTGTCTGTCTCCCAGTTGAGCCAAAATACATACAGGGTTCAGTAAGAGCCCACAATAATGCAGCCGCGTGTCGTAGACGGAAGAATGTCAAGATGTTGTCTTTCTCCCTTTTCTTTCTCTCTCTCTCTCTCTCTCGCTCTCTCTCTCTCCGTCGCAACGAGAAATTCCTGTTCAGGAGCAGACGGGGCCAGGAGAGAGCAGCAAAGGAGTCTAGTGGCTGACTAAACGACTTCTGAAAAGGTTAACGCGAGAATCATGCACACCGATAGAACAATTTTCAAGGGGGTGCACCTTGTGCCGTTGCGGAGCCCGGCGGCGTCACGTCTTCCATATTGATTTCTCGAAAGATATTAATAACTCTCGAGAAGTATCGTCGATAACTGATGAGCCATAATAAACTTTTAAGTGGCGTCCCAGTTGCCGTGAATAGACGCCGATCTACGCGGTCCCAGGCGACTGGCATGGGACGCCATAGGACCACCGGAAACCCACCAAAATCGTGCGCATCCCCATAACAGGATTCCACCCGGAGTTCGGCTAATCGGCCGTTGCTGAAATCTCGTTCGCGAGGCATCGTCGATTCGACGGAGCCTTTGTAACCGGCAATTATTAGGTCGCCCCATAAATACTGTCGCCTCTCTGCCTGATTTTAAATAGAAACGTAAACTAAAAAAGTTACAAGCTGGAAGCAGGTCACGGAAAACGATGGTCAGTACATCGATTATTATAGTACCTGCGTACTAACTTTGTCGATGAAGAAACAGAAAAAGAGAACTGCCTGCGAGATCATCCGACGAACGCACCGACGATCTTTCCCGCGTGAAAGATTTTTCTTTGACGGTAGAACTGCCGAGTAATAATAATTCGTAAATAATAATTTGTAGGATCTCGTTCCTCTATATTTATTTAACACTAGAAATACCGAACCAGTCAAAATGACTATTCCCTGACTTTATCCTCCATAATTATTGAAATTACAAAAGTATTCCGAGTTTATCTATTTTTCCGAATTTATTTGTCGAAGCAGACGTTACGATAAAAATTGTATGAGGGTTTTAACCCTTAGCACTCCAAGCAATTTTAGTTCCAAAATCGAAACAGTTTTCTGCCGTAAAATAATTCCATTGTAGATGGTTCATTTCCTTTCGTGAATATAAAATTTATTACTATTACTCGTACGTGCAATATTTCAATTTCCAACGACTCCTTAAATGCAAACAGAGCAATGTAACAACTATTTTAAATAATAGTAAGGGAATTTTTAATGTCGCCCCGGAGGCGACATTGGAGTGCTAAGGGTTAATAAATAAAGTCTTGTTGTTATTAAAAAGTGATATAAATCAGCAGCATTTATAACTCCATAGTTCTAGCGTTAAGAAAAGATGATAAAAAGGATTGAAATTTGTTGACGAATATTTTCTGAAGACCGGAAACTGGCGTCCCAAAGATGGCAACAGCGGATTCGCAGCGTCCGCGAGAAGTTCGCCAGCAATCTGCCGGCGCATCGTCGAAGCGAAACGAAATTAATTAAAGGCATAAAATCGCTGCACCTGTTGCTGCACTAACGATCGAAAGGGTCTCGCGATGCAACGCGATGCACCGGTCAGGTCGAGGCGATTGGTCACGCGTGTGCTGCGAGTCGCGAAGTCGCTTCGAGCAGGTCCGTGCAGGCTCATTTCCGAGAGTACTATCGATCTCGCAGAGCAGGCTCCTATCAATTATTCCCGCTTCGATTTCAATAATTCAGAGCGACTCAGCCTGGAGGAGAAAGCGGATCGCCTGGCAATCTCAGGCGAAGAGCTACCTCGCTCCAGACTCGATCGTGTTCCTCGATCGTTTAACCAACCACTACGGGGTGCTCCGCGAAGTTCAACGAAATTTCTAGTGGGAGATTCCTGCAGTGATTTTGAGTATTTTTATCTCGTACAGATTCGCGATCTGACGCTTCGATTTTGAGTTATCAACGGAAAATCGCGGTCCTAGACTGGCCACCATGTTTCTCGAGACTCGGCGCAATGCTGCCATATGCCAGTCCTCGATGCGTTCCGATTGGTCCAGGGTTTTCGTTAATAATTTGAAAACGAAGAAAGAGAAATCTTGCTCAGAATTTTTCTCCCTGTTCCTAGGATTTTTTTCTAGCCCCCAGAATTTTTCCACGTTACCCAGAATTTTGTACAGCCCCAAGGAATTTGTTATCTTTGTCCCTACATATTTATCTCGGTCCCCAGAATGTTTTCTTGCCCCCTAGAATCTTTTTATTTGCCCCAGACGTTTATCTCGGTTCCTAGATCTTTTTCCTGCCCCCTAGGATTTTTTTCTTGCAACCTAGATATTTATGGGGGACCCCAAAATTTTTTACAGCCCCCTGGAATTTGTTGACTTCGCCCCTAGATATTTGTCTCGGTCCCCAGAATGCTTTCTTGCCCCC
Organism: Agapostemon virescens; assembly: GCA_028453745.1. Classification (NCBI taxonomy): domain Eukaryota; kingdom Metazoa; phylum Arthropoda; class Insecta; order Hymenoptera; family Halictidae; genus Agapostemon; species Agapostemon virescens. Next base: position 3,620,080 of record CM052085.1, read on the forward strand.
TAGGATTTTTTTCTAGCCCCCAGATATTTATAAGGGTCCCCAGAATTTTGTACAACCCCCTGGAATTTGTTGACTTCGTCCCTAGATATTTGTCTCGGTCCCCAGAATGTTTTCTCGCCCCCTAGTATTTTTTTCTAGCCCCCAGATATTTATAAGGTTCCCCAGAATTTTTTACAGCCCCCTGGAATTTGTTGACTTTGTCCCTAGATATTTTTCTGGGTCCCCAGTATGTTTTCTTGCCCCCTAGAATTTTTTTATTTGACCCCAGAGACTTATTTAGGTTCCCAGATCTTTCTCCTGCCCCGTAAAAATTTTTTCCTGGCCCTAGACATTTATGAATATCCCCAGAATTTTGCCTACCCCTCCTAGAGTGTTTTATCGTTGTCCTTAGACGTTTGTGTCTATCCCCAGAATTTTTTCTTGTTCCCTACAATTTCTTTTCTTTATCCCTAGATATTTATGAAGGTTCCTAGAACATTTTATCCGCTCCCAGAGGTTTCTCATAGCCTCCAGAATTATTTTTCTCGCTATCTAAAATTTGTTCATTTATAGCGGTTTTTTTAAATAGCCAATTATTTTAAATGACAGCTGTAAAATTGCAAGGAACTCGTGGCAAATATTACGTCGCTAGTATTACTTATTGGCAGTCGACTGTTCGCAATGGGAGGTCCAAAAATAAAATAAAAAAGTATCCTGCATCCTTTTGCACAGAGAGGAAGCGAGGATAGAACGTATGGACACGTGCAGCCGAAGATTGATACTCCGATTCGACCAATCACGCGTGTTTCTTCGGTTCGAATCGTGCCGAGTACTCCTTCTCATTTTCGAACCGTCGACGAGCGCTCATCGAGCGAAATTGTCTACCAATTGGAATTACATGACGCGGGAATTGCGAAGCCTCGTAATTTTCCCGGTGGCCGCGAAAATTACTAGACCGCCGACTCCTTCGTCCTCTTCCGCCTTCTTTAGACCCGAGAACGAGTTCTCACTGCCACGTGCTCTCGAGAACCCATAGAAATTCTATTCTTGATATAAATTGCATTCGAATAACAAGCACCGTGCGTACACTATGATTAGCCCGCGGATTCTCGTGCGAAATAAAAATGGGCTTGATTGCAGAACGCAAAAGCGACCCACGCAATGCGATAAATAACGAAATCAACGATTCAACTCCTCCTCTACGGATGGCGCTGTTTAAAATTTGCAAAATCTGCAGGGTAACGGCAATTTTTACATTTGCTCTTTCCCAAACGATATAAAATCCTATAAACTATATCATTTAGTCTCTCAACATATTATTAAACGTATTCGGATAAATTAAAAAATGTAGAAAGCAGAAGACCACACGTAATTGAAATATTTTTCCGGAATTGTAAATCAATTATTCGGTTTTTTTATGAGGTTCCCCAGAATTTTCTACAGCCCCCTGGAATTTGTTGACTTTGTTCCTAGATATTTATCTCGGCCCCCAGAATGATTTCTTGCCCCCTAGAATTTTTTTATTTTACCCCAAATGCTTATTTCTGTTCCCAGTTATTTCTCCTGCCTCGTAAAAATGTTTTCCTGCTTCTAGACATTTATGAATGTCCCCAGAATTTTGCCTACCCCTCCTAGAATGTTTTATCGTTGTCCCTAGACGTTTGTGTCGATCCCCAGAATTTTTCCTTCTTCCCTAGAATTTCTTTTCTTTGTCCCTAGATATTTATTAAGGTTCCTAGAATGTTTTCTTGCCCCCTAGAATTTTTTAATTTGACCCCTAGATGCAGTAAGGAATATAAATTATTGCCCTGCCCGTGAATTATTACAGATGCAAGTTTTCCACAGACGACGTGTATAGAGAAGTTCGATCGGTCACGACGGAAGTTCGCCATTAAAAATCATGCATTATTCGATTATTCTCGTTACACCGGCGGAATGAAAGGGATCGGGGGCTCGTGGTCCGCGCGGCGTTCTCAAAAGAATTTAAAGAGCACTTGAGAGGGTTCCCGGGAACATCCTCGAATGCTACGTCGATCGATCAAGAACATATTCCGCGGCGCGCGTTCTGCAAATTCAGCAGCAAAGGTTTCCGTTTTATTTTTAGAACGGCCGCGATGAAACCGAACGAAAAATCCAGCGAATTCGCCTAAACGCCCTCCAAAACTTTCCTTTCATTCTAAGCTGCTACTCAGCCATAATATTTTCACCGAGCCTTTTGTAGCAGCTTCCGACTAGAAAACGATTCGGGAACCTTAAAACATTCTCTTCTTTCAATTATCCTTTGGAGAACCCTTAAACATTTTCCTTCTTCCAAATATTCTTTTGTGTACCTTCATCATTTTGATAGTGAAAATATTTTTTGAGAGAACCTAGAAACATTTTCTTCTTGCAAATACTTTTTTGGAGAACCGCAAAACATTTTCTTCTTTCAATTATTTTTTGGAGAACCTAGAAACATTTTCTTCTTACAAATATTCTTTGGGAGAACCTAGAAACAGTTTCTTCTTACAAATATTTTTTGGAGAACCGTAAAACATTTTCTTCAGGCCTCGTCTATGTGCCCTCATAAAAGTGAAAGGGTTGAATTTATTCGACATCGCGGAAAAATTAAAGGTTAAAAATTGGGGAGTCCAGCGTGCAGTCTTGCAGACGTGCCCGACATTTTTAAGTGACCTAATCGAGCGCCTGAATGGAGAATCAAGGTCCGGTTGAATAGGTCCCAATTTCGCGACGATACTCTTCGTACAACGCGTCGCACTGCCGGTCACGGAGGATGCACCGGTGCAACGGAAGGCGATCCCCGCCCCGAATTATTGCATTACCGGTCCAGCCTGATTGCACTTTTCCGCGAGGGGAAGCGGACGAGGATCCACTGTTGCGAAAGTCTCCGCCGCTAATGCAGTCAATTAGCGCGTCGCAGGCTCGCGACGGCCATTAACGGCAGCCATGTTGCGAAAATCTTCGCGATCGCCCGGTGAATAGGCTCCGAATAATTTCAGAACGATCGCTCATCCTAAAATAGTTTTCTGAGAACCTTAAAACATTTTCCTCCTTCAATTATCTTTTGGAGGACTCGAAAACTTCTCCAATTATTCTTAGGAGAACCGAGAAACATTTTCTTCTGACAAATATTTATTGGAGAACCGAGAAACATTTTCTTCTGACAAATATTTCTTAGAGAACCGAGAAACATTTTCCACCTTGAATTATCTTCTGCAGAGCCTTGAACATTTTTCTCCTCCAATTATTTATTGGAGAACCGAGAAACATTTTCTTCTGACGAATATTTCTTGGAGAACCGAGAAACATTTTCCATCTTGAATTATCTTTTGCAGAACCTTCAACATTTTTCTCCTACAATTATTTTTTGGAGAACCGAGAAACATTTTCTTCTAACAAATATTTATTGGAGAACCTTGACACATTTTCCATCTTGAATTATCTTCTGCAGAGCCTCGAACATTTTTCTCCTCCAATTATTTTTTGGAGAACCGAGAAACATTTTCTTCTGACAAATATTTATTGGAGAACCGAGAAACATTTTCCATCTTGAATTATCTTCTGCAGAACCTCCAACATTTTTCTCCTACAATTATTTTTTGGAGAACCGAGAAACATTTACTTCTTACAAATATTTATTGGAGAACATTAAAACATTTCCCTCCTTCAATTATTTTGGAGAACCTTAAAACATTGTCTTCCTGCAAATATTATTTGAAGTACCAGGGACTATTTTCTTCCTGCAAATATTTTCTAGAAGCTCGAAATACTTAAAACATTTAAAATAAAAAATATTATAGTACAAAGTTAGATTCAAACAAGTACTGTGAAAATCACTTGGCCAAGTATTTAACCGATAAACGACAGAAGTTCTATTGCGATGGGAATACGACTCTACCCAAAAAATGGCAAAAGGTCATAGATAATAATGGCCAACATATACTCGAATAAAATTCATTTCGAACAAATGAATAGTTTAAACAAAAAATGACAAAAATCTATCAATACATTTGCGACTATCCAATATGTTGGATTTTTCGGTTCGAGCGTTAATTACCGACATATCCGTTGTCTCGTACGTTGTTTCTGTTGTTAGACACCGCTAACTCGAGATCGTCTTTCTGTTTTGCAGGTTGGCAGCGCAAGAGGCGGCACAAAGGGAGCCTGGATACGCGAGTCAGTACAGGAGAAGGCCGAGGTCGGTTGGACTGAGTGGTCTCGGTGACTGGACTAGCTTTGGAGGGGAGGTAAGGACGGCGAGCTTGCGAAAGCTTCGTCTGAGATACTCGTTAATTGCGGCTTCTCGCGAATCCTCGAGCAGCCCCTTCTCTCTCGCGAAAACCCTCGCGAACCATCGCGAATTACGCGACGACGAGCCTCTTCCGGGCTCGGGTCTGCTCGCTACTCGACTAAAACTCCACCCACACTTCACGGAAACACGTCGCACGGCCCGTGCATTACCTCGGAAATGCAATCCGGGGATTCTGGGATCTTTGCACGCCGAAAGGTTTCGCACGCGAACGTTGCCTCCATTGTCTTCTGCTCGGCGAACCTTCCGGTCGCTGCGAACTATTCAATTTTTTCGCGGCGTCTTCTTAACCCCTTGCCTTACGGAAACCACTTTCAAAATTTGGTTTTGCTTTTTGACACGAGAAAAATTGATATTTTAACACATTAAGGACTGCTAACGAGTTTTCTCGTGTTTCGCGCCTTATCAAGAGATACAGTGGTGCATGAAAGTATTCGGACACTCTTCAAATCTAAATAACTTTTTCAAAATTGAACCAAACGACTTGACTTTTCTGGAGCAACTATAAGCATTGATTTACTAAATGATATGCAAAAATAATTTTGAAATAATTCTAATTGGTAGAAATTACGTGGGAAAGTAGAAAAGACATTTTTTAACACATTTGTTATTTCAACTCGTAATGAAAATTTAAAATATGCGTTTTTCAGAACTGTGTTAGTTATACACATGCTGAAAATCTCACCGAAATCGATTGACGCAGGAAAAAATCGGCACACGTAGAAAGGTGTAAGAATTTCTGTAGTTTAAGCAGAAACTGATGAAGAATCGTGAAAAATTCCGATTTTCACCATTTTCAATGGCACGTAGCTCGTGTGTACGTCGATCGATTTTAATGAATTTTTCTGCGTGCGTATAACTATCATAGATCTACCAGATAAATATTTAAAAAGTTCCTTTTTCATTGGTCATGTAATTCACGTCAATTCCAATATTTACAAAATTTATTTTGTATATCATTCATTAAATCAGTGCAACTAATTGCTAAAAAAAAGTCAAGACGTTTGGTCCAATCTTAAAAAAGTTATTTAGGTGTGAAGAGTGTACGAATACTTTTGTCCCCCACAGTATGTGCATCATATCTTTCAGAAGAATGATAATTAATTATCAGAAGCTTCATTCCAAAAATATTAAAGTTAAAATACATGTATCATATTTTTATGAAAAATTATAATTTAGTTATGAAAACCAATCTGCTCTGTACAGAGAAACAATCCCGCGGAAACGTCAGCCGTGCCTAAGAGTGTAACAATGAACATGTTGCAATAACTTTTGTCGCAAAGAGGTTGAGCACAAATTAGTAGGGCAAAGGGTTAATCTGAAAGCTCGTCGTATTCTCTCGCGTCTCTCCCTCGAAGTTACTTGTTACGAGGAACCGTTTCTCGACAGCAAGTAGATGGTCGAAGATGGTAATGCGAAGGGATGATTAAAGTCGAAGGGCGTCCTGAAGAAGGATTAATGGTTTTGAATTAGGTACCTGGTCTGGGCAACATGGCGCCAGGCCGGGATGTGGGCGGAGGGGCGGGTGGCGGTGGGGGAGGCGGCAAGGGCACCACGTCGTTGTTCCTCCTTTCGGAGGATAACTGCATCCGGAAGCATACTCGGTTCATAATCGAGTGGCCGCCCTTCGAGTACGCCGTCCTGCTCACCATCATTGCCAATTGCGTGGTCCTCGCCCTCGAGGAGCACCTGCCCAAGCAGGACAAGACCATACTCGCGCAGAAGCTCGAGGCCACCGAAATCTACTTCCTCGGGATCTTCTGCGTCGAGGCGAGCCTCAAGATCCTCGCCCTTGGCTTCGTCCTCCACCGTGGCTCCTATCTGCGCAACATCTGGAACATCATGGACTTCTTCGTCGTGGTGACCGGGTGAGACCACTGTTTTCTAATATTTCACGCGTCCAGAATCTTTACGGGGGTTTTTTTTCGACCTCTTTCTTCCCCTTTCTCTCTCTCTCTCTCTCTCTCTACTCTCTCTTTCTCAATCTTTCTCTCTCAATCTCTCTCTCTCTCTCTCTCTCTCTCTCTCTCTCTCTCTCTCTCTGTCACTACACCCCTCTTTCTCTATACTCTTCTGGGTTACCATACAGCGCGTGTCATCGATACACCAACAAGCTCCACCGTTTTAACCCTTGGCACTCGAGTGGCGACTCTGGGGCCCCACAATGGCCACATAGTTACTCAAAACAATTTTAACATCCCCATTGTTGTATCTAAGTGTTTGATACATATTTAACGTATTTATAAATGAAATTTTTAATGTAGAATGGAAATATCCTAAGTCAGAAGACATGCTTTCTAGTTAAAATGGCTGCGAGTGCGAAGGGTTAATATTTTTGCCTGTCCAACGCATTCACCGTCAACAATTTCCACGATAAAAGTTACCAAACTGTACCTATTCCAACTTTATACAATTTTTATCGCAACATTTCGAAAATTTTTAATGAAAATGTTTTTGCGCGTTTAGCTATTGCGAGAGAAGCAATTATCAGCCATTTTGTTCAGTTCGGTAGTTTCGGTGTTCTTGCTGTGATTTAACGAATTTTACTCGTGACGGCAATTATGGCATCCAAACGCGATTGTGACACTTCTGGGAAGAAGATTCTGCCAAATGTAAACTGGCCCGAAACGCGAGTCGTAGCTTTAACTATTTGGGCCCGAATTCTTCCGAGTTAAAACGTACGTCGAGGGACTTAATATTGAAAGGAACATTTTAACAAGGAACTCGGTTTAACGATGCCCTTTTCCCGTTGTTAATTTATTTATTTCATCGATGGACACGCTACCGAACCGCGATTGCTTCATAATTTTTGAAAATCCGTTATTCTGGAATTTTCAGAGGACCTTTCGACACTAGCAGCAATTTTTTATGACAAGTCTCGCCATTTTATAATGTTGTTTGAAACCCCATTTCGCTGCAGCGTTTTTAATGAAAATCCTGTCAAGATTTCTCCGGTCGAATTGTTAACGCAGCTTTAATTATTTAATCGAATTCATTTGCTGGAAATGAACATTATTCGACAGTGTAACTGCGAGACACGTGGGACGGTGAATGCGTTAAGAAAAGATTGCGATGGCCATGCGTTTTAGACTCGTACAGGGAGAGCCACCTACCGGAGCCGCCGCCATTTTCTTTCGGGGATCTAAATTTGCGAAGGTCACTTTGAGCTTATTTAAAAATTAAGGTTCAATTTTACTGGTACACTTTACTGTCGACGTAGAAGCATATTTAAAAATCCAAGAACGATATATACATCTAATAATCAGGGGCTAATAATCCAATGACCTTGGCTCGACCTTGAGCCTCAAAGTGTCATAAAACGTTTTCCAAATTGTTTAATTCTGTGAGCTTTGAAAGTTACTCACAGATAATTGGAAGATATTGAATTTTTCTATTTTTCTATTTATTTATACAGCATATTTGTAAATTAGAATAAATAATATTAAAGGGTGACAGGTTTTCGGCGGGTGGGATTATTCAAAGTTTTAAGGGTTGGTTTATTTATGACACGCACTGTACATGTGGTGTTGGAGCAGTTACTCGTCGGCGTCCTCGTAAACGATAAGCGTGCGGAGGAAATGGAAAAAGTAGAAGCATAATTTAATACGTGGCTCGGTTCTGAAACGTTCTTTTAGCGGGAAGGGCTGTTAAACTCCCATGCGAATTCCTCTTCGCGAAAACTGTTTTATAGTTAATCAATCTTACTGTTAACAAATTTTACTAGTCCTAATAATACGAATTTGACAGGTTCGCGCGACGAGAAGATATTTTTAACTTTCCATTTGGACAATTAAAAATCATTTCCAGAAGAACTGTGCAAACTATTTTCAAAAAAGCGACAGCACTTGTTCCGTTCTTTCTCTAGACTCGTCGCTTACGAGGGAAGCTCTAGTAACTGCTTGAACACGTTACGAACGCAAACCGGGTGTAACGGGTGAGTCGAGAAAAGCAGAACGTTCGAATTTCTTTTGCAAATGGAAAATACGGTGGACTCGAATAAAATAATGTCTTCGGTTCATCGGATTCGTAGACTTTGGGAAATTTTCAAGCTGAATACTCTTCTGTCGTCGATTTTGTTAGGTGTACATCTCCGTTCAGTTTCTCACGACCCACCCGGTATATTTCACGTCTTATACCGATGTATCTCTCAATCTCTCCTTCTCGAGAATCTTCCACTCGTTCACTGAGACTCGGATTCTCAGTCACGCGGTTCGTCATGACAGAAGGAGCCTGCGATATATCGATCCTACGAGTCTCGATTTTAACAGAGACACGTGCCGATCGATTCGGCAGCATTCAAATTAACATCAATTCCAATTGAGAAACAAACCATTCCTGTGCAATGAATTTCGAGTCGTCACCGACTAGGAGAATCTCCACTCAGGGACCTCAGAGAATTTTGAAAATACTCCAGACCCTTAAAATTAATAATAATCATCTAACTATCCGAGTTGCAAGTAATAAACAAGTTCGATTTCGAAGAGTTTCTCCACTCCTTGGATACCAGTCAATATTTAACAATTTTCTCCAAGTTAACCATTGCAGCTAAAATTCTCAAACTTTCCGAGTCCATTGCTGCATACTTCCAGAGGTTATCAAAATTTTTTCAAGCAGATTCATCGACGCAGTCCAGAATTATAGCAATTCAATCGAGGGCGCGTCGAGCGGTTGCAGCGTGCTACGAAAGCGGTCGCCATTTCGGTTCCAACAATCCCGTAAAACTTGTAACAAATCGAATTTATTTATCAACGAAAATGATCAATTTACTAAATAAACTTTTGAAAGCATTCAGCAAAATGTGCGATTTTTAAAAACGCATACAAAATTTTTTAAAGAAAGTAAAAAGGAATAGAAAGATTTTCCTGTCGAAAATTGGAAATGATCGAACGGAAATCGGATTGCCACGGATTTTGGCAGCCCGAGGCGAAGTGTGTCGCTCAAAGGATCATGCTCGGAGTGTCCTGGCTGGAGATTCCCCCGAGGACGATCTCGATTCTCGAATGCGACGATCTCGATCTCGAACGACGCGTGTCCTGTTCGAGCCGTGCCGAGACCGCGGACTTAGGCAGCGAGCATCGAAACAGGGGAATCTGCGAAAATTTCGCGACAAGCCTAACCTCGTGTTCACCGTGACGGTTCTCAAGGTCACGACTGTACGATCTTTCGTTCCCTCCCTCGTTTTCTCCTCCGAACAGACGAACGAGCGCTTGCGTTCTCTTTCTGTCCGCTATTTTCTCTTTCTCTCCATGCTCTTCTATCTTTCTCTCTCTATCAATCTGTCTCTGCCTTTCTCTCTCTCTCTCTCTCTCTTTCTCCGTTGTCTCATCTCTTTCTCACTGTCTCTCACCGTTCAATCCTCGTTCGGGGTTTTGTTCATTTTGGTTCGAATGATTTCCGCGATACTGATCGACGAGAGCGAGCCTAACCGATCGAGACCCGCACAACGCGTTGCCGCTGCGCCGTTCGTTGGCTGTCGAGGCGAACGCGGACGTTTGGAGAGGAAAACAGTGGACGAGGAGAATGTTACGGTCAGGTCTGATCGACTCCCTAACGAGTTAACTTCGGCCGAGCCTAATTGTTTCGGGAGTGAACGAACCCCGCGATCGAGCAATCCGTTTTGCCCCAACCATTAACCCCCCCTCGCGATCCTGTTCTAGGAGGAAAGCCTTTTCTCTTACTCGATCGCTCGCCCGAATTCCAGTACGCCGAAAATTATGACAGTCAACCGAGAACCGTCGCTAACACCGTTCACTGTTCCGATTTCGAACGAAATTTCAACGAGCTCCAGGTTCCAGACACTTTTCCAAAGCGACTGTTGCGAATAAATTTACGGAGATAATTTCGCAGATTATTCGAAGACTAATTTAAGGGAAGGGAGACAAGTTCGTCACTCGATGATTTCGCTCGACTGGACAGCTTTCGATGAAAATTCGATAAGTCAAATAGAAAAAATCGTATGTACAATTTTGAGGGTTCATTTTAAAGGAAAGACTCTGATCTTTACGTCTGTGGTAGTAGCAGATGCTAAAAAAATTTTTTAAAGATTTTACGAATATTCTAATACGTAGTATTTCTGAGACAACACGTTACAGTTTTCTACTCACTATAACGCGTTGTTACATCCAGCACAAATTTTCTAATCAAGAAATATATTATAAAAGTTAAAGATTCTAGCTTTAAAATGAGCCTAGGCTCAGGGACGTACCCTTTTTTCCAAGGAAATTGTCACAGTTTCAAAATGGACAACTATGATAAATGAGAAATTGTGTATAAATGTTCCTCGATTAATTGTTTAATGATTAAAACTATCGATACAATGATAATTTTCGACGATGCTCCCCATTGGTGTCCGGAGCACCAAAGAACAATAAACAAGTGTTAAAATAAAAATTTGCTGGTCGCTTCGGAAAACGGGAAAAATCGGAAAAGAAGAAGTGAAAAATCGAGCGGCACGATGGAAGCAGATTATTCGAGGAACGGTGAGCGTGTTAAAGGGTCGATTAGGGTAGCTAGCGGAGGCTCGATCGAACGGTGAAAGGGCGTTCCTCCGTGCGGGCGCTTAGGATTTAAGGAAAAAAAAATATATATATAAAAAAAAAACCGCGCCGATCGGTGTCAAAGACCGAGCAGATAGATTCTAGAGTAATCCTTGGATTAGGTCGATGACCGTGTTCGCCGAAACAAACGTGGACGTCGACCTGCGTATGCTACGTTCCTTCAGGGTCCTCAGACCGCTAAAGCTGGTTTCGAAAATTCCAAGTGAGTCAGTCACGCAGTTCCTGCGGAACGGCAGAAAATGCGAACGCAATAAGTAAACAGTAATATACAGAGTGCAGTAAACAGAGAACAGTCGAGCAGCAGAATTATCTAAAAATCCATTATCTAACTAATTGCCCCCCCACCCCCAACCCCTTTTTCAAACCCGGAAACCACCTCTTTTTTATATAACACCCCCAAAAAACCAAAGAACCCCCTGGCAGTTGTTATATCTCCCTTGGCAGTTTATTATTGTGTGCGTTCGACTAGTCTCCTTAGTTTATTTTCTTGAATAATGTTCCTTGATTTTTACGATAAACCGCAGTCACACTCTTAGCTCGTCGACCATTTAGTTTCTCTTTACTGTCTGTCTGTCTGTCTGTCTGTCTGTCTGTCTGTCTGTCTTTTTAACTATGTCTGTCTGAAACTTCTCTGTCTCTTGCTATTTAGTTGACACGTTGGTTTTGGATCGACGTTTATTAGCTCCGAGAGAACAGAGCATCGATGCTAAAACTTTAATTACATTCTATCAGTATAACTCTCTGACACTTATACTTTTCATCTATCTATCTATCTATCTATCTAACTAACTGTCTGTCTGTCTGTCTGTCTATCTATCTATCTATCTCTTTCTGCCTCTCTGTCTCTTTCTCTCATTGTCCTCGTCTCTTAACAAACTAATCTCCGCTTTAGTTCACTCTGTTCATTTTAGTTACGAGCGATACGTTTTATATACTTTTCCGTTTAGTTTCCAAGCCAGTTTGTCAAGTTTCTCCCGTTTCGTTGGATTTAAATATCACCGCCACCGTTTTGAACTTAGAAGGCTATGGGTGTATTAGATCAGTTGATTGACGCTAGATGATCGTTGACAGTTTGATGATCGATAATTTTAATTGATACATTAACATATATATAGTTATATATTTCACACATATATATACATATATATTTTACATAGTTATATTTATATATTTCATACACACATTCACAAACGTACACACACATTTAGACATTTCACAGATATATATATTTATATATTTCACAAATATATATTTACATTCAGAAATATATATTCACAATCGCAAATATATATTTATATATTTCACAAATATATATTCACAATCGCAAATATATATTTATATATTTCACAAATATATATTTACATTCAGAAATATATATTTATATATTTCACAAATATATATTTATATATTTCACAGATATTATATATTTACACATCTCACAAATATATATTTCCACATATTACAAATATATATTCACATATATTTGTATACTTATAGTGTATTATGATATATATATATTGGAATATATATTTATATATTAATGCTATTACATTCTGTGTCTACGTGTTTGCGTAATTCGAGTGTCTATTATATATATATTATTACTATTACTATTATTATTATTCTATATACCTATATACATACATATAATACATATCTATATATTATGCGTAATTACTCTCCTTCTATCGCCTCTATTAGAGGGACTTGCGTGAACTAGATCGCTAGAGTGTTTTCCAATTGCGTTTTACTATTCTTCTGTCGTTTTGTTCAGTTTCTTTAATGCACACGTTGTTAATTAATTTAGAGACTTCCGGAGTCGAGTTCAGACATACACGAACACTTACACAGTCACACATACACACACACACATGTCGAATCGTCGAGGCAACCGACGATCTATCATCGGGTAAAAGGAATTAAATGAAAAACCTGTCTTTCTCTTTTTTCCATGTACGGCTAGCGTGGGATGTTTGAAAAAATTCAGAAAAAGACAAATCAAACGTGGGAGAAAAATTGGATACGATTCAAGAGGCATTCTCTCTTTTTCTCTCTCTCTCTCTCTCTCTTCTTCCCTTTTTATCTCTCTTTCTCTCTGTTTCTCTCTCTCTCTCTCTGTTCTCACTCTCTCTCTTTCTCATTCTTTCTTTCCGGAGGAAAACAATTTTGTTCACCACCGTCGATTGTTGTTCGCACGCTGACACGAAACGACCACACAACGACTTACCGGCCTGCGGGTGTCTCTATACTTAGCAGTCTCTATCTTTAGCTACAGTCACTGTTTGATAGAATTGACTAATAAATTGGTAAATAGGTACTAGGTGTTCTAGAGCAGTAACGTATTCGAGCGAGCTCGTGTTTGCTAGAGAGTCGTACCTTTAGACGCCCTCGAGAGACCGTGTCATCGTCCCTCGGAATCGTAGATCTCACCGAGGTATCCTCTCTCTCACTCTCTATCTCTCTATCTCACAACCTCTCTCTATCTATCTTTCTCTCTCTATCTCTCTCTGTCTCTCTTTCTAACCAGCTTCCCTTTTGCTATCGACCCACGAAGCTTCTATCTCTCTCTAACTCTGCCCATCACTCACCTCCGACAGACCATCTCGTGTGACATGTAGAAGCGTGTGTGTGCGCGTGGGAGGAAACTCGTGATCACCGGAAGTGATTCGAAATCATCCCCCCCTCCGACGTGGATTTTATTCATCGAAGGATTCCTCCGAATTTCGGAACGTCCTTCTTGCAAATGCGATCCATCGCTTTTTTTCTTAGCTGAAATCCAGTAAGCGGAATATTTAGAATTCCAGCCACATGGAGTTTTCTTACGAACGGTGTACACTCGTCCACGAGAACATGGCGCAGACGTCGATAATCGAGGTCCCAGATAGCGGCGAACATCCGCAGGACGTCCGTTTTACGTCCGAATCACGTTTCCACGTCTATTTCGGCCGTTCCAGGACGTCCCCGAATTGAAAAGGTTTTTTAAAAATTTTTTAAACGTCCAGAATCGAGGATGTCACACAGGACGTCCCCCATTGTACAACTAGGACTTGCAGAGGACGTCTCCGGAACATCCAACATTATCGCACGTCGGATATACGTGGACGTACATAAGATGTCTTCGCACAATCTTTTGAATCCACTCTACAGTCCACATAGGCGTAGGATCCCCGTAAACTATTTGGATTTGTTTGTTTATTAATATTCAATTTGTTCATCGAGGATGCAAGAGTATCTCGTTAATAAAATGTAAATTTTTCAGCGTATTTGAGTCTTCGAAATGTCGATTTTTCAATAACAATGTCTTCTTGAATATGCAAATGATATTCGAAAAAATTCACTTGCTGAAGATTTTATTTCGTTGTCACTTTGCTCGTGAGACGAGGGTTACGTTTCGGTACGTTCGTTTGCCGTCTCCGCCAAGCGATTAGGTTAATCGCGGGAGACTATAGCACCGAAGTGGGGGAAGCAAGTGGTGGGGCGAACCGCCAAGAACGTCTCTGCGCCATCTTCTCGTGGACAAACAGTACATCTGAATTTCCTGAACGTTGAATCGTGGATGCAACGTTGATTCTTTGACAGGCCAGATTGAATTCAGCAGACTCTGGTGCATCGAGATAATTGCAATTTTCAGAGCGAGTAGAATCGTTGCAAATGATACGCCGACGATTGGTTAAAGGGTTCGTCCTTCGGACGGAGTTCCTGGAGTCAGGAATTTTTTCAGTGCCCGATCGATTCCACTAAATTAATTTGGATTTTACAATGTGAATTTTACGCCATTGGACTGCGGATTTTATGCGGCAGAAAAGTTCGTAGACGAACGCGAAAACTTTGGGACGATTCGAAGAATCTCGAAATGGCCCGATCGAATTTTTTCAGAGAATAAAACGTAGAAATGAATTTTTATTCGATACCCGTTTTCCCGGGGAAACGAACGTTCATTTTACGTGAACATCCGCAGTCTGATTTTTAGATTCGATGCTTAAAGAATTTGGGTAACGGAGGAGATTATGTTTGTGATACGGAACAAAGTTTGGTTCCACGCCGTCACTTTTGAAAATGGAGAATCGAAAAACCATCCGCAAGTATCTACTTCCTCCCCGCGTGTCCTGATGCAATATTAGTCGATGATCGTCTCGCCTAGATCATCCATAATGATTCCCTCTGAGACTAGGCCCTTTGCCTCCCGAATCTACCTGTCGTTGGGAGCTCGGCTGTCAGCATGGAGACTGCAACAAAAGTCTGAAAGTTAGTCCTACACACGCCTAATCGACCAACTTCTCCCATATTGTACCTGCCAGATGTCCTCACCCAGACCAGTCTACTAAATAAAAATTGAACAAACTTGCAATCAGTCAAAATCACAAAGAATATAATAAACATTGCTTTCCAGAACTTTTTCAGCCAACATTCTATCTTTTACTCAATCCGAATAAAATATAGATCAACGTCGAATCAAAATTGACGTACCAGTACGAAGGATTAAAATTGCGACAACAATTTTCAAACAACTCAAAATTTATCATCTCTTACCAACGTTTATGTAAAAATACAAAAATACTGGTCTCTGTAACCACCCAATAGACACAACAAAACATTACAGCCAATTATACAAGTATCCCTACACCCTCCTCAATATACAAGGTGCCCAAAAGACGCGCGATTTCATTCCCAGCAACTTTCTCCTTTGCAAAATCGTTCTCCTCAGCCTCGTTAAAAAGTTATTCGCGAAAAACGCGGACCGGTCGCGTTGGGTGGAGCAACTCGTCAGCGGACTCCGCCCACTGCCCGGCGATTGGTCCGCGTTTTCCATTAATAACTCCTCAACGAGGCGACTTAGAAGATTTTCGCAAAGGAAAAAGTTCCTCGCAACAACCTGAGGAACGTGTTACACCAAACGGAAAAGCCCGAGCTCCCAAAGATACCGAAAAGCCTAGCACCAAGGTAGTCGCTCGAAGAAGAATCGGATCGCGACCCATCGTCCCCTGTCCTCGCAGCGTTTAGCCACTTAGCGAACCCTCAGATCCGGCAGACGTAGTCTGCGAACAATCGCTGGGAATGTAGAGTATATGATGTTGAACACGAGCAGTTGCCTATCCACTCCTCGCCAGTCTCAGCGACGTAGTCTAGAACCGAAGAAGACGTAGCGAGCCGATCGTCGCTCTTAGAACCGCAAGCTGAACGACCTTGTGCCGACGATAGCGAAACAGGACCGAAGACAACGGTCCGGGACCAGCTTCAATCCGATAGAAACTCTCTATGTATCTCTCTCTGCAAGCTGTTCGACTCGTCAGACAACGAGATCCCAAAAAAGCAAAAAGAAACGATCAAAAAGAGAAGATTCTCTTGAAAATCGCACACAATTTTGCAGTCGACGTTTTAGGACCGGAAACGCCAAGAAGAAGCCGGAAGACCTGAAGAACTCTGCGCTGAACCTGTTTAAACTGCCTGATAGTCATACAGATTATCGAAAATTTAAATAAATAAATTTTTGCAATTTTTACGAGGCAGGTTTGGCGCCGAGACCGAAGGCGATGTGGAATCGCTCGAAGTCTGCGCAGAGATTCGCGATCCGCCATCAACTCCGGCTGCCGATGTCTTCGGGGGTTGTTAACCGTCGGAATCCACCGATAGTTTGATTAGATAGAGCAGAAACGGTTAACAATTGGACGAAGACAGCCGCGCAGTTCTGACGCAACGGTCGAATGGCTTGCACATCTATCAACCGATCTCACTGTCTCTCGCTCTACCTTTCTATCTCTCGTGCTCTTTCTTTCTCTCTCTCTCATACAAATTCTATCTGTCTATCTCTGTCTGATTCTCGATCTTTCTCTTTCCAAGTCTCCGACTCCCAGTCCCTTCGTACTCCTCCGGGTTTAGGCGATAGTACGCTAGTTAACCACATAGTTGTGTAGCTTAAGTACTTAAGTAGCGTGAGTATTAGTGTAATAGAGTAGTAAGTAGTAAAGTGTGGCGGGGTGTGTGTGTTTTGGGGCAGGTTCATCACGGCGTTCTCGCAAGGCATAAACTTGGATATGGATCTGCGCACGTTGCGTGCTATACGCGTGTTGCGACCGCTCAAACTTGTCTCCGGCATACCGAGTGAGTAGCGTTTCAATACAATCGGCCGTGTCGAATCCAGCCGAGAAAAAAAAAAAAATACGAAAAACGATCGGAAAATGAGAGCTACCGATTTGCCCGAGCAGAAAAGAAAAAATTAAAAAAGAAAAAAAAAGAATCGTTAAGAAACACCCTCGTCTCTTCTCCGGTTTCTACCCTTCGAGCCGCCCCGACCGAGCAGACTCGGACGCAGAATCGACGAGGCTCGAAAAGAAAAAAGAGAAAAAGAACGGAAGAAGACGACGATGACTTGGTCCGACGCTGCAGAGACGAACTTCCGGTCGAATTTTGTTACCTTTCTTGCTTTCCCGTTTCTCCAATCGGTGATGGCGCTGCGAATTTCGCGACGATCCTCGACGAAGGACGGTCGAAGGGTGGAGAAGAGAAGAGACGGCGAGAACGAACGGAAAAACCGATAGCGAAAAATAAAAATGAAAAAAAGATAGAAAAGAAAAAGTATGTGAAAAACGGTTCGGTGCTCGAGGAACGCGCGCTCGTCGTGGAGATTTTTGGAGAACCTTTTGGCGGGTCCAGGATTCGGATACTTCGTGGATCGACTGGATCCGCTGTCGCCTCGGAACGCCTCGCGTTCGTCGATCGCGTTGTTCCGGGCGTCCGAGTTTCGTAGTTATCAGTGGTAGTCAGTTTATTGCAAGTATATATATATATATAAATATACATTTATATATCTTCCGTATTATATCTCTCTGTATGCGAGACGACGCGCTCGAAGTTTCGCAGCGATTCCCCAAACGATTTGCCGTTTGAACGAACGCTTCCAGAAACGTCTGCGTTCGCGGAGGAACTACTTATGGTGGGCCGGGAACGATATCTGTAATTTGATCGTTACTTCTCTGAATACCTGCGGACTTTTATCGTGGAGCCGTGTTGTACGTTCCACGACGAATTTATTGATACGTTCGATGTTTCGAGGTCTGCTTCGCTTTGAGGTTATAAAGACGTTGGATTCATTCGTCTTTGAATATTTAAACTTGCGTAGTTTTATTGGACACGAGGATAGTTTCCAGACGAATTTGTTGAAGCATATTTGGAAGCAATTAGGGTGTACGTTCGTCTTTGAATATTTAAACTTGCATATTTTTATTGGGCACGCGGGTAGTTCATTCATAGACAAATTGGTTGAAGCATTTCTTAAACCAATTAAAGTGTACATTCGTCCCTACTTTTCTAAACTTACACATTTTTATTGGACACGCGGGTAGTTCATTGAAAGACCAATTGGTCGAAGTATTTCTTAAAGAACTTAAAGTGTACATTCGTCTTTACTTTTCTAAACTTGCAAATTTTTATTGGTCACGCGTGTACATTATTCAATAACAAATTGGTAGAAGTATTTCTTAAAGCAATCAAAGTGTACATTCCTCTTTGCCTATTTAAACTTGCATATTTTTATCGGACACGCGTGGACATTATTCAAAGGCAAATTGGTTGAAGCATCTTTTAGAGTATTTAAAGTGTACATTCGTCCTTACTTTTCCAAACTTGCATGTTTTTATTGGACACGTGTGTACATTATTTAAAAACAAATTGGTTGAAGTATTTGTTAAAGCAATTAAGGTGTACATTCGTCTATGCCTATTTAAACTGGCATATTTTTATCAGACACGTGTGTACATTATTCAAAGACGAATTGGTCGAAGCATCTCTTAAAGCAATTAAGCTGTACATTCGTCTTCGCCTGTTTAAACTTGTATGTATTTATTGGACACGCGGATAGCTGGTTCAAAGACGAATTGGTCGAAGCATTTCTTAAAGCAATTAAGCTGTACATTCGTCTTTGTCTCTTTAAACTTGCATATATTTATTGGACACACACATAGCTTGTTCGAAGACGAATTTGTCGAAGCATATCTTAAACCAATTAATATGTACATTTATTCTTGCCTCTCTAAATTTGCATCCTTTCATTTGACACTCATGTAGCTTGTTCCAAGACGAATTAATTAAAGCATTTTTTAAACCAACGGAAAATTGTTTAACTATCATTCAAAATTTTCATAGTTCCTAAACAATATCCGTTAAACAATAAAACAAAATAAATTTCGAACGTGGACGTTGCACGCTTGTAAAGACTGAAGAACGCAGGCCCAGAAGAAGCAGAAGAAAAGAATAAGAATAAAAATTCTCGTAGAAATGTGAATATCAAGCATGCTCATAACTGACGAGCAACAACCATAAGGCGTCCCTTGGCAAACGGAGAAAGTTTTATCGGAGACGTTGCTCGAATCAGCTTATGGTTTGTGGAACCGTGAAGCGAACTTTGAACAGCGTCGCCCTGTGTATCCATATATATCTATATTATCTATATTGTTCTACATACATACATATATATCTATACACGTAGATGCCTTGCAACGTTAGAACGATTATGTTGTTTTCTGTAGCACCACCCAAATAGATATCTTTTTGAGAGTGCTGTATGCTGTGTCCATTGTAAACCGACGAAGTATCCCAATTGTTTGGCCGCCGGATCGTTCGCGATCGTTCGACAATCGAAACCTGTTTGTTGGCAAAACGAATGAGATGTTAGACTGGATATTTGCGATTATATATGGTAGTGGCTGTTTGCTAGTAGATTGAAAGAATAAGATTATACAGATTTGACGATTACGACGATGATGATGACAACGCGATTCCGCGGGCGCGATTTCCCCGAGCAGCGACGGACGAAAACCGGGATAATGATTGTAATGAAAATGATGTAAGGACCGAGATATATAGTGTGTTCCCACGGAGATAAAGAATCGATTCGATAGACGCGCGATAGTCGCTCGAAGACGGCCGGTGGTAGGGCCTAATTACTCCTCGGCAACTTTTTGCGAACAGGTCTCCAGGTGGTGCTCAAGTCTATCATCAAGGCGATGGCCCCGCTTCTGCAGATCGGCCTGCTGGTGCTCTTCGCCATCGTGATATTCGCCATCATCGGCCTCGAGTTTTATTCGGGAACCCTGCACAAAACGTGTTACAGCATCAAGGACGTCAGTGAGTATCCGAACGAGTCGCCATTGCGTCCCGTACTGCGATCAATTTTATTCGAAACGAGTCAAATGGGAATTTTAATGGGAGTTTTTCAAAGGCGTGGTTGCCGAGATCGTTTCAAGCAAGTTTTCCCTTTGCAAGCACATTCTCCGACGGGTTTTCGCGGAGTTATTAACGAAAAGCACGGACCAATCGGAGCACGGCAGGGGCTGGCGTATGGCAGCGCGTCGCCATGTTTGTGGAAGAATGGCGGCTGAGAGGACGCTGCGCCTCGGAGTAATACGCCAGCCCTGAATTCGCGAGAGTCCCGCAGTTTTAAGCATTCAATTTTCAAGCGATTTCAAATTTAAAATTGCACGCATTCAATTCTCAAGCGCTCTTAAATTGAAAGCGTTTTAAAATTGTACGCGTGGGATTTTTAAGCGCTCTGAAATTGCACGCGCCGAATTCTGAATCATCAGAAAATTGTACGCGTCCAATTTTCAGGTGCAGATAAATTGCACGCATTGAATTCTGAAGTACTCTTAAATTGAAAGCGTTTAAAAATTGTACGCGTGTGATTCTCAAGCGCTCTGAAATTGCACGCGTCCAATTTTTAGGTGCAGAAAAATTAAACGCGTTCAATTCGAAAGCGTCCTCAAATTGCAAGCGTTGTAAAATCATATGAGCCTAATTTGAAAGAATTTTGAAATTGTACGCTCTGAATTCTCAAGCGCCCCAAAATTTTACGCATTCAATTTTCAAGGAATTTCAAATTGTGCGCAACAAATTCTTAAGCGCTTTAAAATTGAACGCATTTAATTCGTAAGCGCTCTTAAATTGAAAGCGTTTTAAAATTGTATGCCTGGGATTCTCAAGTGCTCTGAAATTGAAGGCGTATTAAAATTGTACGCGTGGGATTCTCAAGCGCTTTGAAAATGCACGCACCGAATTTTCAAGCATCCCAAAATTGTACGTGTCCAAATTTCAGGTGCAGAAAAATTAAACGCGTTCAACTTTCAGGTGCAGAAAAATTAAACGCGTCCAATTTTCAGATGCACAAAAATTAAACGCGTTCAATTTGAAAGCGTCTTCAAATTGCAAGCGTTGTAAAATTATACGCGCCTAATTTGAAAGCGTTTTAAAATTGTTCGCTCTGAATTCTCAAGCGCCCAAAAATTTTACGCATTTAATTTTGAAGCGACTTTAAATTGTGCGCGCTGAATTCTTATGCGCTTTAAAATTGCGCGCATTCAATTCTCAAGCGCTCTGAAATTGAAGGCGTATTAAAATTGTACGCGTGGGATTCTCAAGCGCTTTGAAAATGCACGCACCGAATTTTCAAGCATCCCAAAATTGTACGTGTCCAAATTTCAGGTGCAGAAAAATTAAACGCGTCCAATTTTCAGATGCAGAAAAATTAAACGCGTTCAATTTGAAAGCGTTTTGAAATTGTACGCTCTGAATTCTCAAGCGCCCCAAGATTTTACGCATTCAATTTTGAAGCGACTTTAAATTGTTCGCGCCGAATTCTGAGTCGCTTCAAATTTACACGCGGCGAATTCTAAATTCTAAAGACGCCACTGCAAACGATCCTGTCCGACAGAACATCGAACATTGACGAAGAAACCTTGTTGGCTGGATGATGGATGATGACGATGATTCTGTTGTAGATGTTATCGTGAAGGAGGGCGAATTTGCGAGCCCGTGTAACACGGACAACAAAATCGAGGCGCCGTTCGGAGCCCACGTGTGCGACGCAAACACCTCGACGTGCATGGATCACTGGGAGGGACCAAACTTCGGCATCACCAGTTTCGACAACATCGGATTCGCCATGCTCACTGTCTTCCAGTGCATCACTATGGAGGGCTGGACTGCCATATTGTACTGGGTAAAGCAAGAGATATGTCCTTCAGTGTTATAAATCAACGGATTAACGTTCTCTGTTCTATCACTGTCTATCTTTCTTTAGTCTCTTTCTATCTATGTATCATTCGTTGTTTCGTATATGTTTCTCTCTCTCTCTCAAAAATAGAAAAAATCGTCGGCCTTACAACAAATTCCTCTTCTGTGTCGTAACCCTTGTCCGATTATTGCCTGCGCCATTTTCATCCCTTGTGCGAAGCAACCTGAGACGTTCTAAACGAGTCGCTTAAATATTTCATTTGTTGTTGTCAATTGAAAAATGTGGATCAGACGAAACCTGTTCACTTGTTCAGTGTCTATTATTTGGTCTTACTTTTAGTTGGTGCACGTTTGCAGGAGATACTAGTGGGAACACTGCTCTTTTAACAACACTTATTTAATTAATGTTATAAAATAAATGTTGAAATTAGTCATTTTTTAAGGCTATGGCTGCCAAACTAGCAGCCACGAAAATTTTATAAAATTAAAGCAGGGTATTGACAGAAATAAAAATTGAAATAACTCATCCTTTAACTCAATGACTGCCAAAATACTAGCCACGAAAATTCCATAAAATCGAATCAGGTTATTGACAGAAATAAAAATTGAAATAACTCATCCTGTGACGCAATGGCTGCCAAACTAGCAGCCACGAAAATTCGATAAAATCAAAGCAGGTTATTCAGTGAAATGAAAAGTGAAATATGTAGTACAACAGCATAAAATTTGACACAATGCATATATTAACGCGAAAACTCGTTTAAAAACTGTACAAATATTTGTGTCACGCATACACGGGAGACGCGGCAGTCGAAGCGTTAAAAAATGACGTCCAGGACGATTAAATGGTCCGATATCTAATTATTCATCGAATATTTCCAACTATCCCGTTTATTTAAAAGACGAACCGAGTTCAACGAACAACAAGCTTATCAATTATAATTGCGATATTGTCTGACGCCATTTGCACGTGGTCTCCATTTTTAATCAGTGTTCGTCTCAGGATTCTACTTAAAAATAATGTTAATAAATAATCTCCTGATGAACAATCCTTTAGAAAATAATAGAATCCTCTGTCGAACGAACTGCACAGCAAATTTATCCAAGATTTATCCAAATCGTACTCTTGTTTATTAAATGAACAAAATGTGGCGTCGTTCGCCGAACGAAGAGCATAAAACGCGCAACAATATAAATAAAAGAAGAAATCTGTCTGTGCATTAGAAAGAACGAGGTTGACCTCTGTATCTCCGCTGTGCAATCAACTGTGCACTCGCAAAAAAATGAATGGCACCAGGTTATATGCAAGTTGGACTGTGAAGCAGGTTTTGCAGAATGCACTTTTTTCCATGATCGATACCAAGCGAGATATTCGGGTGACCTGTTTGAAATGCTCCATTTTGTGTACTCTCGATCTAAATGTGTAACCACTAACCGTCGTCTCTGTCGATCATTCGTACTATTTTCTGTGTCGTGTTTCTATCTATTCTGTCATTCTCTCTCTCTCTCTCTCTTTCTTTCTCTCTGTCTCCATCTCTCTCCGCCTATCCCTCTCGCAATGTCTATCTGTCTTCTTCACCTATCTCTATCTGTGTTTGGCCGATGACAGGTTTGGCTTCCGTCGTTTCTTGTTCGTTCACTCGGACGAAGAAGAGAAGCGCTTGCAACATGTTTTAACAGCTCTAACACTGACGTATATGTTCACCTTGCTCAGTATAACACTGTCAGTTTCGGTCCTCTTTGCAAATTCTTGGTGTTGACCGTGTTCGAACGATACATTTATGTGTGTACACATCTGTGCCGTGTGTCTGTGTGTGTGTCAGCTGTCGTTCATAACTATTTGTCCACTGTCGAGCATTTGTTAACCGGTGGAATTGTTACTTGTTAAAACGATTTTTTAATCGAATTGTAGATTAAATTGAAACTGTACCTTGCACAATTTTTGTACAGCTCAAACCCTTTGCACTCACAACTGTTTTAATTCCACAATTAAATTTTTCTTACAGCTTAAAATATTTGGATTTCAGACGTACGAAACTGGTCCAATTTGTACAGGCTGTTTAAAAAACACAGGACTATCATGGCGGATTTGTGTACCTCTGGATTTGTGCTGACAGATTCTTTTAATAATAAATCGAACGATACACATTGCTTTCTAATAATAACGAGACTACACTCGTTCAAATTTCATACAATTTTTATTGACTACGTGCTTTATGGAACAATTATATCCGAAAATAATTTTATTAATTTTATAACTTCAGCAATTGCGAAAGGAAAAATTGGGGACAAGTGATTTCGAGTAGTTTAACTCGATCCTTTTTACTCTTGGCCAATGAGGCCTCAATTTGTAATTAACCCCTGGGCCTACGATTTATTTTCTAACAACAGTGACTAGATTTCCTTTATCCTCTGCAAAATGGCAAAAAGAAAAGTTCAAATTTCAAAGTTCTATTTCAAAGTTATTTCTAAAGAAAATTAAGGAAACACATATGTTTAAAAGATCCCATTTAAAATCTTGATCGTGTTAAAATCATCCCCTCCAATTTTATATAAGATTGTATAATTTTTTAAGAGAACGCTTGACTCAAGACCCATAATTCCATCCCCCTTTTGCCCCTCATGACGAATATTATAAAATCCACTAAAAAAAAAATATTTGACCTTGAAAAAGGGTCAAGGTCAATCTCAGTTTCTACACTTAACAAACCTCCACCGATCCAGAGGCACAGAATCTTTCCACGATAGGCCTGACATAATTCCTACACAATCTTTTACAATATTTAAACGCTCACCAATTCATCGAACACAAATTAAATATTGTAAAACATAGTTTGATTAACGACACGACGAATTTCAACGATGCTTTAGAGCTTCGGTTCCGGTGTAAAGGGTTTTATTGTATGTGGAACACACGTTGATATTCGATATAAATTTAGTTCACTTGTAAACGTGAGTGTTC
The DNA here is from genome assembly GCA_028453745.1 of Agapostemon virescens. Taxonomy (NCBI): domain Eukaryota; kingdom Metazoa; phylum Arthropoda; class Insecta; order Hymenoptera; family Halictidae; genus Agapostemon; species Agapostemon virescens. The sequence continues at coordinate 3,644,891 of CM052085.1, forward strand.
GAATACTCATGGACGTTAGTGTGTGCACGCAACCACATAAATGTATATGTATACCTTTCCGCGCTTCGTCCCATCGAAATCCGAAGAGAACGGGACAAGCTTCGCCGATCGATTCTCTTCCGGTTTCCGATCGCAAGCACGATACGATCGCGAATCGTATTGAAAATGCATCCCGGGAAACGGCACCGTGCACCAGTGATCCTCAACGTCGTTCCGACAATTGGAATCGAACGAGAAACCAGAAAGATAACCGTTCGATCGAGCGATCGTTCTGGGATCGATCAGTGCATCGCCGCCGTTTCCTGTTCGCGATTTAACCCCTTGACGTACAAACAACGTGGAATTTGACGCCTCCGAAGAATACTATTTAACTGAACAATTGTATGCACGCTCAGGATATTTTATTTCGAAATTTACATTGCTCTATAACATTTAAATCAGGTCATTGTAAAATGATCAGGTAACATTGTAAAATAATAAATTAATAATTCCGTAAAGTATGATACATTTCAAAGCATTTTGGAATATGTAAAGGCACCAGGCTTTCTTTACATTATTTTTTACATAAAATTCTTTAAATAATATCTTGTTGCAAGATGTTCCATTTTGTTAGTGGAAGGTATAATGTTCTAGAAAATTTGGAAAATATTCTAGAAAATCTTCCGCGATATTCGATCGAAAATTTACAATCGATTGGTTTGTTGAATTAGGCAATTTAGGTTACAGAACATAAGTATTACAAATAGCTGTGTCAAGCAGATAAAAGAACATTTATTTTTATATAATTTATATTCAAAGGAGTTGATTTTGTTTATCTCTTGGCGTCTCGGAGACGTCAAAGTCTGCAATGGCAAACGTGAAATGGACGACGTTTACTGGACGTCGTTGTACGCCAAGGGGTTAAAGGAGCAGAAAAGAAAATAGGAAAAGACGAAAGGATCTATAGGGATCCCTATAGTGAAATGAATTCGATGTAACCCCCAGTCCGACGATTGGTATCCGGCCGTTCGATATTTATAGTTCATGCGGCTCTGGTGAAATTTGCAGACAAACGACGCTCTTGGCAGCACGTACAACTGGATTTACTTTATACCATTGATCGTCCTTGGCTCATTCTTCATGCTGAACTTAGTTCTCGGTGTTCTGAGCGGGTGAGTATCTCCATTCAGCCTCTCTCTCTTGTTGACGGATCGAAATGAAAAAAGTTTAACACGCGTCGCCATTCCTGTATCCTGTTTCCTCTCGATCCGGCGCGTTTCCATTACGATGCAGGATCCACAACGTTCCAAAACAAAGAATCGTCGTTTGAAAGAAACGCGGATCTTTCAGTTTAACATTTTGACTGCCATGTCACATCCACATATGAGTGACAGAGCAATTTGTCCATATTTATAAATAAATTTGTACATTAATATAATCGTTTCGCCACATTTAGTTGAAATCTGGAGAATGCGATATTTATTCGGTTCTGTAAAAAGCTGATCTGCGATTATTTTTACTTGGAAAAAATCAGACAGATACTTATTATGTCGACGCATGTGTATGTGAAATAGCAATGCAAAATGTTCGACTGCTTCTCCGAAGAAAATTCTCAAAAATGATCTTGAGTCTCGACAACCGTCGACTCGTGTTTCACAGAACTTGCTCTGTATTAAAATA
>CM052085.1:3661188-3682489 GCA_028453745.1 Agapostemon virescens
TGGGAGCAACTTTTCCCTTTGCAAAAATGTTCCCCGTGGTTTAACTAAGGAGTTATTAACGGAAAACGACGACTAATAAGAGCGTGTCTAGTCCCTCTTTGATTAGGCTGCCTTTTTCGTTTTCATTTTATTTTAATTTTATTGGAAATCCTGGAAATGGAAAACCTTGACGTAGGAGATTCTTGGGGTCACTGGGAGCAACTTTTCCCTTTGCAAAAATGTTCCCCGTGGTTTAACTAAGGAATTATTAACGAAAATCGAGGATCGAGCGCGTAGAGCGACTCGCCGCCGGACTCCGCCCACTGCCCCGCGATTGGCCCGCCTTTTTCCTTAATAACTCCTGAACGAAGCCGCGACGGAGATTTTTGCAAAGGAGAAAGTTGCTTCGAATGATCTTAAGAATCACCTCTATTAAAATTTCCTTATATTCCCGAGATTTTCAATGAAATTCACGAAGACGATTGATGTTGACGACGACTTTGTTTTCAGACTATGCGGAGTTCGTGTTTCTGGCTCTGTTCATGATGGAGATGTTCATCAAGGTGTACGCGCTCGGCCCCCGCACATACTTCGAGTCGAGCTTCAATCGTTTCGACTGCGTGGTGATTTCAGGATCGATCTTCGAAGTGATCTGGTCCGCGTTGAAGTCCGGCTCTTTCGGCCTCTCCGTCCTACGTGCCCTTAGACTCCTGCGAATTTTTAAGGTCACCAAATACTGGAAGAGCCTGAGGAACCTCGTAATATCGTTGCTCAGCTCGATGCGTAGTATCATCTCCCTACTCTTCCTGCTCTTCCTCTTCATTCTCATATTCGCGCTGCTCGGCATGCAGCTTTTCGGCGGCCAGTTCAATTTCGAAAGCGGCACGCCGCCCACGAACTTCAACACCTTTCCCATCGCGCTGCTCACTGTCTTCCAAGTGAGTATCAACCATTAATCTTCAATCGGAGGAAAAAAAATCACTCAGATCTGTTTTAACCCTTTGCACTCCAAGCAATTTTAATTCCAAAATCGGAACATTCTTTTTAACAGTTTGAACGGGTCACTGGTGACCGGCACCATTGTGCTGTTTAACAAGAATTATCGTTAAATTAACAATATCCAGCAATAATTTATTCCTATCGAAATTAACCAGATAGTATTGCGAGGTGAGAACTTCATTATTCAGTAACTGATAATTCTCTTTGACAACATTGGTCGTTTCTACGAATGAAATAAATTAAACTAGTCCGAAATCAACGTGTTTTAACATACAATAATTTCATCGTTCGCAGTTCATTTATTTTTATGCGTATAAAATTTATTACCATCACTTGTATAACACTTCAATTTTTACCGATTTATTAAACATAAATGTAGTGATGTGAAGACTGTTTTAAATAATAGTTTGACAATTTTTGGAGTGCTAAGAGTTAATACTAATTTTTATACAATTTTGTATTAGTAATATGTTACTACTTTTCACAATCTGTACCTTGCTATGTAAAAGTACACGATTTTTCAAAGATCCAGTAATATATAATCATTAGAAAATTCAAGAAAATATTCCACAGATTGGTTTCCTTTCACAATGCTGATTTTAAGCACAATTTCTATAAATTTAAACTTGGGACAATTTTTATAGCACCTTCGTAACTTACAAAAATCTTCAGCGTTCCAAAAGAATAATTGCACAACTTGCTAAAATATCGTAAAGGTTTTAAACCCTCGCCGATCCTCCATGCGCAATCGACGCAATTTTCCTGAAAAATTAATACTCGATGAAACCATTTGGAAAGGTAAATTTTTACCGTCCGGCTAATTTGATAACGCTGAAAATGATTGAAATTGCTAAACTCGTGAAAATGGCGGACGAGGATCGGCGTGGATTCGCCTCGAGCATGGAAGGAAAGAGGACACGAAACATGGTCTTTCCTTCGTACGATTGTAGCGCACGAACGCCGACGCGATTTTCATAGGATTCTGATTAATGAGAGATTATTCACCCGATCAGATCCTGACCGGAGAAGATTGGAACGAAGTGATGTACCAGGGTATCGAGTCGCAAGGCGGTCACAGGAAGGGCATGGTGTACTCGCTCTACTTCATCGTGCTGGTGCTCTTCGGCAACTACACGCTGCTGAACGTGTTCTTGGCTATCGCCGTCGACAATCTGGCGAATGCACAAGAGCTGAGCGCCGCCGAGGACGAGGAGAATATCGACGACAAGGAGAAGCAGGCGCAGGAACTCGAGAAGGAGATCGAGTCCTTGCAGAAGCCGAAAGACGGTAGCCCGCCGAAGGTCGCTGTCTCCCCTACGAGTCCGACCCAAAACTTGTAAGCATCATATTCCATCTTAACACTTTATCGACCAGCGATTATTTCAGAATTTTTGTTAGGCCCATGATCCATGACTGAAAACTTTTTAATGGGTTTATCAACGCTGACAGCAATTTTTATTGCGGATCAACAATGCATCCCCAATAATATTGTCTAATAATGTTGTTACAAATTGGAATGTAAAAATAGAATTTTACGCTTCATTTTGATACAGCGCGAATATTGAAAAGCCTATTAGTAGGCTTCCGGTCGGTAAAGTGTTAAACCATATTCTGGAGCATCGATTCAACTCGTAACGATACTCTGTCCGCACAGAAAATCCCTGTGTTGCTCATCGAGAACGTTTGCAATTTCAGCAAAGACGGAAAAGGTAGGAAGCAGTCGTCCGAAGAGAAAAAGCAGGATGAAGACGATGACACGGGACCAAAACCAATGCTGCCATACTCCTCCATGTTTATACTGTCCCCTACGAATCCGTAAGCCTCCTCGATTAGCTTCTATATTACAATAATTTAAAATAGTGCAATAATTTCTATTTGAAAATACTTAACCCTTTGCACTCCGATGTCCCCCCTCCGAGGGGACATCCCAAGTTTGATCTAATGTGTGCCATTGAACCCTCGAATTATTGACTTGCACTACTTCACTGCATCGAACCGCTTAACCTTTATATTAACTCTATAGAAAAATATACAACTCGCGTAACGTTTACAATTTTTACTTGGCAAAATTCATATGTGTAGTTGAACCGTCTATCCATACGTATGTAAAATCCCATTGCAGATGGTTCGATAATTTCTTCCAGAAAAATGCCCAAAGATGCGCGCAAAACGGTTGCAAAACATGACAACCGTCGACTAATGTTTCACAAAATATCAAAAAATATACAACTTCCACAATTTCGTCAATTTCCACTAGAAAAAATTTACGCGAGTGCTCGAAGTACGACTACACACGTAACTAAAATCCCATTGCAAAGGGTTCCATAGTTTCCCCGAAAAAAATTCGGAAAGTATATCGAATCGCGTGTTACGAAGAAAGGGCTCGATTTCCTCGAAAGATGTACATCCAAAAATTTCTGATAAAAACATTTTTACAACTTCAATAATTGCGAAAGAAAAACCTGGGGACCAGTCAAAATTACTGGTTTGTTAATTCTGGTGTTAAAAAAATTTATTTAAATTTCCGTGATGGTCTCTAAGTAACATAATTCCGATCTGCACAGTTTTGCACGAAAGCGACGCCGATTTGGCAAAGCGCAAAAGGGTCCGGAGTGCAAAGGTTTATAATCTATCGAATGAGAATAATATTGCTCGAGAGTATGCGAATAGATTGACAAATAGTTTGACGTGTTTGACAGCGTAAGAAGAGCCGCCCATTGGGTCGTCAACCTGAGGTACTTCGATTTCTTCATAATGGTGGTGATATCGCTGTCGAGTATCGCGTTGGCCGCCGAGGACCCGGTATGGGAGGGCTCGCCGAGGAACGAGGTCCTGAACTACTTCGACTACGCGTTCACCGGTGTCTTCACCGTCGAGATGATACTGAAGATCATCGATCTCGGGATCATTCTTCACCCGGGCTCGTATCTCCGGGAATTCTGGAACATTATGGACGCGGTGGTCGTGATATGCGCCGCGGTGTCGTTCGCGTTCGACATGACCGGAAGCTCGGCCGGGCAGAATCTCTCGACGATCAAGTCGTTGAGAGTGTTGCGTGTGCTCCGACCGTTGAAGACGATCAAGAGAGTGCCGAAGCTGAAAGCGGTCTTCGACTGCGTGGTGAACAGTCTGAAAAATGTCATTAACATTCTCATCGTGTATATATTGTTCCAATTCATTTTCGCTGTGATCGCGGTGCAGCTGTTCAACGGGAAATTCTTCTACTGTACCGACGAGAGCAAGTATACGGAACAGGATTGCCAGTGAGTATCAAATTGACCAACGTAACCCGTTCGTTCGATCGACAACGAATCGTCGACGGGACAACGGCGATCCTAAGATCGTCGTGGTGAATTTTATTTAACCCTTTCGCTACGAGCGTCTTGACCGCCGTCATAGATCCACTGTACGGGAGATTTTTCATTCTGAAAATGCACATGTTGAGGCGGTTGCTCAAGTACGATGATTTGTAGGAACATGTACTCAATTATTACGTAATGAGTACATAATTAATGAGAAGGAGCGTAAAAATTGAAATTTGAGATCAGAAGCTTGTGGTTGTGGATAGAAGTTTATTCTGAGTATTGAAATGTACAAGCGTCAGCTGATCGATTAGACTGCTTGTATTGGTCCTCTTTCGAATGCAGATTTTTTCTGCCGGATATATCCGGCACTCGTATCGAAAGGGTTAACTCACGCTGCGTTTTTTATGGTCCATGGTCTATGACTGAAAACTGTTTAATGGATCTCTCAAAGCTGAGAGCAGTTTTGATTGTAAATCAACAAGACACCCTCAATAACGTTATCTAATAATTCCCTTACAAATTACAATGAAAATGCAATTTTTTAAGCTTCATTTTCTTACAATGTAATTATCGAAAGTCCTATTAACCCTTTGCACTCGAATGGCGTCTCCAAAGCGCCATTAAAAATTGCCACACTATTATTTAAACAACTTTTACATTGCTAGGTCTACAGTTAAGAAATCTATAAAAATTTGAATGCTCTAAATTCAAGTAACAGTAATTAATTTTATATGCATTTATAGTTAAGAAGTAATTATAGCTATTATAGTTAAAAATATGGTTTCGATTTTGGAATGAAATTGCTTCCAGTGCAAAGGGTTAATAGACTTCCGGTCGATAAATTGTTAATCGTGGATCACCGTACTGCAAGAGGGTGGTTAAGCGTTTCCGAGTCCGCAGGACTCTTTGGGGGTTGGTTTTGTCGAGAGTTACACGCGACGTTCTGTTTTCGCAGGGGTCAATATTTCGTTTTCGAAGAGGGCGCAATGCTGCCGGAGCCGAAGAAGCGCGAATGGCTCTCCCAGTGCTTTCACTATGATAACGTGATGGCGGCGATGCTGACGTTATTCGCGGTGCAGACAGGCGAGGGCTGGCCGCAGATCCTGCAAAACTCGATGGCGGCCACGTACGAGGACAAAGGCCCCATCCAGAACTTTCGTATAGAAATGTCCATTTTCTACATCGTCTACTTCATCGTCTTTCCATTCTTCTTCGTGAACATCTTCGTGGCCTTGATCATCATCACTTTCCAGGAGCAGGGAGAGGCCGAACTGCAAGACGGCGAAATCGATAAGAATCAGGTTCGTTCTGCTGTTATAATTTCCATATCGAAAATTATTCGAGAACTGTATTCGATTTCGATTAACCTTTCGATTAACCGGTCAATTGTTTAAACGATCCGGAGTTCAATCTCGCACGAGCCAGGTAAAAGCGAGTCCATTGTACTGTTAAACTATGTCTATTGTTATTAAATTAATATACGAAGTTCTACCGTTCTATTTATTATTTTTTTAACCATTTTAGGCACGGAATTATACAAAATCAAATTGTCCGTAGTGATTGCAAAATTTCGAGGGGCATCAAAGAATATCTCACCTTGTATTTTCGAGCATTAGAAACGTGGGCCACTTTTAACCCTTTGCATTGGAAGCTGTTCTAACCAGAAAACCAAAGCATTTCTTCTGGGGTAGGATATCTTCATTCTACTACTGTCAGGCGATGTTTAAATTGTTTTAAATAATAGTGCAACAATTTTTCGTGGCTCCTCAAAGTGGCCACTCGATTTCTAAGGGTTAACACCACCGTGCCTCAAAAAATTAAAACATTGATCTGTTAATTATTTTAAATAATAGTGCGACAATTTTTTGTGGTTCCTCAAAGTGGCCACTCGATTTCTAAGGATTAATACCACCGTGTCTCAGAGAGTTAAAACATTGACATGTTAAACATTCGGCACTGTCTCTTTTTTTCCAGAAATCTTGCATAGACTTCACGATACAGGCTCGCCCTCTGGAAAGGTACATGCCGAGAGAACGCAACAGCATCAAGTTCCGAATCTGGAAGATAGTGGTATCGACGCCGTTCGAATATTTTATCATGGGTCTCATCGTATTAAACACGTTACTGCTCATGATGAAGGTAAGCTGTCCACGATCCGTTTCCATCGTCCGGGACAGGGAATCGTCCTTGAGAAGGTGTTCCGTCTTCGTTGCAGCCGCTCGTCGCCTGAAATATCAAATCAACCCTTAGCATCGTCGTTTGCGACGCTCTCGAAATTCAATAAAATTTCTATTAAATCGCCAAAATCCGCAGGCGATAATTAACACATTAACTGGCCAATTGACGACCTCGAAAATTCCATAAAATCAAATTTATTTATTTAATGAAGCAGCGATTGAAAACTTCAAATAAATGACACATAGTTATCTATCAACCTTCTTGTATACTTCAGATATCAACTAAATTGAATGCAACGAATTTATTAATGCACATTGTTGACCCGTAATTTTTCTCAGAATTTATCTGATGTCTATTAATTCGTAACTGGACGTGGAAATAAAACTGTATAAATAAACTTCAATAAATTCTTTACAGTTATTATTTCATAATTGGACGAGGAAATAAAACAGTATAAATAAACTGAAATAAATTCTTTACCGTTATTATTTCGTAACTGGACGTAGAAATAAAACAGTATAAATAAACTTTAATAAATTCTTTATCGTTACGTTCCATCAAGGTTGACATTGTTTTTCACAAATCACAAGTTCACTCACTTATTTTATTTTTCTGACTGGTCAGAAACATTTGGACATGAAGATACGAGTTAACTCGTGACCGGTCAACAATGTGTTAACGTAGAACTGCTATTCTGTATTTATTGCAAAATAAACGCAATGATACGAGGGTAGTTTTCGAAGTCTCTCTGACATAAAGAAATCTTCTACGTTTTGAATCAGCAATATTTCTGTGCTGTTACAAAATTTTAAAATTAGTAAAAAATAGCTATTTTCTTTCGACTGCGTTCACAAAAGCTCTGCTAAGGGTGGATAACAGTGCGGCAGGTAAAAATGATGAATAACGAACGACCGGTCGATGGAAACGATTTCACTCGAGTCGATCGCCGCGCCGCGTCGTGTGCCAATTCCGCGATCGATTTATCGCGGCCCAGGATCTCGATTCTACCCCCGCGGACCTTGGAAGATCCCGAGGATCTAGCAATCGATCTTCTCACGATTTCCAGATCCTCGCGGTTTTCTAATTAGCCTCCCTTACACACCCTTCGCGACCACGGGTGCGACCGTCCGATTTTCGATCGCTCGCAACGCGTACTTACAGGTTGGCCTGTATTTTAATTATCACATTCTTAATTAACTGTGCTTTATATATTTTTCTACGGGTCCTTACACTTTTATACAGCTCCTTAGATTTTTGGCATTTTAGACCCTTGGCACTCCAATGGCTCCTCCTAGGCGACGTTGAAAATTATTATACTATTATTCAAAACTATTTGTACCATAGAAATATTTGTAATTAAGAAATTAATAAAAATTGAACTGTTGTGCGTACGATTGACGGTAAAAAATTTGATATGCATGAAAAAGGATGTACCACGTGCGATGGAATTATCCTAGGACAGAAAGACGTCTCGAATTAGGAATCAAAATTGCTTGGAGCGCAAAGGGTTGGAAGAACGTTACATTACAATATTTTAAATCTTTTATTATAAAATTTGCTCAAGAATTTAATGGATATATTCCTAATTTTAATCATAAGTTAAATAATATAATTGGCGTTAATAATGATGAAATTTAAATTTTATTAAAAAATAGTCTAAATAAAATTAAAATTGATAAAATTCCAGAAATTAAAGAAGTTAGTAACAAATTTGATATGCACGAAAGGGGATGCACCACGTGCAATGGAATTATCCTAGAACAGAAAGATGAGTTAGGAATCAAAATTGCTTAGAGTGCAAAGGGTTAATGGTACAATATTTAATTTACACAATTGTATACTTTTATTTCCATCGCAGATCTACCAAGCAGAATAATTATAAATTGTTAACTGTGGATTTCTGCGTGGTTTAAATAATCCATTATCTATCGATCAACATTCAAACTATTCATTAATTCTCAAAAAACAATTTGTCTAGCTTCAGAGTTAAAAATGCATAAAAATAAGTCAGGCAACCAGTGTGTGCGTTGCGTTCGATCGAAAATCGCAATCGGAATGGTCGCACCCTAAACGAACGTTTATGTTTGAGCTGCGACTATAACGCATCGCTGTTTTATCAACTAATCCATAAACAATGATTCAACAGATATGGGAAACTTAACACCTTGCCCTACGATTTATCTTGTGGCAACAGTGACGAAAAGAAAAGGAAATTGTGTAGCTATTTTGCAATAACTGCATACGCGCAATAATTAAATAAAATTTTATTTAAATTTATAGAAAATTATGGACACACATATCGCGAAGATTCTGACCGATATATTCGAGAAGAATTTACGAGTTTGACTCGTAGGGCAAAGGGTTAATTATCAAATGGCGAATATTTCCATTTCTCTGCAAGCTAATGATAAAAATAAATATGTTTGAGAGTTTTTAAAATTACTAAAAAATTATAATAGCCTACAGCGACTTCTGTAGTTCCAGTAAATTATTTATAAATTGTTCTGTCACCTGTCGTACAGGCGACGAATTATTCTTGTCGAAATCAGCGTGTCGCAGCTCGAACGTAAACTCGCCTAAGTCGTTCGCGCGCGCGTGTGCTCGATTTTAACCCGGGCACGATTGATCGTAATCGCGATACGCAATGGCGAAAGCAAAGAAAGCAGCTCTCGAAGATCGTCGATCGTCGCCGATCGAGGTATCGTTAGAAAAACAAGATCGTCGGCGAGAGCACGTGGTCGTCCGCGCACAACGGACAGTTCGAAACGAGCGTAAGACATTACGTTATATCTGTACGAGGACATTGTTGTTCTTACCTGCCAATTTATTTATTGCTCTCTGTATAATTGTCATCCTTGTTATTATCCATTGGTACGTGTACACAGCTGTGTTGGATACTCTTGCGTGTCCCGAAAACCTCTACGAAAACCCCTCTCGATCACTCTCCTGTTTTCTTGTTTTTATTCTGTATACTATATCTTCTCTATTTTCCTCTATTTCTATTTCTCTCTCTCTTACTATCTCTCTCTCTCTTACTCTCTCTTTCTGTCTCTCTTTCTCTACATTTCTTCTTTCCTCGAATCGTCTCGATTCCGCCCCTCTGGCATCCCAACAATCGCGATCTCGATCTCGCTTTTACTATTCTGCGCCGTTCGAAATTTCGCCTAACCCTTTCTGGAACGAGACGATTTCTTTCCGTGGTGGTGCACACGCGATTGGTAACGCAAAACGATTTTTACTGGTTCGAGATTGTCATTATTGTTATCGAGGTTGTTAAACAAATTTTCTGTGTGCTTGTTAGGACTAAAAAGCTCAGAGTGCGAGATTTGTTTATGCAAAGGAAAATTTGGTTTAAAATAATTTTAGGAGCCGTCCCTTTCGAGGCACTCGGCTTTTGGAACACCCTGTAGCGAACACCCCTTTTCCCAGTTGATGAATTCGTCCTTTAAGAGGGGATCTGTAGCCCTTTTTATTTCTGGAATAAACCAAGTTGTAGTGAACTGTAGTCATCTGTCCTTTTGTCAGTAGATGAACTCGTCCTTTAGGACGGAGGAGGATCACTCTTCATTTTTGGAACACCCTGTAGCGAACTCTCCTTTTCCCAGTTCATGGATTCGTTTTCTAAGAGGGACGTCTCTAGCCTATTTTATTTTTCGAACAGCCTACAGTGAACTCCTCTTTTTTCAGTTCATGGATTCGTCCTTTGGGATCTCTAGCTTTCTTTGTGCATTTCCTGAAGTAAAGTCCTGTGAGTGACTATGAATAAATAAATTGTAGGAAGAATTTCTAATAGAAACACCACTGGTGTTTCTCCTTTCTTCTATTTAGATTTTTGCAAATTTTCTAATCAGACTTTCACAAATTTCAACTGGCTAGGATATAGCAGGCATTCTGGTAGCTGATTAGAGGTATCTGTAAATATTATTAACAACGAAAGATGCCCGTTTTCATAAGCACTTCTGTAGAAAATATAAATAATTTTTAAAAATGAATAAAATAAATAGTAGAAAACAGAAATAATAGAAAATAGAAATAATTGTAGAATCTTTCGAGACAAATTGTTGTTAGTGTTCAGATCTACAAATGTTATGTTAACAAGAAAGTTTACCAGTCTCGTACCTGCACCACCTCAGGTTTGGCAATCCTTTAGACACTCTCCGTTTCCTATGGTGTTTCTTATACTTTCTGTGCGTGCATTTTCAGCGTTCAACTTTTCGTTCTCCGTTTCTCCAGCTGCCACTGTGTCTTCTCTGTCCTCCTCTGGCTCGCTGGACTCAACTCAAAGAAACGAGGCTTTCTTCTAACAATCAAACAAACGGTCTTCTCTCAATTCAATACTCTCAAATGGACTGCAGATTTGACAAATTATATTAAACCCAAAAATATCGCAAAACAGCACGAAAATATTTAAACATCTCGGACATACTTAAAATACAACTAAATATTTTATTGGAAGAGATACACCTGCGTTTAACGCTCTTCTTCATTTTTAATTTATTATACAAGGTGTCTGAGTTGGATAGAGCCATTTAAAAGGGAATTTACACTGTTATACTGTGGACGTAAAATTCTCTATCAATAGATCGGTATATCCCTGTCACGAATATTTATTTTAACGTAATTATAAAATTTATTATCCCAAAGGCACTAATAGAATCAATTTTAATATATGTCTAACAATATGTTTTGAAGCTTCTAAACTCATTTTTGTAGTTAAATTCGGTTCGAAAAGCGATGGATGTGTCCAATTGACTGAGAATTACAATCTTATAACATTGTTAGAACGTTATCACTGCGAAAATGAAATGCCAAATCAATTCTTCAAAAGTAAGCAACCAATTTCACTTGGCTCACTTTGTCACTTAAGTGCGAATAAAATTGTTCAATAAATTGGCGAATAAAATTGGTCACCGAAGGCGAATAAAAACTATCTGTACAACTTTGATAGTAGTTGAATCATGTATAAAGTAGACAGTCTAACCAAGAAAAATTAATAGAACAATAATAGAAATTAATATTAAGCACGTATACTACCATTTATCGAAAAATCTGCAGTCCATTTCGCGAGAGGAAGAGAAAGCGAGAAAGCGAGTTCGGAGGTTCGTCGTTCGGACAGAGAAGAGGCGAAAGGTCAGCTGGAAAAATTTGATTTCTTGCGAGAAACTTACCCGTCTCTGATCCCGTAGCCGTTCCACACGAAACCACAGAAAAACACGCCGATTTCTCTGGACACGGTAAAACCGCGTGTGTTCGATTCGTAAGCCTCGACAAGCCCATGTTTGAACTGGTGGCGGGGTTCGAAGCCGTGCACGAAATATCACAGGCTTCAGACAATCGATTCTCAAACGCGATTCTTTCGTTTTCTTTTATTATTTTTTATTTTTCTTTTTTGGTTCGCGACAAGCGCAAAAAAAGACAAAAGGGAAAAATAGCTGCGACGTATACGAGAGCCCTGGCACCGCGCGACTACTCCGCAACACACCACTATTTACAGCACTTTCTCGTCTGTCCTTTGCTCTTTTTCTTTCTCTCTCTTTTTCTACCCTACTCTACTCTGTCTCTGTCTCTGTCTCTCTGTGCCCTTCTGCCTCTCTGTTTCCGTTTTCACTATTTACTCTCGTCGCTGGCTGCCAACGCACAGAGAGGGCTGGCCAAGTCCAAGACTACGCTAAGCTTTCGTCCAAAACTTGAGGAACAGATTTGCGCCGTTTGCGGACCGACTCCTGCTGGAAATGTTGCACCGGAAACGTTGCCGGTTAGGCGTTTCCGTTGAATAGCTCTTAGATCGTTCGATATTTTTCCTCTGAGAGTTTTCAGTCTTAGAACGAAGTCTCTCGGGAAGTCGATTTTCCAAGCTATTTCCAAAACAATTTGCAAAACTGGTTTTACAATTTTTTGGGGGTTTAATTGTGACAGATATGAAATACCTAGATAAAAATAAAGATATATAAATTTGTTAATATTTATTTAAATGTAAAAATTTCTTTGAATAATTTTTTAAACTATCTGGTCATTATATAAGCAAGACCTGCAGGTAATTGTTGCTACAAAGTTGGTAACACTCAGTTGATTAACTTGATTTTTATTATAGCAGACGATTGAATACGCTCACTTTTCGTTAATCATTTTTATTAACTTTGAAAGTGTTGGTTCTTCCAAATTCTCTCAAGCGTCCACCATATTTGAATGCTCGTGTTGCAAGATTGAGGGGCTAGGTAAATTCACTGAAATTTCAATTCTCCACACAAGAACAATCAAGAAGTAAACTAATCAATATGCTATAAAAATCAGTCTCAGTGCTATAAAATAGATTAGTAGTTCGTCGCAACGTGGTTCGAAGAGAACAATTTCTAACAATTTCAGTACGGTTTCTATCGCTTATTCTTTTCCCCAAAATTGTCAGAGCTTCTACACTTCTTTCTCAAATAAAAAGCACAGTCAAGCTTCCCTTTTCTATGAAAGATTACAATAAATTACAACTAGTTTGAATCGTCTTCGAATGTCACAGAGTCTCTGACATTGAAAACAATAACGTTCTCAGTTCCAAGTTCCACAGAAGTCTGCCCTCTAGCTGTACTTCGCGTCACTATATACAAACAATTAAGAACACTTTAAAATGTCAGAAACATGTTGAAGGCATCCTCGAACCACGTCGCATGACTGCAGACAATCTGAAGCAATTTCAGACGCGAGAAACAACGGCCAGCAACATTAATGTCTGAAACCATTGAAACTAAAACCAACATTCTTGAATGTTAACCTCTTAGGCACGGCTGAATTTTACGCAGGGCTGTTTCTCTGTACAGCAGAATTTTCAACGAGCGAATTACGTGTAAATGACACATCTACGAGAGCCACTATAGTGGCGGGTCGTACAAGAAGATGACACCCGCGAAAGCCACTATAGTGACTTATAGGTGTCTAAGAGGTTAATTAAACCGTTCGGTCCGCAAACGGTCGATCAACGCGACCCGTTCCACCAAACTTCGCGTCTTCTCCTCTGTTTTTTATTTGAAACCAGCCCGATAACTATACCACGGCGCCTCGTTGGACGACGAGAAGCTTCTGCGCGAAAGAAATCTCGCGCCTTGAGCTCGAGGAACGTTCGAGAGACGTTCCCGTGGTCATCCAACGAGGCGCTACCGTACTATTGCCTGAACACGACGCTGGGCATGCGTTGCGTCACAGAGTGGCTCTTACACGTTACTTGCACACATGGTCTTGGGAATGGAGCGCACACGGGTGGTGGCACACGGTGTTTTGAATGTCCATCGCGGAGCGAAGAGACCGATCTGCTACGAAAACTCGAAACCTCGCCGGAAGAAAAATTCCGACAGACCAAAATCAAAAAACCAACCAAGAAACAATACAGAAGAACCTTTTATCGAAGATCCACGAAGCAGTTTTCACGTCTCTCGGTCTCTTCGCCTCTGGCAGGCACGTAAATGTTCCGGAACACACGCACGCATCGTGCTGAGAGATGTCGCGAGATGGCCGCTGGGATATCGCGGATATCGCATGCTGACGTTGTTGAACTGCTCGCAAAAGTGAAAGACGAAACCGTAAATGGGGGGAGGGGTGTAATAAACGACAAACGATATTCGCCAGCTCGGCTGGGCCGAGACCACCGGGGCCACGAGCACACTCGCAGTTTTCGAATCGGCTCTGAATGTGTGTTTTTTCGTTCTACGTTTGCCGGAGACACGTTTGTTTGCACGGGGCGCCCGCACGACTCGATCCACCCCTTCCTGTCTGTCTTCATCGTCACAGATCCACCCTACCCGTTCACCTCCCCCCCCACAACCCCTTTTTTCTTTTGCGAGACACCTCGAGAAGAAGCATAAACACCCCCGAATGGAACGGATGGACGACGACGAGTGTCTCTCTTCCGTTCTCCACGAAACCTCTCGGCTTCTTTTCAATCTTCGTTTTCTTAGGCGTTCCTTTTATTTTTCAACCACCACGGACGAGGTGTATGTGCGTGTGTGTATGTACGTATGTATGTATGTATGTCATTTATTTTTTCTTGTTTCTGTACCTTGTGTTCCGTTTCTTAGCCTGTTTTTTCGGTTCACAACCTTGTTTGCGTTTCCTTCGAGAGATTGATCCGTTCTGTTTGCCGCGGAGTGTCACACTCCGAACTTGTTACTTTCCGTCCAGATACTCTAGTGTTGACCGTCCATGTACCAGATCCCCATCGCGACCCGTTCAGGGAGGTCTAACTGAGAGGTGAGGGCTGCCATAACGGGCCGCGATACTGTAGACTCGATTCTACCGTTCGGTATTCCCGGCAGTCCTGTTTTCGACAGCGCGTCGTGTCAGCGCTGCTTCTGGCAGTTCAGCGTTTCTGTTAAGCGAGGGTTCAATCGGAGGTTTTATAGATAGTAGAGGGTGTATCGAGAATGTTAGTTGAAAGGGATGGTTGTTTTAAGAAATTTTTTCCTTTGTCATTTCGCGATTTGAAGTTTCCGAGTTAGCAATGGAAAACGCGGACCAATCGAATCGCGCCGGAGGCTGGCGTTTCGCGTTCGGCGGCCATTGCTGCGCTCTGATTGGCAAGCGTGTTCCGTCGATAATTCGGAAATGGAGGTATATATAATATTTTTTGAAAGGGAAAGTATTTGTCGGGTGTATCGTAGATTCTCATGTCTTCAAGGAATTCGAACATTTTTGAGACACCCTGTATTGTAATCGTGACAGGAATTAGTAAATTGGAAGTAACGGACTGATTCGGTATGGCAAAACGTGTATTAAAAGATACAGTCTGGTTAGACAGTATTTGTTATCCTTTACGCAAAAATAATTATTTCAAGTTGGACTAAATTCTTTTTGTTAGACGTTCGGTAGCTAATTATAAATAATTTGTTTGTGAAATTGATATTATCGTGAACAATTTGAAGGTCGCAATTGCGAAGAGAAATTTGATGGTTATAATTACTGAGAGAAATTTGAAGATTATAATTGCGAACTTAAAATTTCAAGGCCGCAATTGCGAAGAGAAATTTATAGGTCACAATTACTAAGAGAAACTTGAAGGTTATAATTGAGAACTTAAAAATGGAAGGTCACAATTGAGAAGTAAAATTTGGAGGTCACGATTACTAAGAGAAATTTGAAGGTTATAATTGAGAACTTAAAAATGGACGGTCATAATTGAGAAGTAAAATTTGGAGGTCACAATTACTAAGAGAAATTTGAAGATTATAATTAAGAACTTAAAAATGGAAGGTCACACGTGCAGAAAGAAATTTGAAGGTGACGAATTTGCGAAGTGAAATTTTAGGTTTGCGATTTCAAAGAGAAACTTGAAAGTTCTAATTGCAAAGTGAAATTTGAGAATTGCGGTTTTCAAGTATTTTAATTTTAAAAATTGGGAAATGCCATTTGCTGAACTAATTAAAAATGCTAATAATAAATTGCTAAATTATAATTTAAATATAAATGGAGAAACGATGAATTCGCAAGCAATGTTTTCATAAAAATTTACGTCTGATAGCAATGACTATATCAATGAAAATTTATGTCTGATAGCAATGTTGAGTTTCGATACATTTCAGAGCTGACACGACAGCTGCATAGCACACACCAGCAACACGTAATGTACAAGTACTCTGTGAACCCGTCCCTACTCACCCTGGCAATAAAAAAGAAGAAACAATTTGTTCAATGTGATAGTTACGCCGTACACACCTGGTAGGGTCGTACAGATACACGTATTTAGGTTAACGCTAATATTGTACACCTATGTGTCTCTACCTCTCTTTCTCTGTCTCCATCTATCTCTTTCTCTGTCGATTGAAAATGCATACACAAAACCGAGTGTAACAGACTGTACGACTTATGGTACTCGTGTAAACGGGAGCCTCCACGTTGCGATCGTGTCCGACCATGCGCGGATCTATTCCACTTGGGATTTTATTCCAGTGGACGTAGGACGATCATAGAATAATCTACGGATAACAATTGGAATAATAGAATCATTTGATAACGCTGTCGAGTAGCGGATACAACAGTGAGTTTTATAATTTATTAACAAATTAAAAATAATCGACCGTCGTAATTAAATGATTACGCTAAAAATATTATACTTTATCTTATTTTGTTTCATATATCTTGCAGCATGCATTGCATTTTATTCATAGCTTTATATTTTTTGAGAGATCGTGTATTGCGATCATGTTCATGTCTGACCATGCATGGATCTATTCTACTTGGAATTTTATTCTGATGAATACAGGATATTTGAAATGAAGAATAATTTGATTATAGGAGTTGGAATAATGGAAATCTTTCATAACGCTGTCGAGTTACGAATGGAGAATTAAAATATATAATTTGTTAACAATTTAGAAGTCAGCAAAAATCGAATAATAAGATAGTCGTGCATTGCAATGATTGATAAATAAATAGTCAAGAGTGAGATAAAAATTAAAAACATATTCTAATGTGGAGAAGACGAATAACAAATTGACTCGACAAATTAACAAAGGAATTTACGTACTCTAGCAACAGCAACAACAAAATATCGACAAAATATCCGAAGACAAATTAATAAATTAATCTAACTACATCGACAACGTTAAAAAAACCAAAAACTATCGAAAGACAGAAGAAACGACTAACGAATCCACTCGACAAGTTAATAAATTAATCTAGCTACTTTGACAGCGCTTAAAAAATCAAAAACTATCAAAAGACAGAAGAAACGACTGACGAATTAATAAATTATTAATTCCACGCGATCGCTTTCACTATTACTGTTCCCTGAGGCCCCGAGAGGCCCTATATCCATTCCCAAAAATCAGATATCATCGAATAACCCTTCCAATTCTCCTCTGAGAAAGTTCTAAACAATAATTGCGGTCTTCCTCGACAGCGTTGAAAAATAAGAATAAATTCTAAAATCGAAAATATTTTAACCTCGTTAAAAAAGGATCAAAGAGCTAATATTTATAAATGATGGGTCAATCTGGTAAAATATTGATGAGTCAATCTGCCTGGCTCGATAGCGAACGGGAAAGATAGAGGTCGGAGAGGAGACTGATGAAACCGAGAAGGGAGAACGATCCCCTTTCTCGAGATCGGTTATCGAAATGCCATGAGAAGGGGATCGTTTATGCGATCGGCGACCGAAATCTCGATCGCCCGGTCCGCGTCCGCGCGAACACCGCGATTCTCTAACGCTTGTACGTATGTTTGTTTGTCTCTGTCGGCCGTGTGTGTTGTCAGTGTATGCATTGCAGTTCCATCGGCAAAGCGACGCGTACAAGAACACGCTGAAGTACATGAACATGTGCTTCACGGGGATGTTCACCGTCGAGTGCATACTGAAGATCGCCGCTTTCGGCGTGAGGGTAAGCTCCACCATGCCAACAAAACAACCCCTCCATCGAAAAAAAAAACCACCGAGAGAACCTGCAAGGTGTCCCGCAAAATTCGACGAGATGTGAAACGGGAGATTCCTCGGGTAAATCCAAGCAATAACTGTCTCTTCCGATTTGCGATTCGACTCTCCGTTTTCAAGTAATTAACGAAAAACCCTGTCCAATCGAAGCGCCGCGGGGGCTGGCACATGGCGGCGTGACGTCATGTGGGCGGAGTAATGGCGGCTGGTTTGAAAGAGTATGTTGTTAGAGCTCTGAAGCCCTGTTTGAGGGCGCTGACAGATTGTGTGTGCCTAATTTGAAAACGCAGAGAAATTATATGTGTCCAGTTCTAAAGCACTTTCAAATTTTAAGCGCTATAAAAATTATACGCTCCCAAATATCAAGCGCCCCAAAATTTCACGCATTCCAAATTTCAAGCGCTCTCAAATTATGCGCACCGAGTTCTCAAGCGCTCTGAAATTGTACGCATTTAATTCTCAAGCGCTCTAGAATTGCACGCGTGGGATTCTCAAGCGCTCTAGAATTGCACGCGTGGGATTCTCAAGCGCTCTAGAATTGTACGCATTTAATTCTCAGGCGCTCTAAAATTGTACGCATTTAATTCTCAAGCGCTCTAGAATTGTACGCATTTAATTTTCAAGCGCTCTGGAATCTCACGCCCCAAATCCTCAAGCACCCAAAAATAGCACGCGTCCAATTCTCAAGCGCTGAAAAATTATATGCGCCAAATATTAAGCGCCCCAAAATTTCATGCATTGAATTTTCAAGCGCTCTAGAATTGTACGCCTGGGATTCTCAAGTGCTCTGGAATCGCACGCCCCAAATTCTCAAGCACCCCAAAATAGCACGCGTCCAATTCTGAAGCGCCCCAAAATTTCACACATTCAATTTTTAAGCGCTCTCAAATTATGCGCGCCGAGTTCTCAAGCGCTCTAGAATCGCAAGCGTTTAATTCTCAAGCATTCTTATATTCTGCGCTTCAATTTTCAAGTGCTCCAAGATTGTACTCAATCCAAGAAGGGCGTGTCATCAGCTTGCCAGCGATTAGTACGCGCCGCTACGCTCCTCCCTTCCATCGCCAGAGACATGACGTCATGCTAGGATACGCCAGCCCTCGCTGCGCCATGATTGGTCCATATTTTCTCTTATTAACTCGAAAACGAAGCGTCAAATCGCGAACTGGCAAAGGGAAATGTTGCTTGGAATCTCCCGAAGAATCTCTCGTTTCTAATTTCTTTGAACTGTACGGGACACCCTGTATATGAACGCATATATTATACGCGCTTAGAGGCCCCGCGACTGGCTGGCTCGAGACGATTCGCGACGGTTTTCGAGCCGGCCTCGAGCTGAGAAACGATCGCGACTTCGTTCGATCTCGATTCACCCGATCTAGACTGTGGATCTTTCTGGAAAATAAAAAATTTCATCGATCTACATCAATTTCAAGAAACTGGCAAGCTAAATAAATAGTTTTTTAACAAAAGCAAAACTTTGATCCACTGAATAAAAATTTTCTTTTCTTTGATCGCCCGAGTCAGCGTATTAAAACTTCCAGCTGGAAATTTTACGCTCGTTTCTCAAATTGATTCGATCCCTTCATCGTTTAAGAATTTGTCCATTTAATTTTTCGCATAAACGCATAAAATCCGCAGTCTACTTCTCACTGTCGTGGCTCTCAGGCGTTATCCAAGTCCTGGAAAGAATTATCTTCCCAATGTTTCGCAAGCTTTGCAGTTAGCTTCGTCGGGGCGTCGAGGACACACGATTTCCTAATCAATAATGTTCCTGATTAAATGGTGAATGTTAAATAATGTCCTAATTACAAATAATGTATCATCAGTGTGTATCTTTGACTCTCGGCAAAGCTGGTTGAAACAATTTCGAAACGACGAGGAAGTAATCTTTCTTTGATACGGTTTCCGGAAGCCTCAACAGCGAGAAGCGCATTTTCCATTCGGATTTTTCATCATTCGATTATTACTCGCGGCAAAATGATCGAACGTCGCCGGATCGTCTCTCGACCATCGCCTGGCCACTTATGCTTATTAGAATGGAAGTAGAGCGTTGTCATTTTTCTTTTCTGGTTATGTTCGGAGAGTAGCTGGTGTCCTGTCGACTCAAAACTCGGACGAGCCCTGTTTCGAAAGCTCTTTCTGCCAAACTGTCCTCCGAAACGTTCTCGGAACGCATCCTGAACAGGATGACCACGATTTCGAAATTTTCGTTAAAGATCATCTTGTCAACGACGAGAATGATAAACAGCTTCGACTGAGAACCGTTTTGGCCGCGCGAATCGTTGCTCATTGTCGAACCTCGTTCGTGTTCAGAGCTGTCGAACTGTATTTTCGAAAATGAAATGATCCTCTGAACACGATCATACAGAAAAGGTTCACGCGCGTACCTCGAACCCGAGGACTTCAGGAAAGTCCTGCGAAATTGTTTCGCAAACTCGATAAGATCGTTTGATTCGACACGAAACTCCGGAGGACCTTTGTCCGAGCCATTCCGAGAATCGTAGCATTTGATCATGACCATGCACACGTTCTCGCAAAAGTACCGTTCGCGAATAACCCTTTGCTGCTGCGAGTCGAAGGAAATACCTGCCGGTTGTTCAAGTAAAATTCGACTGCGATTGAACTGCTGTTGGACCGCCATTTTGAAACGACGATATTCGACGCGTTGATTGCCTAACTGGAAGTTAGGTTGATTGCCTAACTGGAAGGTGTATGGACATCTCATAAACATTTTGTAGAATTATTTATTGTGAGTCGAAGAAGATATAAACCTATTTTAAAATATTGATATTCGACGCGTTGATTGAATAATGGGAAGGTATAGACATTTAAACATTTCGTAAAATTATTTATTGCGAGTCGAAGAAAATACAAGCCAGTTGTCCAATTTAATTTCTCAGCGACTAAGATTGAATTTATATTTTAAAATATTGATATTCGACGAGCTGATTGCCAAACTGGGACGTATGAGCTCTTTATAAACATTTTGTAGGATTATTTAGGCATTCCATTGACAGCTAAGTTTGCTACAGTGGTTGCTTCTTGGAGACTGAAGTATTGCTTCTTGAACTGTTTTAAATTTTGCAAAAGGTAAACTACGGTCTAGGGATCTATATTTTGAGAGAAACTGATTTTTAGATATTGGTAAAGAATTGTGTAAAAATCGTGCAAACTGGAAATTTAGCTAAGTAATTGCTTCCTCAACTATTTTCAATTTTGCAAAATGTAAAGATAGTCTGATAAACTATATTATGAGAAAAACTAATTTTTAAATATTAGTATAGAATTGTGTAAAAATTGTGGTAACTAGATATTTAGCTAAATGATTGCTTCTTGAACTGTTTTAAATATTGCAAAAGGTAATGAACTACTGGCTAAGGAATTATATTGTTAGAAAAGCTAATTTTTAGGTATTATTAAAGAATTGTGTAAAAATTGT